>CAUDMG010003885.1:2947500-2972500 GCA_958450375.1 Homarus gammarus | reverse complement strand
TTAATGATGCTAAACTTAACCCTCCTGTTAAATACACAATTAACGAAATACAAATTCTCCTGATATTACTTCTAGACACATTCTATTAAACATTAAACATATTAGGAGAAAATAATATTATCAATAACCAAGTCTTATTATAGTACCTTCCTTTAATTATACTCAACCCTCATTAATTCTGATCCTACAACAGCTGCCAGAACAAAGCCAATATTAGTTCTATGTCTGGACACACACACACACGCCAACCTTCAAACATGGCAACACTGTCCCCCACCCCCCCCCCCCCCACACAGCCAGCCCTAAGCTCCTAAGATTTTAACGAATTCTACAAAAAAAATGAAAACGAATAATTAAAATGTATAGGATCTCTTGGGGTTTAATTGCCACATTAGTTATCGTCTTATCTCATTAGTATCGAGGTGTTGGTGTGGTCATTAGGGAAAATATGTTACACCAAAGAGTCCTAATGTTACACCCTAGACTACTAGAGTCCCTATATTACACCCCAGAGTACTTATGTTAAACCCTAGAGTCCTTATGTTACACCCTAGAGTCCTTATGTTACACCCTAGAATCCTTATGTTACACCCCAGAGTCCTTATGTTACACCCCAGAGTCCTTATGTTACACCCTAGAATCCTTATGTTACACCCTAGAGTCCTTATGTTACACCCCAGAGTCCTTATGTTACACCCCAGAGTCCTTATGTTACACCCTAGAGTCCTTATGTTACACCCTAGAGTCCTTATGTTACACCCCAGAGTACTTATGTTACACCCCAGAGTACTTATGTTACACCCCAGAGTACTTATGTTACACCCTAGAGTACTTATGTTACACCCCAGAGTACTTATGTTACACCCTAGAGTCCTTATGTTACACCCCAGAGTACTTATGTTACACCCCAGAGTACTTATGTTACACCCCAGAGTCCTTATGTTACACCCTAGAGTCCTTATGTTACACCCCAGAGTCCTTATGTTACACCCCAGAGTACTTATGTTACACCCTAGAGTCCTTATGTTACACCCCAGAGTCCTTATGTTACACCCTAGAGTCCTTATGTTACACCCTAGAGTCCTTATGTTACACCCCAGAGTCCTTGTGTTACACCCTAGAGTCCTTATGTTACACCCTAGAGTCCTTATGTTACACCCCAGAGTCCTTATGTTACACCCCAGAGTACTTATGTTACATCCCAGAGTACTTATGTTACACCCCAGAGTCCTTATGTTACACCCCAGAGTCCTTATGTTACACCCCAGAGTCCTTATGTTACACCCCAGAGTCCTTATGTTACACCCCAGAGTCCTTATGTTGCACCCCAGAGTCCTTATGTTACACCCCAGAGTACTTATGTTACACCCCAGAGTACTTATGTTACATCCCAGAGTACTTATGTTACACCCCAGAGTGCCTATGTTACACCCTAGAGTCCTTATGTTACACCCCAGAGTACTTATGTTACACCCCAGAGTACTTATGTTACACCCCAGAGTCCTTATGTTACACCCCAGAGTGCCTATGTTACACCCCAGAGTACTTATGTTACACCCCAGAGGACTTATGTTACACCCCAGAGTCCTTATGTTACACCCCAGAGTCCTTATGTTACACCTCAGAGTACTTATGTTACACCCCAGAGTACTTATGTTACACCCCAGAGTACTTATGTTACACCCCAGAGTACTTATGTTACACCCCAGAGTCCAGCATAGTACAGAGGGGAGTACATGTGTGATTGCAGTAAACATGTTTGAGGTAAATACAGTGAACTCTGGTTTGTATTGTCCGTAGAGTTTATTGTGTGTGTGTGTGTGTGTGTGTGTGTGTGTGTGTGTGTGTGTGTCTGTGCGTGTGTGTGTGTGTGTGTGTGTGTGTAATAATAATAATAATAATAATAATAATAATAACTCAAATACCTTCACATAAACACCTGCAAAAAGTCTCCACAAGTTACCTGTAGAGACTCACAATGATCAAGTCTCTCTCTCTCTCTCTCTCTCTCTCTCTCTCTCTCTCTCTCTCTCTCTCTTTCTCTCACTCTCTCTCTCTCAAGCAGTCAATTTAAAGTTAAGTCCTGTTAATATCCTGAGACTGAGGGGTCCATTACCTTATTAAGGGCTGGTTAAACAGGCCGCCCGCCCAGCCCTAACACGGACCCTGGCAGTCTTATCTGATACTAAAAACCTTCTTTATCTGTCCCATCTATATAATGGATGTATTGGATTATGTGGTGGTGTAGAGGAGAGAGAGAGAGAGAGAGAGAGAGAGAGAGAGAGAGAGAGGTATATTTGTCTCGTCTCTAAAAAAAAATTAAATCATAGATAAAAAAAAATTATACAACAGTGATTTTTTTTTTCGGTAGGGGGAGAGGGTGAAGTCAGGTCATTGGTCACGACAGGTCACAGAGTACTGCCATTTGCTTGTTATGTTTAATTGTTCTCTGTCTGTCTCTCTGTCTCTCTTATTCCCTGTCCGTCCGTCTGTCTATCTGTCTGTCTGTTTGTCTGTCTTCCGATATTTTCAAGCATTCTCAAGAAGCATCAGAGAAAACTTTTTTCTAATGTATTATGATTTGCCTTTCCTTATTAAACAGTTCCCTCTTCATCTAAAACAAACAAACAAACCTATAGACGACCTGGGACGACCTAAGACGACCTGGGACGACCTAAGACGACCTGGGACGACCTAAGACGACCTAGGACGACCTAAGACCACCACCCCACACTGCATGTACGTCAGAAATGTTAGAACCCAAAAAGAAAGTTGGCAATAGGAGATGTGACGTTAATAAGAGATGCCTCCAGGTAGTCTCGGCCTCCAGGTAGTCTTGGTCTCCAGGTAGTCTCGGCATCCAGGTACTCTTGGTCTCCAGGTAGTCTCGGCCTCCAGGTAGTCTTGGTCTCCAGGTAGTCTCGGCATCCAGGTAGTCTTGGTCTCCAGGTAGTCTCGGCATCCAGGTAGTCTTGGCCTCCAGGTAGTCTTGGCCTCCAGGTAGTCTCGTCCTCCAGGTAGTCTCGGCATCAAGGAAATCTTGGCCTCCAGGTAGTCTTGGCCTCCAGGTAGTCTCGTCCTCCAGGTAGTCTCAGCATCCAGGTAGTCTCGGCATCCAGGTAGTGTCGTCCTCCAGGTAGTCTCGTCCTCCAGGTAGTCGCGACTTCCAGGTAGTCTTGGCCGCCAGGTAGTCTTGGCCTCCAGGTAGTCTCGGCATCCAGGTAGTCTTGGCCTCCAGGTAGTGTCGTCCTCCAGGTAATCTCAGCATCCAGGTAGTCTTGGCCTCCAGGTAGTCTCGTCCTCCAGGTAGTCTCGGCATCCAGGTAATCTGGGCCTCCAGGTAGTCTATGTCTCCAGGTAGTCTCGTCCTCCAGGTAGTCTCGTCCTCCAGGTAGTCTTGACCTCTAGGTATTCTTGGCCTCCAGGTAGTCTTGGCATCCAGGTAGTCTCGGCATCCAGGAAGTCTTGGCCACCAGGTAGTCTTGGCATCCAGGTAGTCTTGGCCTCCAGGTAGTCTTGGCCTCCAGGTAGTGTCGTCCTCCAGGTAGTCTCGGCATCCAGGAAGTCTTGGCCTCCAGGTAGTGTCGTCCTCCAGGTAGTCTTGGCCACCAGGTAGTCTTGGCATCCAGGTAGTCTTGGCCTCCAGGTAGTCTTGGCCTTCAGGTAGTCTTGGCCTCCAGGTAGTGTCGTCCTCCAGGTAGTGTCGTCCTCCAGGTAGTCTTGGCCACCAGGTAGTCTTGGCATTCACGTAGTCTTGGCCTCCAGGTAGTCTCGTCCTCCAGGTAGTCTCGGCATCAAGGAAATCTTGGCCTCCAGGTAGTCTCGTCATCCAGGTAGTCTCGGCATCCAGGTAGTCTTGGCGTCCAGGTAGTGTCGTCCTCCAGGTAGTCTTGGCCTCCAGGTAGTCTCGGCATCCAGGTAGTCTCGACATCCAGGTAGTCTTGGCCTCCAGGTAGTGTCGTCCTCCAGGTAATCTCAGTATCCAGGTAGTCTCGTCCTCCAGGTAGTCTCGGCATCCAGGTAGTCTGGGCCTCCAGGTAGTCTTTGTCTCCAGGTAGTCTCGTCCTCCAGGTAGTCTTGACCTCTAGGTATTCTTGGCCTCCAGGTAGTCTTGGCATCCAGGTAGTCTTGGCATCCAGGAAGTCTTGGCCACCAGGTAGTCTTGGCATCCAGGTAGTCTTGGCCTCCAGGTAGTCTTGGCCTCCAGGTAGTGTCGTCCTCCAGGTAGTCTCGGCATCCAGGAAGTCTTGGCCTCCAGGTAGTGTCGTCCTCCAGGTAGTGTCGTCCTCCAGGTAGTCCTGGCCACCAGGTAGTCTTGGCATCCAGGTAGTCTTGGCCTCCAGGTAGTCTTGGCCTTCAGGTAGTCTTGGCCTCCAGGTAGTGTCGTCCTCCAGGTAGTGTCGTCCTCCAGGTAGTCTTGGCCACCAGGTAGTCTTGGCATTCAGGTAGTCTCGGCATCCAGGTAGTCTTGGCCTCCAGGTAGTCTTGGCCTCCAGGTAGTCTTGGCCTCCAGGTAGTGTCGTCCTCCAGGTAGTCTCGGCATCCAGGTAGTCTTGGCCTCCAGGTAATCTCAGCATCCAGGTAATCTCAGCATCCAGGTAGTCTCGTCCTCCAGGTAGTCTCGACTTCCAGGTAGTCTTGGCCTCCAGGTAATCTCAGCATCCAGGTAATCTCAGCATCCAGGTAGTCTTGGCCTCCAGGTAGTCTCGGCATCCAGGTAGTCTTGGCCTCCAGGTAGTCTTGGCCTCCAGGTAGTCTCGGCATCCAGGTAGTCTCGACATCCAGGTAGTCTCGACATCCAGGTAGTCTTGGCCTCCAGGTAGTCTCGGCATCCAGGTAGTCTCGTCCTCCAGGTAGTCTCGACTTCCAGGTAGTCTTGGCCTCCAGGTAGTCTCGGCATCCAGGTAGTCTTGGCCTCCAGGTAGTCTTGGCCTCCAGGTAGTCTTGGCCTCCAGGTAGTCTCGGCCTCCAGGTAGTCTTGGCCTTCAGGTAGTCTTGGCCTCCAGGTAGTCTTGGCCTCCAGGTAGTCTTGGCCTCCAGGTAGTCTTGGCCTCCAGGGCGGATTACCTGAGTGTTTAGTGGTGAAGATCTATTAGTTCGTCCAGTCGAAGTCCTCACTGCTGTCTCGTAGAAGTTAGTCATTGGCCAGAAGAGAGTGAGTGAGTGAGTGAGTGAGGGAGTGAGTGAGAGGGTGAGTGAGTGAGTGAGTGAGTGAGAGGGTGAGTGAGTGAGTGGGTGAGTGAGTGGGTGGGTGAGTGAGTGAGTGAGTGAGTGAGTGAGGGAGTGAGTGAGAGGGTGAGTGAGTGAGAGGATGAGTGAGAGGGTGAGTGAGAGGGTGAGTGAGTGAGAGGGTGAGTGAGTGAGTGAGTGAGAGGGTGAGTGAGAGGGTGAGTGAGTGAGTGAGTGAGTGAGAGGGTGAGTGAGTGAGAGGGTGAGTGAGAGGGTGAGTGAGTGAGTGAGTGAGAGGGTGAGTGAGAGGGTGAGAGGGTGAGTGAGTGAGTGAGTGGGTGGGTGGGTGAGTGAGTGAGTGAGTGAGAGGATGAGTGAGTGAGTGAGTGAGTGAGAGGGTGAGTGAGAGGGTGAGTGAGTGAGTGAGTGAGTGAGAGGGTGAGTGAGTGAGTGAGTGAGTGAGAGGGTGAGTGAGAGGGTGAGTGAGTGAGTGAGTGAGAGGGTGAGTGAGGGAGTGAGTGAGAGGGTGAGTGAGTGAGTGAGTGAGTGAGAGGATGAGTGAGAGGGTGAGTGAGTGAGGGAGTGAGTGAGTGAGGGAGTGAGTGAGAGGGTGAGTGAGAGGGTGAGTGAGTGAGTGAGTGAGTGAGAGGGTGAGTGAGTGAGTGAGTGAGAGGGTGAGTGAGAGGGTGAGTGAGTGAGTGAGTGAGTGAGAGGGTGAGTGAGTGAGTGAGTGAGAGGGTGAGTGAGTGAGTGAGTGAGAGGGTGAGTGAGTGGGTGAGAGGGTGAGTGAGTGAGTGAGTGGGTGGGTGGGTGAGTGAGTGAGTGAGTGAGAGGATGAGTGAGTGAGTGAGTGAGTGAGAGGGTGAGAGGGTGAGTGAGTGAGTGAGTGAGTGGGTGGGTGAGTGAGTGGGTGGGTGGGTGAGTGAGTGAGTGAGTGAGTGAGAGGATGAGTGAGTGAGTGAGTGAGTGAGTGAGAGGGTGAGTGAGTGAGTGAGTGAGTGAGTGAGAGGGTGAGTGAGTGAGTGAGTGAGTGAGTGAGAGGGTGAGTGAGTGAGTGAGTGAGTGAAAGCCGTTTCTCACTCTCCTGAAATTCAAATAAATATTTCGAATGTTCCCGCCTTGTGATGTGTATGTTGCAATTGCAGGAATATTGCTGTACACATTAATGGTAAAGTTGCAACGATATATAAACGGATTCCAGTCAGTAATACTTTGTTGTCTGTGTTATTCTTAGATACGCATTACGAAGAAAACCTTAATTATGAACACGTGTATAGAATATTACACCAAAGCTCCCTGGTAGTAGAGAGAGAGAGAGAGAGAGAGAGAGAGAGAGAGAGAGAGAGAGAGAGAGAGAGAGACTGGCCACAGTTAACTTTAGAGACTGGACCCGACTGGCTTTAACTGTATATTTTCACAAGTGGAGATAAATCCAAATCACTCCACGATCTAAGAGTACAGTTAACAGTTTAATTATCGACTGGTATATTAAAATGTGTAGGTTAGGTCAGATTACGTTAGGTTAAGTTAGGTTAGGTTAGGCTAGGTTAGGTTAAGTTAGGTTAGGTTAGGCTAGGTTAGGTTAGGTTAGGTTAGGTTAGGCTAGGTTAGGTTAGGCTAGGTTAGGTTAGGCTAGGTTAGGTTAGGCTAGGTTAGGTTAGGTTAGGCTAGGTTAGGTTAGGTTAGGTTAGGTTAGGTATGAATTAGTTTGTTTACCTTGATGATATAAACTAATCAATCACTTTAATCTGTTTCTATGTGATATATGTTGGAGGAGTTTACTGCTAGTTAAATATGACGTTTATCTTTAATGTCTCACAAATCCTCAACTGGGAATGAAAGATGATGAGAAAGAAACACAAATGAAGGTCATGATATATCTCTCATGTTTGTCTCATGGGAAACATTACTATTAAACATTCTATCAATCAACATTTGTCGGTATGGGGGATTAAATTCATTGTTTTGTCTGCTTAAGGTATTTAAATCAAATGTAATTAAAACTGTAATCACTGGATATTATTGCCTATGTACCCGCTAGTCCTCCTTTGATGCAACAATTACACTTTTGATTGATTTTTTCGCCCAAACAATAGCTCCTCACTTGTCCTAATCCAGAATACTGTTAATAATACTTCAAACACTAACCTAACCTAACCTAAACTAACCTAACCTTAACTAACCTAACCTAAACTAACCTAACCTAACCTACCCTAACCTTAGCTAACCTAACCTAACCTAACCTAACTAACCTAACCTTAACTAACCTAACCTAACCTAACCTAACCTTAACTAACCTAACCTAAACTAACCTAACCTAACCTAACCCATCTCAAGCCAACCCAACCTACTTGTTACAATTATTCCAGAAGACTTGGTACAATATTAGTTAGTAGTTAGAAAACAATTGACAAAAAACAAACTCTTTCACCTTCGCATGACTTTCAGGAATGGCTTCATGAATTACAGTAGTTATATAAAAGATTCATATTAAAAAGGCGAAAACTTAAGTCCCTATTTCATTAAGCTGTTCACACTTTAATAACTTTGGGGTCAGTATCTAAAGAGAGTTAGGTTGTAAACTTCACAATAATAATATAAATCACTGACTCGTTTATGGTTAATATCGAAGCTTATTAGTTAATGTTGTTCTGTAATTCAAAGCACGTGTTGGGAGACAAAGTTATTATGGATGGAAGATTTTCAGGTTAATGAGGAAAGCACAAAGTATGTCACCTTCATCTATACTCACGCCTGTATGTTCTTTATTATTCCGTATAACTTTGAAATTATTGTCATTTATGCTTGTTGCTGTTGTCGTGTCAAGATTACCATTTGAAACAACACAGCTTTGGATAATGGAGACTTTCTATTGATAATAAATAATGAAGTAAGTGTTGAAGGTCATGCTGACTACATCTACAAAATTATACAACAAACAAACGAATAATTCTTTGTAAAAATGTTAGAAATGTGAATATGTGAGAGGCTGCCTAGCTGGGTGGGAACTACCACCCAGCCAGGCACCCAGCCACCCACCGTGGAAATATGAATATATCCAACATCTTTTATTTAGACGGTGAACACTCTCCAATATATTGTGTATTTCCGTGTGTTTTATATGAGAGAGAGAGAGAGAGAGAGAGAGAGAGAGTAATGCATAATGAAAAAAATCACATGTACAATATTAACAATGGGTAAGGTTAGATTAGTGTGTGCCGTTAATAGTCAAGAAATATTCACGGTAGGAAATATTATATGGGTGTTCCAGTGTGACTCCAGGCAGCAAGGAGCTCCACTCTCTTAGGTAGTGTATGTCAAGAAGTGAATAATGTATAAGGTAAGGACGCATCCCCAGGTGAGATAAAGGGTGGGGTGGGGCGGGGTGGGGCGGGGCGGAGCGGAGGGGAGGGTGGGCGGAGGGAGGCGGAGGGGGGGGGGGGGGCGGAGGGGGGCGGAGCGGAGCGGGGGGATCTTCAACCATCACTACCGCTTGTACTAATTCATGTCATTATAACCTGACACGGATCATTAACAAAAGATATGAATAATACGTGTTTATGTGTCATTTCATCACAGTGGGACAAAACACCTTCCCAACACTGCAACACAACACACTATGTTTGTCTCAATAAGGTGTAACACAACACACTATGTTCCACCTCAACACAACGAGAACCAAACCCACTATGTTTTATCCCATCACAGTGGAACGCTTCACACCGTTCCATTTAAACACAGTGGAACATGACTATATGTTTCACCTCAACACAATGATAAACAACACATTCTAAGTTAATCAGGAAAAACTACACGAAACACAGTCTTTTCTTCCACCCCAACAAAGTGAAACAAATCGTGGAAACAAAATGAAACATATCACACCATCTTTCATGTAAACAAAGTGAAAAAAATCTGTTTCACCTAACCAAACGTAACCTAACGTAACCTAACCTAACCTAACCTAACCTAACCTAACGTAACCTAACGTAACCTAACGTAACCTAACCTAACCTAACGTAACCTAACCTAACGTAACCTAACGTAACCTAACGTAACCTAACCTAACCTAACGTAACCTAACCTAACGTAACCAAACCTAACGTAACCTAACCTAACCTAACGTAACCTAACCTAACGTAACCTAACCTAACGTAACCTAACCTAACGTAACCTAACCTAACGTAACCAAACCTAACTCACCAAATAGTGCATTTCTGAAGGCGTGTCAAGGATGTTGATGGCAGGGAGGCGACCCTTAACGTGTAGGGAACCTGTTTGATGTTTACCGTCAGGGTAGTGAGTGGACAGACAGCCAACCAGACAGTGGACTGGTAACGGGTGTAGGATAACCCCCCCCCCCCCCCACAAGGGCAAAACCTCCCTAGGGCAAAACCCCCTCAAGTAAAGTCCAAAGTTGAAAATAAAAATATTTAGAGTAAAAAATAGGACGAAAGCCCCTACCCTAACCTAACCTAAAATTATTAAAATGGACTTAAATTCTGAAAAAAAATGGGGCTTTTGTCCTATTTTTTAATGAAATCAAGGTTTTTTTTGTCCTACTTTGCACTTTACTTGAGGGGGTTTCGTCCAAGTGGATTTTGTCCACGGGGATTTTGTCCAAGGGGGTTTTGTCCGGACCCCGCTGACAACAACCTCCCTCCTTCCTTCCCTTCATCCCTCCCTCCTTCCTCCCTTCTTTCCTATCTCCCTCCCTCTCTCCTTCCCTTTCTTTCTCTCTTTATTAGACGATAATCATTACGGCTTGCTGGAGGGTACAGTAAATGAGACACAGACACACACACACACAGACAAACACACACACACAGACAAGCACACACACACACAGACAAGCACATACATACAGACATACACACAGTCCATTCACCTCTCCTCCTGAACCACCAACCCCGAGAGATTCAGACTCGTGAACCCGAAGCAGTAGACTGATACATTATTCAGTCCACAAATGATTCGGATTCATGAGTTTTGGGCAGGGTTCGGTGGTTCAGAGAGAGAGGTGAATGGAGTTTATAGCTGACTGTACACCATGCAATACAGTTTAAAAATTCATAGGGTGTGTCAATGGTCTTCCCACACCTGACAGGTATGGAGCCACTAACGATCTAGGTATTCAGAGTGAGTTATTTATTTATTCACGTAGACTGTATTCCATCCCTGTCTGCCATTAATTACCGAATATAAATTACCACCACCACATTGTCAGTGCTTCAATCACCTCATTGTTAGCCCGGAGGGTTCAGTTGTCACCTCACCGAGCTCTTAATGACCCAATAACTCCTGGGCTATCAATTATCCATTCTGTGTTATATATGTACCTTTATTAATATCATACTTCATGTTTTATATCTCATTTTCACTCAGCTATCAACACTTTTCACAATCACTAATATTTAAGAATTGTAAATTTTTTGCTAACAATTTATTTCTCACATAATCCTCTAAATAATCAACTGTATTTTCCTTTTAGTCAATTATATTTTCTAATCTAATAATTTTTTAGTTGTGGAATTATTTTGTCTCATAATTATCAATTTTACTTAATAATTCACGGATTATTATCACAGATTATTATATTCGTCTTGAGGAGTGAGGCCGGGGAGCTGTGTGTTGGCCGAGGGACAGACACACACTCACCGTTCCATTGCCACGACTGATGGGCCAATTAGCTCCCAAACACACACCTGTTCCACCAATTACACTCACACTCACGGTTACTGTTATAGAGTGTGACTGTGGTGGACAGACTGGCTGGGGGTATAGTGGACGCCTGACCTGACTTGACTTGTACCTGCTTTAACCTGACTTAACTAGACCTGGACAGACTGGCTGGAGATAGTGGACGTCTGACCTTACCTGACCTGACCTGTCCTGGTTGATGTCACTTTCCAGACAATGTGGAATATTCTCGTATTTGTTGATTTAATTAGTGGTTGATGATGCGTTCCAAGACAATGTTCAAAGATTTGTTCATTAATAAATTCCTCATAAGACAGTAGTAGTTTCTGAATGACTTAAAAGTTCATTTAAATACCAGATGAAAGATGTAAATATTGAACCTATGTTTCATTCTAAAGATACAAAAAATACTGAAGGATTAACCGAGATTAAGCTGAGGATTAACTTAGCTAATCAACGAATCAAACTGAATTTCATTTTGTTATACCCCCTTGTAATTTTCAACCATTTTTAACATGTAGTGAGAATTATAAGACATAAATATATACAAGTGTTGGAAGACTGCGAAAAAAAATTAATATAAATAATATAATCTCCATCTCCCGTCTCTCTCTGTGTGTTAATGTCAGTGAGTGTAAGAATTGTGGCACTAAATAGATCTATTATTCTTCATTTATCGGCAGAAACATTCATCACGTGTGTGTGGGTGGGGGGTGGGGGGAGGGTGGCGGCAGAGGGACGGCGCATAGGCCCACTGGCATGTGGACACGTTCTAGCACCTACCAACCATTGTTCCACTGCCTTGCGGATTAACCTTGGTAGGTATAAGGCTACGGGAGTAAACCCCGAGCAAAAAATCTGAAGTGGAGCCCCGCAACAGGCAAACAAGCTTACAGAGCTCCAACAAGACCCCAACGGCGGTATAGGCAGAAGAGGTGACCAACATGGGAACCCAACGACTACACCAACGGACGAAGGCAATACATGATGGACAGGCTACTAAGGCGAAACCCAACAAACTGGGCTATCAGTAGTTCATTGCAACTCTCCCTCTCCCCAGCCACTGCAACACTTGCACCACTGGATCAGGAAAAGGGGGAGCCAAGATGTGTGGTTGCAGCCTGCGCTCCTGCCTCACCACATAAATCAACTCACGCGCAGCCATCATCCAGCTCATCATACCTCTCATCATAATCAAAACCCCTATACCCCCAAAAGTCCTATGGCGACGGACGAGTGGCGACTGGGACAGGCAGTGATGACTGCCGGGAGTCTCTAGTCACAACTCTGCTCATTGGAGGCACAGATAAAGCGGTCGTTTATACGCTGGGATCTGGGCAGCGGTGCAATCCGGTCCTGTGTGTGTGCGACTAAGCAGACATTTCGAGGAGCCACTCTGCTCACCCCACATGGGGAGAGGGGCTAGAAGAGGTGCACTAAACATAGACTGCCTAAAAAAAAAAAACCTGACTGGGCAACCGCACAAAGTAAGTTATGCGGTCGAAAACACAATAAAAAACACAGATCCAAACAAAAAATTTGAATCTCAGGACCCTTCTGGATACTGGCACAAATGAGCGTCCTGAAAGAAGAACTGCCCCAGACGAGGGTCAATTCACAGAACTGGGGGTCTGTCTATAACTTCTTCTACAAGAGAGAGCCTGCTGCGGAGAAAAACCGCATTTATGGTGTTGGCTTTACCATCCGCCAATGCATCCTACACAGGCTAACTGAAATGTCTATTGGAATCAACGAGCGCCTCATGACGCTCAGAAACCCACTGAATCACTCATGCCATGCCTTTTTCATGCCTTTTTCATCAGTGCATACGCCCCAACCCTGGGTGCAGAGGATGATATCAAGGAGGCCTTTTACACCGACATCGACAGGGTGCTAACCTGTATCCCCAGAGAAGATAAGGTTGTGCTCCTTGGTGACTTCAATGCCTGAGTTGGCAGAGATGCTGACATTTGGCAGGGAACTATAGGGAGAAATGGACAAGGCAAGTAAAATCCCAACGGCCTACTCCTCCTCAGCAAGTGTGCTGCACACAATCTCACTATCACCAATACCTTGTTTAGGCAGGCCGACAAGTTCAAGGGTTCGTGGCAACACCCACGATCCAAACACTGGCATCTCATTGACTACATAATTTTTAGAGAAAGAGATCGCCGAGATGTTCTCATCACCCGTGCCATGTGTGGTTCAGACCACTTTGATCATCGGCTCGTCAGAGCCAAGCTTTCACTTCAGGTCTTCCCAAAACGGAGAAGGCAGCAAGCCTCCAGAAGAGGTTTTAACATTAAGCGTCTGGGTGGATCCAGCGGTAGCACATGCCTTCAGAGAGCAACTCGAGCATGGGCTGAGAAGAAACCCAACAAAAAACAACCCAAATCCCAGTGCCAAATGGGATATTCTCGACATTGTCATGACAGAAACCTGCAGAGAGACCCTCGGCCAGATCGAAAGAATACACCAGGACTGGTTTGATAAAAATGATTCGGCAATCAATGTATTTGTCGATGATAAACGTGCTGCTTTAACTAACTGGCAGAACAACCCTCATTCTCGGACCCAAAGCTGATACTTTCCACAAGAAAGAAGCGGCAGCCCATCTGGAACTTCACAATCTAAAGATCAGCTCAAGATGTCCGAAATTTTCAATTCCACTAAAGCATTTTATGGGGCATTAACTCGTGGTGCAGCCCCCCTCTGCTCATCCGATGGTAACCCCATAATTAAAGACGACGGAGGCCTCCTTCAGCACTGGAAAGAGCACTACCATTCACTGTTCAACCGAAACACCGATGTGGATGTCCTGACTAACAGGTAGGTGCCTCAGCATCTACAGCTGACCCACCTCAGCTATCCTCCATCCCTAGATGAGGTAGCTATTGCCAACAAACAGATGAAAGATATCAAAGCTTCAGGGCCTGATGGAATCCCAGCCGAGGTGTATAAAGCAGGAGGACCTTTGCTTACCAGCCGTCTCCACTCTCTCCTGGAGAATATATAAGAAAAGGAGAAAATCCCCCAAGCTCTTAGAGACGCCTCCATCGTCAATATTTATAAGAACAAGGGAGACCGGTGAGACCGTGGCAACTACCACGGAATCTCGTTGTTGTCCGTAGCTGTCAAGATTATCGCCCGAGTCCTCCTAAACAGACTTCTTCCTGAGGCAGAAAACTTCCTCTCAGAGTCTCAAAGTGGCTTTAGATCACGTGGCACCACTGACATGATCTTTGCTGCCCGTCAGATTCAGGAAAAGTGCAGAGAACAGCATCGTGACCTGTACATTGCTTTCATCGACCTAACCAAGACCTTCGACTCGGTCAACAGGGAAGCCGTTTCGGCTGTCCACCAAAATTCATCGCCATTGTGAGGCAACTCCACAATGGCATGAACGGCAGTGTCCTGCACAATGGCACCCAGTCAGAGTTCTTCCCCATTCAAACGGTTGTTAAATAAGGGTGTGTAGTGGCACCAACTCTCTTTTCCATTTTCTTGGCAGCTTTCCTTATTCGTGCCAGAGCTAATTTAGCCGGCAGGGTGGACATCGAGTACCGGATGAAGGGTCTTTTTAACATAAAACAACTCCAGGCAGGGACAAAGGTATCAGTAGAATCCATTAAGGTTCAGTATACTTCGGCCTTGAGGTGAATGTACGTAAGACTCAGATTCTCTTTCAGCCTCCCCCTGGTTCAGCCACACCAACATCCATCCAGCTTAACGGTACTACCCTTACTAATGTTACCCACTCTTGGTATCTCGACTCCCACCTGTCCACCACCGCGGACATCGATGAGGATGTACATCTCAAGCTTTTGGCAGACTCCGAAACCATGTCTTCCGCTGTAGGGAGCAGAAATTATCTACAAAGTTACACGTTTATCGAGCAGTGGTCCTCCCCACCCTGCTATATGGCAGTGAGACATGGGTCACATACATGAGGCACATCAAGGCATTTGAAATCTTTCACCAACGCAGTCTACGTTCCATTCTCCGAGTTCGCTGGGAAGACAAGAGAACAGATGCCAGTTTTCTTGCTGATACCATGTGTAGGAGCATCAACACTACCATTATCCATGAACAACTACTCTGGACATGCCATGTTACCCGCACGGACGACAGTAGACTGCCAAAGCAGCTCCTTTACAGTCACCCAACGAATAGTAAATGTAACGCCGGCGGGCAACTGAAAAGGTATAAGGATAGTCTCAAGACAAACCTGAAAAAGTGCGAAATCGCCCCCTCACCTGGGAGACGATTACTCCACACCGTAGCGTTTGGAGGAGCACCATACAAGACGGTGTCAATACTTTCGAGTTAGCCCGACTGCATAACGAGGCAGGCAAGCGCCAACGCCGGAAAGACGCTGCCGCCGCCCCTCCCGCACTAGATGTAGCCCTCCACACGTGCAACATCTGTGATCGACCCTGCCGGTCCGTATCGGCCTCTTTAGTCACCTCAAAACTCACCAACCTAGGTGACATCCTTAATAACTCGATCATTGTATAATAGCTGGATAATTGTCACACTCGATTCCGAGTGACAGCAAAGTAGAAAGTAGAAGTAGTAGTAGTAGAGTGTGTGTGTGTGTGTGTGTTTCCTTGTAGGTCTGGCGGTGAAGCTATCACTCTTGTGGAGACGAAGTGGTAAGAGCTTAAGTGAGATTAAAACGCTGTGTGTCGGGGGGGGGGGGGGCGAGGTGTGTGTGTGTGTGTGTGTGTAAGTGGTGAGGGGTCTGGTGCGTGCGTGTGTGTGTGTGTGTGTGTATAAGTGGTGGGGGTCTGGTGTGTGTGTGTATGTGTGTGTGTGTGTGTGTGTGTATAAGTGGTGTGTGTGTGTGTGTGTGTGTGTTTCACCAACAGTATTTTATGATGGTCTATAAAACGTCACCAGTGGCAGGAGTGGTAAGTGTTTACGACCCAACAACCACTTTATGCCGCAGTAAGTAAGTAAGTAAGCAAGCAAGTAAGTAAGAAAGTAAGTTAATAAGTAAGTAAGCTAAATATATAAGTGAGTAAGTAAGTCATGGTGAGTAAGTAAAGTTAGTAAGTAAGTAAGTAAACTAAATAAGTAAGTAGGTAAGTAAGTAATTAAGTTAATAAGTAAGTAAGCTAAATAAATAAGTGAGTAAGTTAGTCATGGTGAGTAAGTAAGTAAACTAAATAAGTAAGTAAGTAAATAAGTAAGTAAGTAAGTTAATAAGTAAGCTAAATAAATAAGTGAGTAAGTAAGTAAGTAAGAAAGTAAGTAATAGGTAAGCAAATAAGAAAGAAAGTAAGTAAGTAAGTAAGTAAGTAAAGTTAGTAAGTAAGTAAGAAAGTAAGTAATAGGTAAGCAAATAAGAAAGTAAGTAAATAAGTAAGTAAAGTAAGTAAGTAAGTAAGTTAATAAGAGGTGGTTGGTACTCGGGAGAAACTGTCACACTTCTCCTATTAAATAATTTACAACCAACGCCTCAAACACTATACAATACTTTTACATAATCCTGTGTTAATTAACCTGGGAATATATATAAAAAAACGAAACACTTTAATTCTGAGTTTTTTCTTTCGTGACCAAACTTCCAAAACCGACCTAAGAATTGTGATAAGGTTAAAGTGAAGTCATGGTTAAAGTTAAGTTATGGTTAAGGTTAAGTCATGTTTAAGGTTAAGACAAGGGTTAAGGTTAAGTCATGTTTAAGGTTAAGTCAAGGAGTAAGGTTAAGTCAAGGGTTAAGGTTAAGTCAAGGTTAATGTTAAGTCATGGTTAAAGTTAAGACAAGACTAAGAATAAGTTATGGTTAAGGTTAAGTCATGGTTAAGGTTAGGACATGATTAAGCACAAGTTAAGGTTAAGGTTAAGTCATGGTTAAGGTTAAGACAAGGGTTAAGGTTAAGTCATGGTTAAAGTTAAGACATGACTAAGAATAAGTTATGGTTAAGGTTAAGTCATGGTTAAGGTTATGTCAAGGTTAAGGTGAAGTCAAAGGTTAAGGTTAAGTCAAGGTTAATGTTAAGTCATGGTTAAAATTAAGTCATGGTTAAGGTTAAGTCAAGGGTTAAGGTCAAGTCATGGTTAAGGTTAAGTCATGGTTAAGGTTAAGTCATGGTTAAGTACAGGTCATGGTTAAGGTTAAGTCATGGTTAAGGTTAAGGTTAAGTCAAGGTTAAGGTGAAGTCAAGAGTTAAGGTGAAGTCATGGTTAAGGTTAAGTCATGGTTAAAGTTAGGACATGGTTAAGGTTTAGTCATGGTGAAGGTTTAGTCATGGTTAAGGTTAAGTCATGGTTAAGGTTAAGTCAAGGTTAAGGTTAAGTCAAAGGTTAAGGTTAAGTCAAAGGTTAAGGTTAAGTCATGGTTAAAGTTAAGTCATGGTTAAGGTTAAGTCATGGGTTACGGTTAAGTCAAGGTTAATGTTAAGTCATGGTTAAAGTTAGGACATAGTTAAGGTTAAGTCATGGTTAAGGTTAAGGTTAAGTCAAGGTTAAATTTAAGGTTAAGACAAGGTTAAATTTAAGTCAAGGTTAAGATTAAGTCAAGGTTAATGTCAAGTCATGGTTTAGGTTAAGTCATGGTTAAGGTTAGGTCATGGGTAAGGTAAATTCATGGTTAAGGTTAAATTATGGTTAAGGTTAAGTCACGGTTAAGGTTAAGTCACGGTTAAGGTTAATTCATGGTTAAGGTTAAGTCACGGTTAAGGTTAAGTCACGGTTAAGGTTAAGTCATGGTTAAGGTTAGGTCATGGTTAAGGTTAAGTCACGGTTAAGCTTAAGGTTAGGTCATGGTTAAGGTTAAGTCACGGTTAAGGTTAAGGTTAGGTCATGGTTAAGGTTAAGTCAAGGTTAAGGTTAAGTCAAGGGTTAAGGTTAAGTCAAGGGTTAAGGTTAGGTTAAGGTTAAGGTATGGTTAAGGTTAAGGTTAAGTCACGGTTAAGGTTAAGGTTAGGTCATGGGTAAGGTTAGGTCATGGTTAAGGTTAAGTCACGGTTAAGGTTAAGATTAGGTCATGGGTAAGGTTAGGTCATGGTTAAGGTTAAGTCACGGTTAAGGCTAAGTCAAGGGTTAATGTTAGGGTCATGGTTAAGGGTAAGGTTAATTCATGGTTAAGGTTAAGGTTAAGTCATGGTTAAGGTTAAGTCTAGGTTAAGTGAGCACCATACCACGAGCCAATACCTGACCACTTAACAAAACAGAGTACCACACAAAGCTATATCACTCTTGTATATCACTCACAGTCTTACAGGTCTTACAGGTCTTATGGGTCTTATGGGTCTTACAAGTCTTACAGGTCTTACAGGTCTTATGGGTCTTACAAGTCTTACAGGTCTTACAGGTCTTATGGGTCTGACAGGTCTTATGGGTCTTACAGGTCTTATAGGTCTTACAGGTCTTACAGGTCTTATGGGTCTTACAAGTCTTACAGGTCTTACAGGTCTTATGGGTCTTATGGGTCTTACAAGTCTTACAGGTCTTACTGGTCTTATGGGTCTTACAAGTCTTTTAGGTCTTATAGATCTTACAGGTCTTACAGGTCAGATCTTTAGTATTACAGGTCTTATAGGTCTTACAGGACGTACATGTCAGGTCTTAAAAATCTTACAGGTCTTACAGGCTGAACTATCACTCCCAGTCACCAGTGTTTCAAATACGAATGAGAAATCTACCTTTAGCAAGAATGTGTGCTTGTGTGTGCGTGTGAGTGTGTGTGCGTGAGTGTGTGTGTGTGTGTATACGATTGTAATTTTGTTTCTGTGTGTGTGTATACGTTTGTAATTTTGTTTCTGTGTGTGTGTGTGTGTGTGTGAGCTTGTGTGTACGTTTGTTTGTGTATATGTGTTTTTATGTGTATGTGTTTTCGTTTGTCTGTATGTATGTTTGTGTATGTGTAGACACGTACTTATGTCTGAATCTCACTGTGCACATGTATACACTACAGTAGAACATATACACCATCTCCTATCACTACCACGTCACCATCTTTACACACTCTTGATAACACCCAGACGATAAGAGCAGTTGTCTAAGATATCGCTTCATCTTTTAATACATGTCAGACGTCAATACCATCAAACTAACCTAAGCTAACTTAAGCTAACCTAACCTAAGCTAACCTAATCTAACCTAACCTAAAATAACCTAACCTAAGCTAACCTAACCTAAGCTAACCTACTTTGCACTTTATATGGGGATTTTGTCCGGTTTTGTCCTTCTTTGCACTTTATATGGGGATTTTGTCCGGAGGGTTTTGCCCGGCACCCCCTGAAAAAAAAATATAAAAAGAATAAAAAAAATGTATGTAATTAATGTTAATAATATTTGAAGTATATGTTTGGAGACTGATGTTGAAGGCTTTAACCAAATGTTATTGACACGGGCGATAAAACTCTCTAATTACACTTAACAAGAAACGTAATTTTTAAGAAATGTTTTTTTCTTGGTTCCTCACTCACTATATCACCTGTGGAGAAGTCAAGTCTCTTTCTCTCTATAAGTTCATTCTGATAATTATACTAATTATACTCTCCTATATTATACTATATGGATTGTAAAATAAATAATTATACATCACACTCAATTAAACTGCATCGTAAATGAAAATATTATATTCTTTATACGATCATATATATTAATTATTTATCTGTTCACTCTAACACACAGGTAAATTAACAAATAGGTAACATAAAATTGGAATAAAAATGTCATAGATATTATATTAAACAGTTTATGAGCTTATATAAAGTGCATCGGACATATTTACATTTTAAACTCAGAACAAAATTATTCACGTTATGTTATGAAAATTTTCCCTTTAATGGATCCAGTGTAAACCTTGAAGCCGCCTCTACAAGGTTAACTTATCTACCTTATAATTATCCTCAGTTTTTAATCTTGTTTCTTAATGAGAATATGCAAATGAGACACACCATGACAAATACCTTGACCACCGGGAGGGAGGACCACGAGGGGGAAGGGGGAAGAAAAATGTTAAATGTCAGTCTTTTGATGAAGAGACTTAAGGAATGAGTTAACATTTGAAGCTGTTCTGACATGACCCCTGACCTTTGACCTTGATACACACAGTTATGACGTGACCTTTGACCCTAACCTTGAAACAGTTATGACCTGACCCTCTAACCTTAACAAAAATATGACCTGACCTTTGACCCTGACACAGATATGACCTGACCTCTGACCTTGACATAGATATGACCTGACCCTAACCTTGACACAGTTATGACCTGACCTCTGATCTTGACACAGTTATGATCTGACTTATGACCCTGACATTTGATCCTTGACACACAATCATGAACTAGGATGAAGCTTATGGAATACTCTCATGTAACTCCTAACAACCTTCACCTGGGCCATCTCCTTTATCCCTTCAACCTCTTACAAAACGGAAGTAACTTTCCTCCTCTATCATTTCTTCTGAGTCTAGTATCGTCGCCAATCATTTCTCCACCACCAACAACAATTCCTCTCCTCGTGACCATACCTAATCATTTCTTCATTTTATTCACTTCCTCCAGAACGGTGTGGTGGCAGGAGAGGACAGGACAGTTGGTCAAACCCTGCCCAGCGGTAAGGTCGTGGTAGTTGGGGACAGCCACGTGAGGTTTGTAGATAGGACTTTTCGTGAGAGAGATAGGAAACGTAGGACTACGGTGTGTTTTCATGGGCTTGAATAGAGCATATAGCTGAGAGGATGGATAGGGTTCTGTTAGGGGAGGGTACTAAGCCAGTAGCCTGGCTTAGTGTAGGAGGCATCGACAAAGGAAAGATTAGGAGTGAGGAACTTTTCAAGAGGCATAGGGAGGCGCTGGGGAAGGTTAGAGATATGGGAGGGATCCCGATAGTATGTGGTGTCTTGCCTAGCAGAGGAGTTGGCGGTGAATGGCTGTCCAGGGCAATTGCTATGAATTGCCGACTGGAAAAACATTGTGCGAGCAATGGTTGGGCGTTCATTGATAACTGGCGACCGTTCCATGGCAATGACTACCTGTACAGTAGTGATGGAGTACACTTGTCTCGCGCGGGGGGAAAGACGTTGTCTACATCCCTGGAAAGTGAAATTGTCACTCCAAAGGGGGGGGGGGTCGTAATTAGGGAGAGGTCAGGATAAGTTGGAGTCAAAAAACATGCAGGTCCTGGGGAGTAAAATTGGTTACTCAAGACAAGGGGTAAAATAGGGCCAGGGAAGGGTAGGTTTAAATGTATACTATACAAACAGTAGGAGCGTTAGAAACTGAGAGCGGTTGTATGTACCGAGAATGTAGACGTCACAGCAAAAACCGAAACTTGGATGAATCTGTTGAGCAAGAACTTTTTATCAGAGTACTACATAGAAGGGTACAACCTTTTTGACAAGGACAGGGAAGGTAAGAAGGGGGGAGGGGTCGCACTCTTCGTCAGGGATACATTAAAATGTTGTATTAATAATTCAATAAAGGGTGAAATAGGAACCGAATTTGTATGGGTAAAAATTGCGGAAGGAAGAGACAAACTAATTATGGGAGTGATTTACAGGCCCCCCAAGTCTTGGGAGAGAAGCAGCTCAGCCCATAGGGCAGGAATTGAGTATGGCAGCAAAATACAACAACCTGTGCATTATGGGGGATTTCAACTTCAGAAATATTGACTGGGACAACATTGTAGGTGACTATGAATCTGAAGACTTCCTAGATGCAGTACAGGAAAAAATTTTAAAACAACTAATTAAAGAACCTACTAGAGGTGACAATATATTAGACCTAGTATTAACAAATAAAGAAAATATTATCAGAGATATCACAATAAGGGAGGAACTAGGGAACAGTGATCACAGAGAAATCAGGTTTACCCGAAATTGGGAAACGAAAAATAATGACAATATGGTCAGAGTCCCAGACTTTCGATAGGCGGATTATGAGGGGATAAGAAGGTACCTAGGTGAGGTCCCCTGGGAAGAGTCAGATCAGTCTCCGGTAGGAATGTTGTGGGGTCACCAGCAACACAACAATTAATCATGACTATAAAATATTCACTAGTATACTACGTAAATCACAGGAACAAAATATGCCATACAGAAACATTAGGTCAAATAAGAATGAGCCAAGGTGGATGACCAGAAAAACTTAAACATGACATCGGAATAAAGAAAGGAATTCATAAGAAATTAAAGGGAGGAGAGGAGCAGCTCAGAGATGGGTATAATGAACTATCTAGGAATGTTAAGAAAAATGTAAGGAAGGCAAAGAGGGACTACGAAATTAGGATAGCAAGAGAATCCAAGGCGAATCCCAAGGGATTTTTCCAGGTATATAGGACAAAGGTCAAGGATAAAGTGGGGCCCTTAAAGTCAGAGAGAGAGGAAGTGATCGATGATTGTGAGGAAATAAGCAAAGCATTAAACACCTACTTTTTATCAGTTTTCACAGAAGAAATTCAAGAGGAAATTCCAGAGGTGGAACTGATATTTAGGGGAAATGAAGAAGAGAAATTAAAGAATTTCATTATCAGAAAAGAGGATGTTCTTAAGAAGATAAATAATTTAAAGAAAACAAAATCCCCAGGGCCGGATGAAATTATCCCTTGAGTATTGAAAGAGTGTAAGGAACAGATTAGCGGACCCCTCGTAAATTTATTTACAAAATCATTAGACACGAGAGTTGTGCCAGACTTGTGGAAACAGGCAAATGTAGTACCCATATTCAAAAAGGGAAACAGAGCATCAGCGTCAAATTACCGGCCGATTAGTTTGACATCAGTAGTGGGGAAATTTCTTGAATCAATTATAGCAAATAGCATCCGATCACATCAGACCTCTATATAGTAAACAACAAGGCATTAAGAGGTGATACCATCTTACAGTCAACCGAGGGAACAACACAGGGGGACCCTGTTGATATGGCAATGTATGCAATAGGCCTATCAGTGCTCCAACAAGAAATAAAATTTGAAACAACTTGGGTCAAGCAAGTGGCTTATGCTGATGACCTTACAGGAGCAGAAAAAGTGGAGGGCATCAAAAAATGGTGGGATTTGGTTATTTCGCGAAGTCCACAAATAGGGTACCACCCAAACCCCAGCAAGTCCTTCCTCGTCGTGATGCCAGGACATCATGAATGGGCAATGGAGGTGTTTGGTGGAAGTGAGGTAAAAATAACAAAGGATGGCCAAAGACACCTAGGCGCAGTAATTGGCACTACGGACTTCAAGACCGAGTACGAAGCGGGAAAGGTGACTGAGTGGGTTAAGGAAATCCAAGCTCTGTCTGAGATTGCTAGCACAGAGCCACATGCAACTTTTGCTGCATTCACCCATGGAACTACCTGATGCATACTATCCTGGATATCGGACCCCTCCTCCACCCTCTGGAAGACGCTATCAGAGTCAATTTCATTCCCAAATTAGTGAAACACCCTCACTTAACCCCAGCAGAAAGATCACTTCTTGCACTTCCATCAAGACTGGGAGGGATGGGACTAATCAACCCAGAGGAGATTGCAGCCAACAAACATCAAAATTCACTTAAGCTCACGGCAGCCCTCACGGACCATATAATAGCCCAGAACGCAACAGGGGAGGTGGACACCAGTGAAGTAAACAAGATCCGTAGGTCTATCACGACGGAACGACAGCTCTGCCAAAATGATAAGTTGCAGCAACTGTTGCTGCAGGTACCAGAAAATCTGAAAAAAAGTAGCTATAGCACAGGAGGTGGGTGCCTCGAACTGGTTAACTACGTTACCGATAAGCGCAAATGGTTTCAGTCTCAATAAGCAAGAATTTAGAGATGCCATTGCTCTAAGGTACGGTCGGCCAGTCGAAGGTTTGCCCTCCCAATGCGTGTGTGGCTCTTCCTCTGACGTCGATCACGCCATGGTGTGCAAGAAAGGGGGCTTCATATGCATGAGGCATGACGAAGTAAGGTACCTCATAGCAAATATGTTAAAGGAAATCTGCCGGGATGTCATGGTAGAACCGACCCTCCTTCCTTTGGATGGTGAGATCTTCCAACATAGGACTTCAAACACATCTAACGAAGCCCGTGTTGACGTCAGTGCTCGAGGATTCTGGACGCGAGGACAGCGAGCTTTCTTCGACATCAGGATTTTTTATCCTATGGGCGCATGTCACCGTAACCTAGCTCTCGATGATGCACACAGGAGGAACGAGAACGACAAGATAAGGGCATATGGGGAGAGAATTCAAAATGTTGATCAAGGCAGCTTCACTCCTCTAGTGTTCACAACCTCTGGTGGGATGGGACCAAGTGCAAGATGTTTCTATGCCAGACTCGCGGAGGTGATCTCCGAACAGAAGCAGCAGCCTAGAAGTTATGTTACAGCCTGGATGAGATGTCGACTGTCTTTCTCTCTCCTTCGGTCGGCATTGCTCTGCCTCAGGGAAACGAGAGCATCGGCCCCAAAGCCGACAACAGTTGCAGATATTGACTATGAGGCAACAGTCACTGAATGCCTCATAGATCTGCGGCTCAACTAACTCAACACAGATAGGATAGCAACTTATGTATTAGGATATTTAATATTAAGGTAATAAAATGGTGGCGAAGGTATGGCTATTGGGGGAGGCTGGAGGCCATTATAAAAAGAAAAAAAAATACTACTACTACTACTACCTTGAGTTCAGAGACAGGTTAAAGCATCTTAATTTGCATTCCTCGAGAGACGAAGAGTGAGGGGTGACATGATATTGGTGTATAAATGAAAGTCAGGGCTAAACGAAGGGGACATTACAAAGGTACTCAAACTATCCAACCAGGAGCGAACTCGTAACAATGGTTTTAAATTAAACATATTTAGATTTAGGCGCGAAATAGGTCAATATTGATTTGGAAATAGAGTAGTGGATGAGTGAAACAAGTTACCAAACATCACCATTTACTCGAATACGCTGGATAGCTTCAAACATAGGTTGGATGGATATATATGCAATAGGGGTCGGGTGTAAATGGGACTGTCCATTATGGGCCAATAGGCCCGCTGCAGTTTCCTCCATTCTTATGTTCTTATGTACTTTACTACTTCTACTAATAATAGTAATACTACTATTGATTTAGTAATACTACTATTGCTATTTTTAGGTTGTAGGGAGCAGGCAGCTACCAAACAGGGAGGTACTACCGCCTGGGAAGATA
>CAUDMG010003885.1:2875000-2942500 GCA_958450375.1 Homarus gammarus | reverse complement strand
CAGTGACCCTAAATGGATAAATAGATATTTAAAGAATATTATTGGACAAAGGAAGCCTATAGGTAGAACAATAAATTGTGGTGAAGTCCACCTCCTCGTAAACCTGATTTCTCTGCGATCACTGTTCCCTAGTTCTTCCCCTACTGTGATATCTCTGATAATATTTCCTTTATTTGTAAATACCAGGTCTAATATATTATCACCTCTAGTAGGTTCTGTAATTAGTGGTTTTAAAATTTTTTCCTGTACTGCATCTAGGAAGTCGTCAGATTCAAAGTCACCTACAATGTTGTCCCAGTCAATTTATCTGAAGTTGAAATCCCCCATAATGCACAGGTTGTTATATTTTGCTGCCTTACTCATTTCTTGTCATATGGACTGAGCTGCTTCTTTCCCAAGACTTGGGGGGCCTGTAAATCTCGCTTAATTTATTTTCTTCTTTATCTCTGTATAGAATCGGTGCCTCGGGTATCATGTTTAAATTTTCGGTGGTGAAAACTGTCGAAAAATATTTATTCAGATTATTGCTCATTTCTCCGTCGTTATCAGTTAGCTCGCCGGTATCTGACTGCATTGGTTCAATCTTTTCTCGTGTTTTAGTTTGATACATTTGATAGAATCCCTTGGGGTTTGATTTCGCCTCCCTTGTTACCTTCAGTTCATTATTCCTCTTTGCTTTTCTTATCTTGGTCTTAACCCTCCTGGCCAATACCTTATAATAATCTCAGAGGTAAACTTCACCACGACTTATTCTTCACCCTATAGGCTTCTTTTGTCCAATAATATTTTTTTAATAATTATTTATCCATGTAGGGTCATTGTTGTTTGATCTGAGTTTTCTGTATGGTATGTTCTGCCTTTGTCCATTAAGTAACTCATTATTTAAATTGTTGTGGATCTCGTCAGCCTCAGATCTTGTGATCAGGTCATCCTCAACCGTCAGGTCTCCAGTTAAGGTGAGGTTGCCCTCTGTGAGTACAAGGTGTGAGGTCACCTCATGTGAGGTCATGTAGTTCACCCCCAAGAGTGATACCCTTTCTCTCAGCTGCCTCTTCAGACTATCAAAGTTTGCCCTTCTGAAATCTGGGACTTTAGTGGAATTTTCCTTACGGCTGCCCTGAAATTCTAAATGGAATCTTATTTCTTTGTGATCGCTGTTAGCAAGTTCGTTCCCTACCTCGACATTACTAATGAGGTTTTCTCTGTTTGACAGAACTTAATCGAGTATATTATTACCCCGGGTGGGTTCGGTTATATGTTGGCTTAGGAAACAGTCCTGGATAATTTCAAGAAAATCCTCTGATTCTGAGTTACCCATAAGGTCAATCCAATCTATTTGGCTAAAGTTAAGTTGCCTACTATACAGACTTTGCTATGTATGGAAGCCCTATGCATTTCATCCCAAATAAGTCATTCATTAACTCTATCAAGATTAGGAGGTCTATTTATTACTCCTGCGATTAATTTTTCCCTACCATCGATTAATTCTATCCAAATTCTTTCTGTATTCCTCCCAGTTTTTATTTCCTCATTTATTTCACACTTCAGATTATCCCTGACATAGATTGCTACTCCGCCTCCTTTCCTAATCTGCCTATCGGTATGGAATAATTTGTAACCTGCAATTTGTTATTCGACCGGTAACTCATGTGAGTCTAGGTTCATCCATGTTTCGGTGAATGCTATTATATCGATTTTTTCGGTACATACTAACGCCCTGATTTCATAGCACCACCTGTGAGGAAAATACTACACCACGTGATGCCCCTCATAACACCATCTGTGAGGGAGTTACTACACCACGTGATGCCCCTCATAACACCATCTGTGAGGGAGTTACTACACCACGTGTCTGCTGTTCAACACTTCGGCGCACATGATCTACTTGACCTCCACTGTAAACATGAATCTGTATGTTCCCTTAATGAAGGTTTTGTTAAACCACCAATGTATGTAATAAGTCATTTATGTCCAATGTATATTTTCAGCCTTCGGGCTGCAAAACTTGTTTAATAAACCGCTAATTATTATTATTATTATTATTATTATTATTATTATTACACACACACACACACACACACACACACACACACACACACACACACGAGGTTGGGTTCATGAAGACATTGAAGAAAGCCAATCAAGTTATGGGTAAGTTGGACAAGTGTGGGGAGTAACAGGTGTGGGGAGTGACTGGTGGGGAGTGACACAGGGGAGTGACGGAGTTGGGAATGACACAGGAGTGGGGAGTGACTGGTGGGGAGTGACACAGGGGTGTGACGGAGTTGGGAATGACACAGGGGTGGGGAGTGACACAGGGGTGAGGGGTGACAGGTGGGGAGTGACACAATGGTAAGTAGTGACACAGGATAAGGAGTGACACAGGATGAGGAGTAACACAGGAATGAGGAGTGACACAGGAATAAGGAGTGCCATAGGAATGAGGAGTGACATAAGAATGAGGAGTAACACAGGAATAAGGAGTGACGGGGGTAATAAGTGACAGAATAAGGCAAGAGAAGTGACAGAAATGATAAGAGATGATTAATGACGGACGGAGAAGAGAAATGAACCAAAAGAGAGATGATATGGAAGCAAGAGATGAAGAGATAAAGAGATAAAAAAGATCAGATGAATGAGATGAGGAGGGAAGTAGCAATGATTATAGGGGGTAAGAGATGAGAGGGTAAAAGGAGGAGGAAGAGGAAATAAGTGGAGAAAGAGAGGGGTGAGGAAGGAGTAGGGGAAGAGAGGGGGAGGTACAAGTCAACACAGGGGAGAAGGAAGAGAGAGAAGAGGGAGAGATGAAAGACAACAGAGAGGGTGAGAGATGATTTGGCAGTGTGGATCAAACGTAGGAGAGAGAGAGAGAGAGAGAGAGAGAGAGAGAGAGAGAGAGAGAGAGAGAGAGAGAGAGAGAGAGGTTGAAGAAAAAAAAATTCGTCGATTGCCCCGCCACACACACACACACACACACACACACACACACACACACACACACACACACCACCTCAGCTTCATTACTTATAACAGATACAAATAATTACCTCCATGCGTCTTCATTAACCTGTAAGGTGAGAAGGTCCTGATGAGCCACGGAATTAAAACACAAATCATCTCACAGACGTTTTCTACAACGAGGTTTTCCTCTTATAGAAAACGTGATTTGGGTGTCTAGCAAATGACCCCCCCCCCCTTCCTTCCCTCCTGTCTTTCCCACCCCTTCTCTCCCTCTCCCCTTCCTCCCTCTTTCTCTCCTCTCCCTCCCCTCTCTTCACTCCTCCCCCTCATTACCCCTCCCCCCTCCCTCTCCCCCCTATTCTAGCACCATTAATATCCATAAACTCTTGGGAAGAAAATCTCCAAAAGAGGTTTAAAAAGAAAGTACAAAAAATGTAAAGCAGTCGGTACCTCTCTCTCTCTCTCTCTCTCTCTCTCTCTCTCTCTCTCTCTCTCTCTCTCTCTAGCATGAATCCTTCCTCAGACATCAAGATCCTTCATAACATCTTCAGAACCTCCAGTAGTCAGAAGTCCAATGTTCTCCATAAACGAGGATCAAAGACAACTATTCCTAAGTAGTGCTGTGTTTTTCCCTACCCAAGTGTGTGGGTGTGTGTGTGTGTGTGTGTGTGTGTGTGTGTCTGCGCGCGTGTGTGTGTGTACATTTACATTTTTTACTCATTATGTAAACACGAACACAAGAGGAAAGAGAATATATTGAAATTATTTATGAGAACAAAGAGTAAATTAATACCAAGAAGAGAAGCTTCCAACTGTCTACAAAACATTAACAAACAACTACTGGGTACAACTGTTAATTACCAGTTAATGGCAGTCATAATATTCTACACAGTCACTACACAAAAACTATCTCTACAAAATTATGTTGAAAAAATATGACACAACGGACGAAGGATTTTGACAACCCTACCTAGACAACAGGAGTCACAGTGTTCATTCTGAAACTCATCGATCACCCGGAGTACAGATAGTTTTTTGGGGGTAACTGTATAAACAAATATAAAAAAAAAAGACGTTTGACTTGAAAATAATCGTAAGTAGAGATTATCCGTATACAACACACAGCTCCAGGTGCTTCGAATGATATATTTTTTGAAATGAGAAAAAACAAACAGATTTAGACAGAGTAATCATGACAGATGAGAAATATATCAGAGAAAACATTGGGAAAAAATATGTAGAGCTTAAAACTGAAGATGAAACAAAGATTTAGTAATTCTTTGAAGATTGAAAAATATTCGTGAAAAGTTACCATAAACAAACAGTGAGACAACATGGGAGTGTAAGACCCGGATGGTAGAGGTCAGGTCAGGTCAGGTCAGGTCAGGTCAGGTCAGGTCAGGTCAGTACCCCTCTCGCCTCACGTCTCTGTACAAGCATCAGATGTCAGGTAGTGTTGTCAGCCTCCCCGTGTTGTTGTCGGCCTCCCCGTGTTGTTGTCGGCCTCCCCGTGTTGTTGTCAGCCTCCCCGTGTTGTTGTCAGCCTTCCCGTGTTGTTGTCAGCCTTCCCGTGTTGTTGTCAGCCTCCCCGTGTTGTTGTCAGCCTCCCCGTGTTGTTGTCAGCCTCCCCGTGTTGTTGTCAGCCTCCCCGTGTTGTTGTCAGCCTCCCCGTGTTGTTGTCGGCCTCCCCGTGTTGTTGTCGGCCTTCCCGTGTTGCTGTCGGCCTTCCCGTGTTGTTGTCAGCCTTCCCGTGTTGTTGTCAGCCTCCCCGTGTTGTTGTCAGCCTCCCCGTGTTGTTGTCAGCCACGTTGTTGTTGTCAGCCTCCCCGTGTTGTTGTCAGCCACGTTGTGTTGTTGTCAGCCTCCCCGTGTTGTTGTCAGCCTCCCCGTGTTGTTGTCAGCCTTCCCGTGTTGTTGTCAGCCTTCCCGTGTTGTTGTCAGCCTTCCCGTGTTGTTGTCAGCCTCCCCGTGTTGTTGTCAGCCTCCCCGTGTTGTTGTCAGCCTCCCCGTGTTGTTGTCAGCCTCCCCGTGTTGTTGTCAGCCTTCCCGTGTTGTTGTCAGCCTTCCCGTGTTGTTGTCAGCCTCCCCGTGTTGTTGTCAGCCTCCCCGTGTTGTTGTCAGCCTCCCCGTGTTGTTGTCAGCCTCCCCGTGTTGTTGTCAGCCTCCCCGTGTTGTTGTCAGCCTCCCCGTGTTATAATCCCACCACAATTACCATAAGCTCTCTCCTGTACTCCTCCCGGTGACGTAATCCCTTCATTGTTGACAAGTAAGTAGGTTCCTCATCTGTGTTTTTTAAGGGAATCTCCATAGTTGATAAATAATCCCTAAGTCCCTCTTCCTGTACAAGATAATTCGCTATAATAAACCTTTACTAACACTCTAAATCATCGGCTGTATGGTATAATCATTCATCAACCTTTCCTTCACTTTCCTTCACTTTCCTTCACTTTCATCACTTTAATCATCTCCCTCACCTTCCTCACTTCCCTCACCTTCCTTACTTCCCTCACCTTCCTCACTTCCTCACCTTCCTCACTTCCCTCACCTCCCTCACTTCCCTCACCTTCCTCACTTCCCTCACCTTCCTCACTTCCCTCACCTTCCTCACTTCCCTCACCTTCCTCACTTCCCTCACCTCCCTCACTTCCCTCACCTTCCTCACTTCCCTCACCTCCTTCACTTCCCTCACCTTCCTCACTTCCCTCACCTCCCTCACTTCCCTCACCTTCCTCACTTCCCTCACCTCCTTCACTTCCCTCACCTTCCTCACTTCCCTCACCTCCCTCACTTCCCTCACCTCCTTCACTTCCCTCACCTTCCTCACTTCCCTCACCTTCCTCACTTCCCTCACCTTCCTCACCTTCCTCACTTCCCTCACCTTCCTTACTTCCTTCACCTTCCTCACTTCCCTCACCTCCCTCACTTCCCTCACCTTCCTTACTTCCTTCACCTTCCTCACTTCCCTCACCTCCTTCACTTCCCTCACCTCCCTCACTTCCCTCACCTTCCTCACTTCCTTCACCTTCCTCACCTTCCTCACTTCCCTCACCTTCCTCACTTCCGGCTCCCGCCCCTCACTTCCAATCCCTATCCTCAGCTTCCTTCAGCTTTCCTTGCGTACTTCCTTCCTCGACTTCCCTCACCTTCCTCACTCTCCTTCACCTCTCGCTCACTTCCCTCACCTTTCGGTCTCACTTCGCCTCACCATTCTCTCATCTTCCGCTCACCATTCGCTCACTTCGCCTCGACCTTCCTCACTTCCGCATCACCTTCCTCACTTCCGCTCACCAGTCCGCTCACATTCCCTCGACCTTCCTCACTTCCCTCACCACCTTCACTTCCCTCACCTTCCTCACTTGCCACTCAGCCTTAGCCTCACTTCCCTCACCTTCCTCACTTCCTTCACCTTCCTCACTTCCCTCACCTTCCTCACTTCCCTCACCTTCCTCACTTCCCTCACCTTCCTCACTTCCCTCACCTTCCTCACTTCCCTCACCTTCCTCACTTCCCTCACCTTCCTCACTTCCCTCACCTTCCTCACTTCCCTCACCTCCTTCACTTCCCTCACCTTCCTCACTTCCCTCACCTTCCTTACTTCCTTCACCTTCCTCACTTCCCTCACCTTCCTCACCTTCCTCACTTCCCTCACCTTCCTCACTTCCTTCACCTCCCTCACTTCCCTCACCTTCCTTACTTCCTTCACCTTCCTCACTTCCCTCACCTTCCTCACTTCCTTCACCTTCCTCACTTCCCTCACCTTCCTCACTTCCCTCACCTCCCTCACTTCCCTCACCTCCCTCACTTCCCTCACCTCCCTCACTTCCCTCACCTTCCTCACTTCCCTCACCTTCCTCACTTCCTTCACCTTCCTCACTTCCCTCACCTTCCTCACTTCCCTCACCTCCCTCACTTCCCTCACCTCCCTCACTTCCTTCACCTTCCTCACTTCCCTCACCTTCCTCACTTCCCTCACCTTCCTTACTTCCCTCACCTTCCTCACTTCCTTCACCTTCCTCACTTCCCTCACCTTCCTCACTTCCCTCACCTTCCTCACTTCCTTCACCTTCCTCACTTCCCTCACCTTCCTCACTTCCCTCACCTTCCTCACTTCCCTTCACCTTCCTCACTTCCCTCACCTTCCTCACTTCCCTCACCTCCCTCACTTCCCTCACCTCCCTCACTTCCCTCACCTTCCTCACTTCCCTCACCTTCCTTACTTCCTTCACCTTCCTCATTTCCCTCACCTCCATCACCTTCATTCAAACATCCCTCACCGTTACCTTATTAATATCTCACCTTTTACCTTTAATTAACCTGTCATTACGTCTACCTCCTCCCACTATAACACTATACTACAATATACTAACAACAACAACAAAAACAATAATAATAATAATGATAATAATGACAATAATAATAATAATAATAATAATAATAATAATAATAATTCATGAAAAGCTTCCTTAAGGCATCATTGGGTGTGAACGGTTGGAATAAATACTGAAGTACGATAACAAAATAAAACATGAGTGTAATTACGACGATACAACAGAGAACTAAAAAAAATAGCAAAAAAATCAAATAAACTTGAATGAAATACAAGTTTTATTAGAAAGGAAAATATACCTGATGACACAGAAATTAATGAAAACCCAATGGATTTTTTTTTTAAATGAGTTGAATACTGAAGATGATTTAATTAATATAATGGAACACAGACGACATAAGCTTGAATGACACACGATCAAACGTTGTGTGTTGTGGAGCTGACATGTGGGGGTTAAGGAAGTGGTGGGGTCAACATGCCTGTATAGGGGTTAATGAAGGAATGTGGTCAACATATAAAGGTTAAAGAAGTAGTGGGGTCAACATATAAAGGTTAAAGAAGTAGTGGGGTCAACATATAGTGGTTAAAGAAGTAGTGGGGTCAACATATAGTGGTTAAAGAAGTAGTGGGGTCAACATATAGTGGTTAAAGAAGTGGTGGGGTCAACATATAGTGGTTAAAGAAGTAGTGGGGTCAACATATAGTGGTTAAAGAAGTAGTGGGGTCAACATATAGTGGTTAAAGAAGTAGTGGGGTCAACATATAGTGGTTAAAGAAGTAGTGGGGTCAACATATAGTGGTTAAAGAAGTAGTGGGGTCAACATATAGTGGTTAAAGAAGTGGTGGGGTCAACATATAGTGGTTAAAGAAGTGGTGGGATCAACATATAATGGTTAAAGAAGTGGTGGGGTCAACATATAGTGGTTAAAGAAGTGGTGGGGTCAACATATATGGTTAAAGAAGTAGTGGGGCAACACGTTGAATTCAACGATTCCCAACATGGCTTCACAAGCGGGTGCGGTATATCTCGACTTTAGCAAAGCATTCAACAGAGTCCACCACGAAAGACTAATAAGAAAAGTGGAGGTTCGTGGCATTGGAGGAGATATTCTAAAATGGATTAGTGCGTGGTTACAGGACAGGAAACAGCGAGTAAACATTAACGGCACTCAATCGGTTTGGGTAGTGTCACTAGTGGAGTACCCCAAGGCTCAGTACTTGGACAAATATTATTTATTATATACATAAACGACATGGATATCGACGTAGACAGCAACATGAGTAAATTTGCTGATGGCACTAAAATAGGACGTGTAATTAAATCTGACGAGGACTCAGCAAAACTACAGGAATATCTAAACAAATTTTTCGAATGGTCTGAAAAATTGCAGGGGAAATTCAATGTGTACAAATCAAAAGTACTTAGTCTAAGAGATGTAAAGAGAGAAACCAGATATCAGATGAACAACGATGTTATAGAGAAATCCGACTGTGAAAAAGACTTAGGAGTAATGATAAGTAAGAATCTTAAACCAAGTAAACAATGTGTATTTGCTCGAAACAAGGCTAATAAAGTACTTGGGTTCATACAAAGTAGTGTTAGTTACAAGACTATAACTATATCTTGCGCTTGTGAGACCTCACCTGGATTACACAGTTCAGTTCTGGTCACCGACCTACAGAATGGATATAGAATCCCAAGAAAGAATTCAGAGGAGAATGACAAGACTTATCCTAGGCATAAGAAACCTTGAGTACAGAGACAGGGTAAAGCATCTCCATTTCACTAATAAGAACATAAGAATGGAGGAAACGCCTCTACAGCGGCCTATTGGATTGAATCAGGTGTGCTTGAGGACATTCTTGCTGTTTATCCCAAATTTGCTAGCCCACACTGATTAGTCTTCAACTAGAATATGACTCCAATGTATGTGATCCACTGACCCATATATGCTGCTGGTGAATGTGATGTATTTCCTTCTTTGTGTACGAACCTCTGTCCTGCGTGGCAGTGAACAGTGGCATTACCCACATGAATCTGACCTATATATAGTGTCAATGAATATGATGCATTCTTTGTGTACGAACCTCTGTCCTGTATGGCAGTGAAAAGTGACATTACCCACATGAATCTGACCGACGTATATGTATGTATGTGTGCGTGTGTGCATGTATATGTACGTGTACATGTATATGTGTATGTATATACGCATATGTATGTATATGTGTGTGTGTGTGTGTTTACATATATGTATATGTACTGTCAATGAATATGATGCAAATCTTTGTGTACGAACCTCTGTCCTGCATGGCAGTGAACAGTGACATTATCCATATGAATCTGACCTCTATACATTTATAGTTGTTAATGAATATGATGTATTTCTTTGTGTATGAACCTCTGTCCTGCGTGACAGTGAGAAGTGATACCACCCTCAGTGTCAAGACCTGACTGAATTACTCAGAATAGGCAAACTGTACTACAAGCTCTGCCAATAAATTTGTTAAACTAAAAAAAAAAAAACCGGGCAGTTCCATTTCTACCCAACCCCTATCACTCATGTATCCATCCAACTTATGTTTGAAGCTATCCAACAAGTTAATGATATTGTTTGATAACTTGTTCTATTCGTCCACTACTCTATTTCCAAACCAATGTTTATCTATTTCACGCCTAAATCTAAATTTGTCTAATTTAAAACCATTGTTACGAGTTCGCTCATGGTTGGATAGTTTGAGTACCTTTGTTATATGATCTTTGTTTAGTCCTGACTTCCATTTATACTCCTCGATCATATCGCGCTAATGCCCGGATTAGTCTTGTCATTCTTCTCTGAATTCTTTCCAAGGATTCTATATCCATTCAGTGGTGGTAACTCTCGACAGGAGCTGCCAAGTGCAAGTCAACCGGCCTATTGCAGACTCCTTATTTTATTATGTTCTTATGTAATAAGTCTGTGTGTGTGTGTGTGTGTGTGTGTTTGGATTATGACGACGATTTCAGCAGGTATAAATTAATGACCGTAACATCTCGGGAAAGACGAGAAGGTTATTGGGAAATTCTGAAACTCCTCTGAGGGTTCTGCGTCAAGCTGGGAATTTATTGGAAATTCTTGAGGAAAATGACACAAAAAGTCGTGAAACATTGCAAGGGAAAGATAGACAAACATCTCGACAGCATCCAAAACAAAAATGAATGATAAGAAAATCGTTGACAATGAAAAATTCGTTCAAGTTTGCAGACGATGATGATTATGATATCTCTCTCTCTCTCTCTCTCACTACATAAAGAAATATCAAAACTTCTCTTCCTGTGAACTTCTGGCAAGTGGAATATAAAATTAGGGTAGGGAGGGGGAATGTAAGGCCTGGTTTTCCTGCCACTAATGAGGGCGAGACAGGTAGGCGGAGAGGAGAGCAGGCCAGATCATGTAATCCCGGCCAGGTAGTGTGTACTTTGTGTATTGATTTGTGTAATTATCCCTGGCTTAGCGCTTCTGCACACGGAGGGGGCCACAGGTGACAGACAGACAGACTCGCTACACTATATTAACTCTTACCTCATGTTTACCTGTTGACTCCTCCCACAACTTCTTTAACCCCTGTATGTTGACCCCACCACTTCCTTAACCCCAATATGTCGACCCCACCATTTCTTTAACCCCTATATGTTGACCCCACCACTTCTTTAACCCGTATATGTTGACCCCACCACTTCCTTAACCCCAATATGTTGACCCCACCACTTCCTTATCCCCTATATGTTGACCCCACCACTTCTTTAACCCGTATATGTTGACCCCACCACTTCCTTAACCCCAATATGTTGACCCCACCACTTCCTTATCCCCTATATGTTGACCCTACCACTTCTTTAACCCGTATATGTTGACCCCACCACTTCTTTAACCCCTATATGTTGACCCCACCACCTCCTTAACCCCTATATGTTGACCCCCACCATTTCTTTAACCCGTATATGTTGACCCCACCACTTCTTTAACCCCTATATGTTGACCCCACCACTTCTTTAACCGCTATATGTTGACCCCACCACTTCCTTAACCCCTATATGTTGACCCCACCACTTCCTTAACCCCAATATGTTGGCTCCACCATTTCTTTAACCCGTATATGTTGACCCCACCACTTCCTTAACCCCAATATGTTGACCCCACCACTTCCTTAACCCCAATATGTTGGCTCCACCATTTCTTTAACCCGTATATGTTGACCCCACCACTTCTTTAACCCCTATATGTTGACCCCACCACTTCCTTAACCCCTATATGTTGACCCCACCACTTCCTTAACCCCAATATGTTGGCTCCACCATTTCTTTAACCCGTATATGTTGACCCCACCACTTCCTTAACCCCTATATGTTGACCCCACCACTTCCTTAACCCCAATATGTTGACCCCACCATTTCTTTAACCCGTATATGTTGACCCTACCACTTCCTTAACCCCTGTATGTTGACCCCACCATTTCTTTAACCCCTATATGTTGACCCCACCACTTCCTTAACCCCAATATGTTGACCCCACCATTTCTTTAACCCGTATATGTTGACCCCACCACTTCCTTAACCCCAATATGTTGACCCCACCATTTCTTTAACCCGTATATGTTGACCCCACCACTTCCTTAACCCCTGTATGTTGACCCCACCACTTCCTTAACCCCAATATGTCGACCCCACCATTTCTTTAACCCGTATATGTTGACCCCACCACTTCCTTAACCCCTATATGTTGACCCCACCACTTCCTTAACCCCAATATGTTGACCCCACCATTTCTTTAACCCGTATATGTTGACCCCACCACTTCTTTAACCCCTATATGTTGACCCCACCACTTCCTTAACCCCTATATGTTGACCCCACCACTTCTTTAACCCCTATATGTTGACCCCACCACTTCCTTAACCCCTATATGTTGACCCCACCATTTCTTTAGCCCCTACATGTTGACTCATAAGAACATAAGAATTGATGAAACTGCAGCGGGCCTATTGGTCCATACTGGGCAGTCCCATTTACACCCAACCCCTATTGCTCATATATCCATCCAACCTATGTTTGAAGCTGTTCAGCGTATTCGAGTTAATGATGATGTTTGGTAACTTGTTCCACTCGTCCACTACTCTATGTTTACCAATCTCGCACATAAATCCAAATTTATCTCATTTAAATCCAATGGTGCGAATATTATTGAGCAGGAAGGCTATAGGTGGGATAATAAATCGTGGTGAAGTTTACCTACGAGATTATTATAAGGTATTGACCAGGAGGGTTAAGACCGAGATAAGAAAAGCAAAAATGAATAACGAACTGAAGGTAACAAGGCAGGTGAAGTTAAACCCCAAGGGATTCTTTCAAATGCATCAAACTTTAAACAAGAGAAAAGATTGAACCAATACAGTCAGATACCGGCGAGCTAACTGATAACGACGGAAAAATGAGCAATAATCTGAAGAAAAAAATTTCAACAGTTTTCACCACCGAAAATTTAAACGTGATACCCGAGGCACCAACTCTATACAGAGATAGTGAAGAAAACAAATTAAGTGAGATAGTAGTGACTAGTAACGATGTTAGTAAGCAAAAAGACAACCAAGAGCCCAATAAGTCACCAGGTCCCGTTGAGATATTTGCCAGAGTATTAAAGGAATGTAAGGATGAGCTTAGTATGCCCTTAGCAAAGTTGTTTAACATGTCCTTAAAAACAGGTGTAGTACCAGAATCCTGGAGGATAGCGAATGTAATACCGATTTTCAAGAAGGGGGATAGATCACTATCCTCTAACTACCGCCCAATCAGTCTAACATCAATAGTAGGCAAATTACTGGAAGCAATCATCTCAAACTCTATTCGAAATCACCTGGAGAAGCACAGATTGATCAATGATTCCCAGCATGGCTTCACAAGCGGACGTTCTTGCCTAACTAATCTATTAACATTCTTTTCATCAGTTTTCGAATCGGTGGACGAGGGGCACAATTATGATGTGGTATATCTCGACTTTAGCAAAGCCTTCGACAGAGTCCCCCACGAAAGACTAATTAGAAAGGTAGAAGCTCATGGCATCAAAGGTGACATCCTTAAATGGATTAGGGCGTGGTTACAGGACAGGAAACAGCGAGTGAGCATTAACGGCACTAAGTCCCATTGGAGCAACGTCACAAGTGGAGTTCCCCAAGGCTCAGTACTTGGACCATTATTATTTATTATATACATAAACGACATAGATATCGGCATAGACAGCAACATAAGTAAATTTGCTGATGACACTAAAATAGGACGTGTTATTAAATCTGACGAGGACTCGGCAAAACTACAGGAAGATCTAAAAAAAATTTTCGAATGGTCTGAAAAATGGTAGATGAAATTCAACTTAGACATTGTAAAGTACTCAGTATAGGAGATGTAAACAGGGAAACCAGATACCAGATGAACAACGATGCCATAGAGAAATCCGACTGCGAGAGAGATTTAGGAGTAATGATAAGTAGGAACCTTAAGCCAAGTAAACAATGTGTTTTTGCTCGTAACAAGGCTAATAAAGTACTTGGGTTTATACAAAGGAGTGTTAGTTACAAGACTAGCGAGGTCATCCTAAAACTGTATCTTGCTCTTGTGAGACCACACCTGGACTACGCAGTTCAATTCTGGTCACCGTATTACAGAATGGATAAAGAATCCTTGGAAAGAATTCAGAGGAGAATGACAAGACTAATCCCGGGCATTAGGAACCTTAAGTATAGAGACAAGCTAAAGCATCATAATTTGCACTCCCTTGAGAGACGTAGAGCGAGGGGCGACCTGATAGAGGTGTATAAGTGGAAGGCAGGGCTAAACAAAGGGGACATTACAAAGGTACTCAAACTATCCAACCAGGAGCGAACTCGTAACAATGGTTTTAAATTAGACAAATTTAGATTTAGGCGTGAAATAGGTAAACACTGATTTGGAAACACAGTAGTGGATGAATGGAACAAGTTACCAAATATCATCATTAACTCGAATACGCTGAATAGCTTCAAACATAGGTTGGATGCTCATATGAGCAATAGGGGTTGGGTGTAAGCGGGACTGCCCAGTATGGGCCAATAGGCCCGCTGCAGTTTCCTCCATTCTTATGTTCTTATGTTCTTAAATCCGTTGCTACGAGTCCTATCTTGCTCGGATATTATAAGAACTTTATATATATCCCCTTTATTGATTCCTTTCACCCACTTAAATACTTCTATTATATCTGCCCGCACTCTTCGTCTTTCTAGGGAATGCAAATTTAGTTTCTTTAACCTATCTTGATATGGAAGGTATCTAAGTCCAGGAATCATTTTCGTCATTCTTCGCTGCACCGACTCCAGTGAATTGATATCCATTCTATAATAAGGGCACCAGAACTGAGCAGCATAATCGAGGTGCGGACTGACTAGCGCAAGATATAGTTGCAATATGACGTCTGCACTCTTATTACTTACACTTCTAGATATAAAACCTAATACTCTGTTTGCCTTATTTCGAACATTAACGCACTATTTTCTAGGCCGTAGGTCCGGGCTTACAAGTACCTGTAAGTCTCTTTCACAAGTCGATTTTTAGGTTGATGTTAAGGCTGTATACATTGACAGTATTTGTTCTTCTAATATTAATTACGCTGCACTTCCTGGTATTGAATTTCATTTGCCATTTTTCTGACCACTCCTGCAGTTTATTTAAATCCTCCTGTAGTGCATTTACATCCTGCCCTGAATAAATCTGCCGCCCTATTTTGGTGTCATCCGCAAACTTACTTATGTCACTGCTGATTCCAGTATCTAGATCGTTTTTGTAGATTATGAACAAGAGTGGGCCCAGTACTGACCCCTGGGGATCCCCACTGGTTACACAGCCCCACTCAGATTTAACACCAGCTAAGCTAACCCTCTGTGTTCTATAGGTGAGACATGATTTTATCCAATTTAAAAATTTCCGCTCGATACCATGGGCCTTAACTTTTCTCAGAAGCCTCTGATGCGGTACTCTGTCAAATACTTTGCTGAAGTCTTAGTAAATATCATCGTAATTTTCGTCATTATCTACTACTTCGAAAACTTTCCTAAAATACGTCAGCAGATTTGTGAGACAAGATTTTCCCTTTGTAAACCCATGTTGAGAGTCGTAAATTAATTCGTTTTTCTCTAAATGCGATCGGATGCAAGGCCGTGGGTTCGTAACACACGTCTTGCCCGCGGTGCCCACCGTTTCTCTGTGGATGTCCGTCACACGAGAATAACCCGTTATAGTACCTCCTTTCCTCACACAGCCAAACTGTGGAATGCTCTGCCTTCTTCTGTGTTTCCATGCTCTTACAATCTGTCCCACTTTAAAAAGCTGGTTTTCCGGCATCTTCGTGGTGTAGATTAATACAGTATAACCTCTTTTTTCCATATTTACAATTTCTTTCCGTTCTCTTTTTTGTTCGCCCCCAGGCTCCATTGTGGGTCGTTTGACCTGTGCCCGGGTGGGCTAATTCCAATAAAAAAAAATTGCTATAATTGATTCAAGAAATTTCCCCACTACTGACTTCAAACTAATCCCGTATCTAATGATTTTGTAAATAAATTCACGAGGGGTTGCTAATCTGTTCCTTACACTCTTTCAATACTCGAGGGATAATTTCATCCGGCCCTGAGGATTTTGAATACTTTAATTTATTTATCTTCTTATGAACATCCTCTTTTCTGATAGTGATATTCTTTAATTCTCTTGTTCATTTCCCCTAAATATCAGTTCCACCTCTCGCATTTCCGAGTGAATTTCTTCTGTGAAAACTGATAAGTAGCTGCTGTTTAATGCTTTGCTTATTTTTTTATTATCTTCGATCACTTCCCCTCTCTCTGTCTTTAAGGGCCCCATTTTGTCCTTGACTTTTGTCCTATATACCTGGAAAAATCCCTTGGGATTCGCCTTGGATTCTCTTGCTATCCTGATTTCGTAGTCCCTCTTTGCCTTCCTTATATTTTTCTTAATATTCCTAGATAGTTCATTATACCTATCTCTGAGCTGCTCCTCCCATCCCTTTAATTTCTTATATATTCCTTTCTTTATTCCTATGTCATGTTTAAGTTTTTTGGTCATCCACCTTGGCTCATTCTTATTTGGCCTAATTTTTCTGTATGGTATATTTTGTTCCTGTGCTTTACGTAGTATACTAGTGAATATATTATAGTCATGATTAATTGTTGTGTCGCCGGTTACCTCACCTGATCCTACTGGGGACTGATCTGACTCTTCCCAGGTGACCTCACCTAGGTACCTTCTTATCCCCTCATAATCCGCCTATCGAAAGTCTGGGACTCTGACCATATTGTCATTGTTTTTAGTTTCCCAATTTAGGGTGAACCTGATTTCTCTGTGATCACTGTTCCCTAGTTCTTCCCCTACTGTGATATCTCTGATAATATTTTCTTTATTTGTTAATACTAGGTCTAATATATTGTCACCTCTCGTATGTTTTGTAATTAGTTGATTTAAAAAAATGTCTTGTACTGCGTCAAGGAAGTTTTCAGATTCATGGTCACCTATAACGTTGTCCCAGTCAATATTTCTGAAGTTCCAATCCCCCATAATGCACAGGTTGTTGTATTTCACTGCCCTACTCATTTCCTGCCATATGAGCTGAGCTGCATCTTTCCCAAGACTTGGGGGGGCCTGTAAATCACTCCCATAATTAGTTTTTCTCTTCCCTCCGCAATTTCTACCCATACAGACCCGGTTCCTATTTTACCCTTTATTGAAATATCAATACAACATTTTAATGTATCTCTGACGAAGAGTGCGACTCCTCCCCCCTTCCTACCTTCCCTGTCCTACCTAAATTCTGATCCAACTCCTAACTATTATGCGACACAACACACTATACTATCAAGACCTGACTTAGTCAAGGAGATGTAAACAGAGAAACCAGATATCAGATGTGAGAAAGATTTAGGAGTAATGATAAGTAGGAATCTTAAGCCAAGTAAACAATGTGTATTTGCTCGAAACAAGGCTAATGAAGTACTTGGGTTCATACAAAGGAGTGTTAGTTACAAGACTAGGGAGGTCATCATAAAACTATATCTTGCGCTTGTGAGACCACACCTGGATTACGCAGTTCAGTTCTGGTCACCGTGTTACAGAATGGATATAGAATCCCGAGAAAGAATTCAGAGGAGAATGACAAGACTAATCCCGGGCATTAGGAACCTTGAGTATAGAGACAGGTTAAAGCATCTTAATTTGCACTCCCTTGAGAGACGTAGAGCGAGGGGCGACCTGATAGAGGCGTATAAGTGGAAGGCAGGGCTAAACAAAGGGGACATTACAAAGGTACTCAAACTATCCAACCAGGAGCGAACTCATAACAATGATTTTAAATTAGACAATTTCAGATTTAGGCGCGAAATAGTTAAAATTGGCTTGGAAATAGAGTAGTGTGTGAGTGGAACAAGTTACCAAATATCATCATTAACTCGAATACGCCGGATAGCTTCAAACATAGGGTGGATGGATATATGAGCAATAGGGTTTGTGTGTAAATGGGACTGCCCAGTATGGGCCAATAGGCCCGCTGCAGTTTCCTCCATGCTTATGTTCTTATGAAGTGACCTGACCAGAAATTACCTGACCTGAAGTGACCTGACCTGAAATTACATGACCTGAAGTGACCTGACCTGAATGGGGTCATTATCTCACGTGTTATGATAACCCAATAACATTATCTAGCACAGAGGAGCATCACGAATGCTACATAAGGTCTAATCTTAAGGTCCTAACGAGCCAACCACCCGCTTGTTAGAGTCAATGAGAGCAGTTTGATTATAAGTGAAATGTGAGACCTAGAACTGCCACGATCTCAACAGGTAAAGAACACGATGGTCGGTTAGGTTAGGTTAGGTTAGGTCTATTTATATAACAATATCTGGCCACTGGATAATATTTTTTTTTTGACAATTCTTATTAAAAACATCAAATTTGGTACCATTATTAAACCAGTAAGACTCATTTGTCACCTAACCTAACCTAAACCGAACCTAACCTAAACCTAACCTTACCTAACAAGTGACAATAACAGCGTGAAAGCTACTAAGGGTGTAATTCTTCGGATATAACTGGCTATTAGTACCTTATGAGTATTATTTGAACATGTTTAACCGTTGCTCTGTACACCAGCTATGCAGTAGGTATAGCATACTGTATAAATGTACAGTGAGCAATATTACTGTTATTCAAAGTAGTGATGCTTTTTTTGTCAAATTAACCATTGTTGGAGTGATTATAGGAACTCATTTTCTCTCATTAAATCAAAGTCATTAAAAACGCTAATAATTGAACTGGGGGCGGTGAGGTGGAGGGAGCCATACCCCCCTCACCCCCCCCCCCCCCCCCCCTGGACCAGTGACCCACATACACACAGTCACGTGATACCATAAACTAACAACAAAAACAAGGTCATGTGCTTTTAAAGGCTGGTTATCAAAACACATAAACACACTGGCCAATCATAACCATTAATTTAAAATATAAAACGTTAAATGAGGCAGATAATTGGTTGAATTTTTCCCCCCACAAAGCTGTAACCCCTACCGTCTGCTGCCAAGAGGAACACATCCTAAGAAATAGACAAGATGTTGCAGGAATTCTCGATACAAGTGAGTGATAATATTTACTCTCCTGCTAAAACAACAGCTGACAGGTTGTAATTTTTTCCCTGTGTGTTTATGTGAATCGAATATTTGTTGTTATTATGGAGTTCTTGTTGTAGAGATATTCAATAAGTTACCTAACTTGACAGTTTTCACCTGTCTGGCCGTACACACCTGCATCACCGCACACACCTGCCTGACCGTATATACACCTGCCTGACCGTACACACCTACCTGACCGTACACACCAACGTAACGATCGACTTTAAATATAACTATGAACAATTCTTAACCAAACCACGACCTGTACTTTTTGTTCATGTAGTTTTTTAATGAACAAAATTGTACCTGACGCAGCATCACAAAACAGAACACAATTACGGATGTTATTAATGGCGAAGTTAACAATATTTCCGGGTATATTTGACGGAGGAGTATAATTTGTTTATCTTTGTAAAATTATTTACAAACACACACTATTTTTATTATTCTTACCCTTCTGTGTCAGTCTCCTTGAAGTGTGGAGTGTATGAACCCTGGGTAAATATATTCCCCTTTCATTTCTTTTAACCTCTCATTTGACTAAAAAAAAAAAAAGGCCAAACTCAAACGCTACAAACATATATATTTTAGGCTACGCTTGTCTTTTATTTCATTCGGCAGCGAGGATTTTTTTTGGACGCAAGCCATCAACCAAAGCGAAATTATTTGACTTTTTTTCTTACTAACTAAAGATAAAAAGTTCATATGTATCAACAATGAATTTTTTTGTCGACCCTTTCTTTCTGTATTTGTCAATGTAAACACAACACTTCATGCACTGATACTTTTTGACAACGTCCATAAACGGATGTCAACACACTCGGATTGCATTTTTTTTTGTTGATGTTGCAAGGGGGAGGGGAAATGCAACACATCTGGGTGACTGTGGAGGGTGGGGAGAGGAAAGGGAGAAGGGGGGAGATGCAACATAACTGGGGTGCTACAGGGGAGGGGAGAGGGAGGGAGGGAGTGGGGAGGGAACATGCAACATAAATGGGGTGTTACAGTGGAGGGGAGAGGGAGGGAGGGAGTGGGGAGGGAAGATGCAACATTTCCTTCTGAACATCTTGGCGAGTTGTTTTTTACCCGTAAAGTGACTTACTTACTTACAAGGGTCACTAATTTAAGGGTACTGCAATTGACCTGTTAGTGTTTCTTGGTCAACTTGCATAATAACGACCTGGGCGATAATGTCTCTGCAAGGAAGGAAGAAGTTTCTCAGTCACACTATCTTAGAGAAGTAGAGCTATTACGAGTGATGTTGGTCACTTTAAAACAAACAAAAACGAAAATGTAATATAACTTCCAGGTGTTATTAACGGGTCTACGGGATCAACAGGTGTTAATTGCACTAATGATCTTACCTGTGTTAATTTGCCTTCAGGTATTGAGAAAGAATAATATCCAAGAAGGTTATAAATATTACTGCTAAAGTTATTTCCCCAAAACAGGTGAAAAAATGTAGAGTACAGGTAGATTTTGTCTAATTAGTGACAGGATTGGTAAGGTGAGTAAAATACAATAGTAATTTAACTTTAAGTAATAACAATATTTTCTATATAGTGCTACCTGAAGTAATTAATTAACTATAGCGTTACCTGAAGTAATTAATTAGATATAGCGTTACCTGAAGTAATCAATTAATACAGGTAGCTAATCACCCTTACCTTATTATCCACACAGTCAGGTACAGATCACGTCCTTACCTGTAATTAAACAAAAAAGTTATTATAGTAAAACAAAACTGACTCGATCTCTTAAAACTGGACGCTATTTACAACCAGACACATGAAATATACAATAGCCATTAAATTAAAAATATAAAAAAATAGGAGTAATATAATAACTCACATTTTATTAACACAAAACTAGACATTATAAGAAAAATATTTGTAAATATTTCTCGACTGAGTCCGATATGATAGAGTCTAAGTGAACAATTATTGCTTACTGTGTGTGTGGGAGAGAGAGAGAGAGAGAGAGAGAGAGAGAGAGAGAGAGAGAGTGTGTGTGTGGGAGAGAGAGAGAGAGAGAGAGAGAGAGAGAGAGAGAGAGAGAGATTGCATGTTTGTTTAGAGGGAACTTGAGTTTGGTTAAAGGGACACGAGGCTACACTTCATATTCTCTCAACTGCTTCACATTTTTCAACCTCTCTCTCTCTCTCTCTCTCTCTCTCTCTCTCTCTCTCTTTGTCTGTCTATCCGTCTGTCTGTCTGTCTTTTCCTTTGTTTGTCTGTCTGTCTGTCTGTCTATTTTGCCTTTGTCTGTCTGTCGGTCTGTCAGTCAGTCTGTCTGTTTGTCTGTCTGTCGGTCTGTCAGTCAGTCTGTCTGTTTGTCTGTCTGTTTTGGCCTTTGTCTGTCTGTCTGTTTGTCTGTCTGTCGGTCTGTCATTCAGTCTGTCTGTTTGTCTGTTTTTGCCTTTGTCTGTTTGTCTGTTTTTGCCTTTGTCTGTCTGTCTGTCTGTCTGTTTGTCTGTCTGTTTTGGCCTTTGTCTGTCTGTCTGTCTGTCTGTCAATGAATACAGGGAGCAGCTAAGGTCTCACAGAAAATCTCCTCTAGTGGAAATTGTTACTTAAGATGATCAGGAACTAAGTTTAAAATGTTCCTTAAACCAGGAACTGTACTCAGTACTGTGACTTATAATGCTCCTTAAACCAGGAACTGTACTCGGTACTGTGACTTATAATGCTCCTTAAACCAGGAACTATACTCGGTACTGTGACTTATAATGCTCCTTAAACCAGGAACTGAACTCGGTACTGTGACTTATAATGCTCCATAAACCAAGAACTATACTCGGTACTGTGACTTATAATGCTCCTTAAACCAGGAACTGTACTCGGTACTGTGACTTATAATGCTCCTTAAACCAGGAACTGTACTCGGTACTGTGACTTATAATGCTCCTTAAACCAGGAACTATACTCGGTACTCTGACTTATAATGCTCCTTAAACCAGGAACTGTACTCGGTACTGTGACTTATAATGCTCCTTAAACCAGGAACTATACTCGGTACTGTGACTTATAATGCTCCTTAAACCAGGAACTATACTCGGTACTGTGACTTATAATGCTCCTTAAACCAGGAACTATACTCGGTACTGTGACTTATAATGCTCCTTAAACCAGGAACTATACTCGGTACTGTGACTTATAATGCTCCTTAAACCAGGAACTATACTCGGTACTGTGACTTATAATGACGAGGTTACTTGAGGTTAAAGAAATTATGTTTGTTTAAATTGATAAAAGTCCATCAAGATTAAACCATTTCAGCAGCTGTAGTTAGAATCATCCTCAAGCTGAGAGTATTCAATAAGCTGAAAATCTCAAGCTGAAAACACGTCACTATAAAAACGTTTCTCAACTTGGCAATATTTCTCAATTACAAAATCTTCCTCAAAACATTTCTTAAGCTTTATTTATTTCTGAAGCTGGAAATGTTTTCAAAGTGGAGGTGATCTCAAAGCTGGAAACATCTTCAAGCTTAAAACAATTTCCAAACTGAAAACGTTCTTAAAGCTGAAACGTTTTACATCATACAGTAGGTTTACCCTTGGCCAGGTGGCGCCCCTGACAACCAATGTGGACACCCTAGCAACGGCTCTCCCAGTGTGCGTGTGTGTGTGTGCGTGCGTGTGTGTGTGTGTGTGTGTGTGTGTGTGTGTGAGTTAGATGGTGTGTTAGTTTGAACATATTAGCGAATTAGCATCAGAAAAGTAACACTGGAGGCTTCAGTCCCAAAAACCTAACCTAACCTAACCTAACCTAACCTAAGAACGAAATGATTGTGGACATTGAATATATAATTTCAATCCCAAGACTAAGAAGCTTCAGGAGATTACAATAATTACAACATGGAAAACTTAAGATTAAAAACATACCCTTCTGTAAAATACCTCGTCAGAACCACACCTGTAATTAACCTGTGATGTTTCCTAGTGGGTAATAACATATAATTCAGTTTTACCTTTGAATTTCTTATCTCAGGAAACTCAGTCTTAAACCATGGTATATTTTCTTGGTCTGGAAACACTCAGACATTCATGCATTCTGGAACACCTTTTGTCTCCTCTGCTTCTTATTATGGGAAGCTGGAACACAATCATTACTGAACCTGTTTACGGGGCGTGAATGAAATCTATTGTGTTATCCAGGTAATGTTTCAAACTCCTCACTTATCTGTAAATATTTCGGTGCTAGGAATTTTAATATTAGACTCAACGATTCCGGGCGTTTAAGGTATCGAAATTTACAATCTTAGATGCCATGCCTGACCTAACCTAACCTAACCTAACCAAACCTAACCTAACCTAACCAAACCAAACCTAACCTAACCAAACCTAACCAAACCAAACCTAACCAAACCAAACCTAACCTAACCTAACCTAACCTAACCCAAGGAACAGATCTCTGGATAATATGCTCTGTTCTGAAGACATGGAAAAAAAGTTACCAGTTCAACTCTGTCAACATTTTGGGAGCATATGGCAACAAAACCTTCAATGAATTACTCCACTACATAATGAAATATAAACACCATATTCTCAAGGACAAACATTCAAACATTAATAAAAACATCGAAAATATAATAATGTTTTAAAATTAGATAGAAACTATAGATATAACCAAATTGTACTTGAGTTAAATACAGGTTATAGAGTCATAGATTTCCAATAATGTGTTCGGGTCGTTTTCTACACTGCCGCTGCCTCTAATGGTTGGAGTCGCTTAGCACAAGATGACGAACTGTGGTAACGGGAGAGGAGTGAAACAGGGAGGAAAGGAGGACAGAAACCGAGAAAAAAGGACAGAAACAGAGAGAAAAAGGACAGAAACAGAGAGAAAAAGGACAGAAACAGAGAGAAAGGACAGATCAGGAGGTAAAGAGGACAGAAACAGGGATGATAAGGGAACAGAACAGAGAGGAAGAGGACAAAACAGTTAGGAAAAAGACAGAAACAGGGAGGAAAGAGGGACATAAACAGGAAGGAAAAGAGGAAAAAAACCAGGCCCCGCCCTCTTTTTTTTATCTTGGCTTGTGATTGGCCATGTTACGTCATAGTGCTGGTTGGGGCCCAGTGTGACAGGTGAAGAATAACAACAACAATCAACAACAACAACAACAATCAACAACAACAATCAACAACAACAAAAACAATCAATACTCCTCTGAAATATTTGTGGAATAAATGATGTAATTCAGGTGGAAGGCGAACCACTTAAGTGACATTACGGGGAAGATTAGTTAGTCAGTCTTCTTAAACAGCCATTATCGTCTCTGTAAAAGCCTGGTCTATTGTTTTGTGTGTTAATTATTTCTAGAAAGTGTGTGTGTGTGTGTGTGTGTGTGCTTCCAGATGATGAAAACAGTGTGTCAGTTTTCATCATGTTGGAGCGCACACACACACACACACACACCTGCTCACACATTCAATTATACTAAATTCCGCTAAAGTTATATTTTAAAGTCAAGAGTCAGACCTATTATCTGAAAGCTGGTTGAGAATAACATGACATAATATTGACAAATTCTCCGTTACACAGTACAGGACCACATCTGTTACTAACTACGTGTTAGGCTACAGTTCCTTCACCCTCTGTTACTTCACACGTGTAAGATCTTTCCTGTAGGGGATGTTGACGAAACCTGAAGCTTAAGTTCCCAAGATGTCAAAACTTTTTCTCATTTCTACAAACAAGTAAGAAATAAATGTTGTTCCCAGAGGCCCGACAATGTGGAATATAAGACCATGGAAGGATTGGTCTTTAGTATAGAAGGAGACTCTGTTCACCACTGTCTGATCGCCACTGCAGGTACTTGACCGCTTTAGGACAGGATTCGAGTTCTGTGACCACTCAACCACCTCATCCATCTTGACACACGGGAGACAAATAAAGGTGAATTTACTTTATTAGGTTAGGTTAGGTTAGGTTAGGTTAGGTAAGAGGTAATAACATAAAGAGCAGCAGCCAGGGCTATTTTAGAGAGAGAGAGAGAGAGAGAGAGAGAGAGAGAGAGAGAGAGAGAGAGATTCCCTTCAATAATTCATAATACTACATCCGCGTCACCTGTTTGAACCCACTTACCTTATCAGTGCACTGTTGAGTAGGTCATGAGGTCAAGCGATGGTGTGTGTGTGTGTGTGTGTGTGTACCTGCATCTTATATTTAGTTTTCAGGTGAATTATTTAAATTATCATATTCATTTTGATTCGCCATCTCATTGTGGTCGTCGCGGTGGATGTGGAGGGAAGAGATAAGTAGTAGAGGTGTGGATGGGGGTGGATAGGAGGTGGATTTATATGGATCGGGTGAGTGAAGGTGGATGGACGAGAATGGGATGTGGATAGGGGGGTGGATGGGGTGCATAGAGGGTGAGTGGAGGTGGATATGATGTGGATTGGAGGATGGATTGAGGATGGAGTGGATAGGCGGTGAATAGGGTGGATGAAGGTGGATGGGGTAGTTGGAAGTGGATGAGGTGGATGAAAGTGGATGAAGTGAGGGGTGTTGACAGTAAGGCTTGATATCAATTGCTGTTCTCTCTCTCTCTCTCCCTTTCACTCTCTTATCTCTGTCTATCCATACACTTCTCCCATTCCTCTTCTTTCCTCTCCTCCCTATCCCTCTCGCCTCCTTTCTCTCCTTCTTTCCCTATTCTTTTCTCTCCCACCCTCTCCCTTCCCTCTACCCCCCCCTCCCTTCCCTCCCTGTCCTATCTCTGTCTACCTGTCATTTCCTCTTAGCTCCAGCACCTCTCCTCACCTGGGGGGCCAACTCCTTCATAAATGGATCGATCCTCTCAGGTGTAATTTCCGTATGCAATTTGTAGCCAAAGTGGTTAGAATTGATCGCCTTCCTCTGAGCCCTCGTCGGGATAGGCCGTCTCTTGAATATGAGGTCTTCTTCCTCCTTCCTCTTCCTCCTCTTCTTCTTCCTCCACCTTATCTTCCTCCATCTCTTCCTCTTCCTCCATCGTACTCTTCACCTCCATCGCTCTCTTCACCTCCTCCACCTCCCTACATCTCCTCCTATACCTCCAATTTCATCCTCTCTTCCTCTACCCCATCCTCATTCTCTTCCTCCATCTCCTCCTCCTCATTCTCTTTCGTCTCCTTCAACTCCTCCTCTTCCTCCATCTCTCCTCCTCCTTTCGCTATCAAACAAGGATGAGAAGGATGCGATTGTCACGTTTATAATTATAGGTTAGGTTAGGTTAGGTTAGGTTAGGTTAGGTTAGGTTAGATTAGGTTAGGCTAGGTTAGGTTAGGCTAGGTTAGGTTAGGTTAGGTTAGGTTAGGTTAGATTAGGTTAGGTTAGGTCAGGTTCAGAAAGCATCTTGGGAGGGGGTAATGGGGAGGCAGTGTATTAGAGATGAAAAAAGCTAAAAGGTCAGATAAATGATTATGGAAAAGAGAAAAACACGAGACTTGTCAACACTAGTAAGTTTTTAACACATTTTGTTGGTCAGTTTAAGGAAGTTTTTACACTTTCAAACATTTTTTTCCACATCTCAAGATAATAATTAGACTGTATATATTGTTTTCATGAGCTGTTTTTAAGGGACCCGCTGTTATGTTTTCTCCAGCACAGAGAGACCGCCATGTACACAAGAGGTTAATGGAGAAGACTTCTAAGAGATGTAATTTCGGCCAGAGATCAGAGCTCCATGACCTATTGGAAGATGAAGACGATGTTCCTGATGATTGAGGAAGACCTAGCAAGGAGGACACTTGGGGACACCTGGACGAGACCCTCCCTGACTCCCTCTGACCCCCCCCCTTACTCTCCATAATCCTCCCTGACTCCCTCTGACCCCCCATACTCTCCATAACCCTCCCTGACTCCCTCTGACCCCCCTTACTCTCCATAACCCTCCCTGACTCCCTCTGACCCCCCCCCATACTCTCCATAATCCTCCCTGACTCCCTCTGACCCCCCCCTTACTCTCCATAATCCTCCCTGACTCCCTCTGACCCCCCCTTACTCTCCATAACCCTCCCTGACTCCCTCTGACCCCCCATACTCTCCATAACGCTCCCTGACTCCCTCTGACCCCCCATACTCTCCATAGCACTCCCTGACTCCCTCTGACCCCCCCTTACTCTCCATAACCCTCCCTGACTCCCTCTGACCCCCCATACTCTCCATAACACTCCCTGACTCCCTCTGACCCCCCATACTCTCCATAACACTCCCTGACTCCCTCTGACCCCCCCTTACTCTCCATAACCCTCCCTGACTCTCCCTAACCCTCCCTGATTCCCCCTGACACCCTCTAACCCTCACTGAACCCCCTGACCTTCCCTGACCCTCTTTGATCACCCATATTTCTCCCTGACCCTCCCTGATACTCTCCAACCCTCCCTGAGACTCCTTGTCCTCCCTAACTCTCCCTGACCCTCCCTACCTCTACATGACCCTCTCTGACCCTCCCTGACTCTCCCTAACAATCCCTATTTCTCCCTGATCATCTCTGACCATCCCTATCTCTCCCTGATCCTCCCTGTCTCTCCCTGACCCTCCCTATCCTTCGCTGACACTCCCCAATCCTCCCTGACTCTCCCTATCCCTCCATGACACTCCCCAATCCTCCTTGACCCTCCCTGACTCTCCCTATCCCTACCTGACACTCCCCAATCCCCCCTGACTCTCCCTGACCCTCTCTACCTCTACCTGATCCTCCCTGACACTCCCCAATCCTCCCTGGCCCTCTCTAGCCCTCCCTGACTCTCCCTGACCCTCTCTACCTCTACCTGATCCTCCCTGACACTCCCCAATCCTCCCTGGCCCTCTCTAGCCCTCCCTGACCCTCCCTACCTCTACCTGATCCTCCCTGACACTCCCCAATCCTCCCTGGCCCTCTCTAGCCCTCCCTGACCCTCAACATTGACCAGAGTTACCCCTCGTGTCAGCCAGCCTTCATATCTAAGAAAAATACTCAATATTTCTTCACGTAACACAGAATGATCTGGAGAAGAAAGAGGAAGCATTTGTGGCTTTATTTTCGTTTCTCGTTACATCTAAACTCGCTTTATCTTCTTGGTCTTCAGTTTTCGGGTGGGTGGGTGGGCTGGTGTAGGTAGATAGGTAATTAAAAGTATATGTAAGCAGATGAAGAAGATTATTAGTTTTACTTAGATATAATTAAGTATATAAGTAGATTAATAGTTAGGTAAGTAGGAAAAAAAAGTAGCCAGTAGGTGTGTGTGTGTGTGTGTGTGTGTGTGTGTGTGTGAGACCCTCGGCCAGATTGAAAGAATACACCAGGACTGGTTTGATGAAAATGACCCGGCAATCAAAGTACTCATCGATGATAAGAATGCTGTTTTAACTGACTGACAGAACAACCCTCAGTCTCGGACCAAAGCTGATACCTTCCGCAATAAGAAAGGGGCAGCCTAGCGGGAACCTCGCAATTTAAACAATGACTGGTTTAAAAATAAAGCATGTAAAACATAAAAATTTGTAAATCAGCACAAGACGCGCGATTTTTTCAATTCCACTAAAACATTTTATGGGCCAATCACTCGTGGCACAGCCCCCTCCGCTCATCTGACGGTAACTCCACCATTAAAGACGATGAAGGCCTCCTTCAGCGCTGGAAAGAACACTACCATTCAATGCTCAACCGAAACACCGATGTGAATATCCTGACTACCCAGCAGGTCCCTCAGCATCTAGAGCGGACCCACCTCAGCTATCCTCCATCCCTGGATGAGGTAGCTACTGCCATCAAACAGATGAAAAATAACAAAGCCCCACGGCCTGTGGAATCCCAGCCGAGGTATATAAAACAGGAGGACCTCTGCTTACCAACCGTGTCCACTCTCTCCTGGAGAATATATAGGAATAGGAGGAACTCCCTCAAGCTCTTAAAGACGCTACTATAAGAACATAAGAAAATAATGAGTCTGCAATAGGCCGGTTGGCCTGTGCATGGCAGCTCCTGTCGAGAGTTACTACCACTCTCTATCATCCATGAATCTATCTAGCCGCCTTTTAAAACCTTCCAACGTCCCATCACTTTCCACAGGTTGCTAAGCTTGTTCCACTCATCCACCTCCCTATTTGTGGACCAGTTCCTTCCTATCTCCCTCCTAAACCTAAACTTATCCAACTTAAATCCGTTGCTACGAGTCCTATACTGCTCAGATATTAAAAGAACTTTATCTACATCTTCTTTATTGATTCCGTTCACCCACTTAAATTCTTCTATCATATCTCCCCGCACTTTTCGTCTTTCTAGGGAATGCAAGTTTAGTTTCTTTAATCTATCTTGATATGGAAGGTTTCTAAGTCCCGGAATCACTTTCGTCATTCTTCGCTGCACCGACTCGAGTGAATTGACATCCTTTCTATAATAAGGGCACCAGAACTGAACCGCTTATTCGAGGTGCGGCCTGACTAGCGCAAGATATAGTTGCAGTAAGACCTACGCACTCTTATTTCCTTAAACTTCTAGATATTAAACCCAATACTCTGTTTGCCTTATTTCGAACATTAACGCACTGTTTTCTAGGCCGTAGGTTCGGGCTTACAAGTACCCGTAGGTCTCTTACACAAGTCGACTTCTCTAGGTTGATGTTGTTAAGGCTGTATACAAGAGAGACCCCTTAGTGAACTCAGAGCTCACCACCAAAAGTGACATCCCTAATAACTCATATCATTGTATCATAACTGGATGACCGTTATACTCGATTCAGAGTGACAGCAAAGTAGTAGTAGAAGTAGTAGTAGTAGTAGTAGTAGTAGTAGTAGTAGTAGTAGTAGTAGTAGTAGTAGTAGTTGTAGTAGTAGTAGTAGTAGTAGTAGTGTGTGTGTGTGTGTGTGTGTGTGTGTGTGTGTGTGTGTATGAACACTTGAATATACTCTAGTGTGTTCCTCTACTAATTTATCTATCACACACACACACACGCACACACACACACACGCACACGCACACACACACACACACACTACAGAAGAACTGACAACTTACATAGTTTAAAATAAAAACAGATAAATACATAAATAGTGAAAAAACAACATATTTATTACACTGTTGGTTAGTTTAGGTTAGGTTAGGTTAGGTTAGGTCAGGTTAGGGTAGGTTAGGTTAGGTTAGGTTCGGATAGGTCAGGTCAGGTCAGGTTAGGGTAGGTTAGGTTAGGTTATGATCGGTCAGGTCAGGTTAGGGTAGGTTATGTTAGGTTAGGTCAGGTCAGGTTAGGGTAGGTCAGGTCAGGTCAGGTCAGGTCAGGTCAATTTAGGTCAGGTCAGGTCAAGTTTGGGTAGGTCAGGTCAGGTCAGGTCAGGTCAAGTTAGGTTAGGTCAGGTTAGGGTAGGTCAGGTCAGGTCAGGTCAAGTTAGGTTAGGTCAGGTCAGGTCAGGTCAAGTTAGGTTAGGTCAGGTCAGGGTAGGGTAGGGTAGGGTAGGTCAGGTCAGGGTAGGGTAGGTTAGGTTAGTTCATACATGTTTATTATTGTATCTCTGCTAGTGCCTCTTCTTTATTTCATTCTGCTCTTGTCTCCCACACTCTCTATTTCCCTTCCTTTATTGCTTCGCTCTCTCTTTTCCCTGTCTCCCTCTTTCTCTCTGTTCATTCTTATTTCCTTCCCTCTCTCCCTACCTCTCTCATGTTCTCTGTTCTTCACTTCACTAAACAAAGGTGATATAACAAAGGCACTCAAACTATCCAACCAGGAGCGAACTCGTAACAATGGTTTTAAATTAGACAAATTTAGATTTAGGCGCGAGATAGGTAAACACTGGTTTGGAAATAGAGTAGTGGATGAGTGGAACAAGTTACCAATATCATCATTAACATAGGTTGGATGGCTATATGAGCGATAGGGGTTGGGTGTAAACGGGACTGCCCAGTTTATGCTCTCTCTCTCTCTCTCTCTCTCTCTCTCTCTCTCTGTCTCTCTCTCTCTCTGTCTCTGTCTCTTTCTCTCTCTCTCTGTCTCTCTCTCTGTCTCTCTCTCTCTGTCTGTCTCTCTGTCTCTCTCTCTCTCTCTCTGTCTCTCTCTCTCTCTCTCTCTCTCTCTCTCTCTCTCTCTCTCTCTCTCTCTCTCAGTGTGGGGCAAAATAACAGGTGATAACAGTTGAAAATATGGAAGATATATAGCCTATCCTTATTTAATGCTGCAGTTACTTTCGCCTGGCATACAGTGTACCTAACCTAACCTCACCTAACCTAACCTCACCTAACCTAACCTCCCCTAGCCTCACCTCACCTAACCTAATCTAACCTAACCTCACCTCACCTAGCCTCACCTAACCTAACCTCCCCTAGCCTCACCTCACCTAATCTAATCTAACCTAATCTAACCTAACCTAACCTAACCTAGCCTCCCCTAGCCTCACCTAACCTAATCTAACCTAACCTCACCTCACCTAGCCTCACCTCACCTAACCTAAACTATCAATATATAATTAAAATTTCCAGATCTATACTGACAACTGGGAAAACAAAAAAACAAAATACAACTTGATTTTGTTTATTATTATCCTGAAGTAATTTTATTTTTAATTTGTTGAAAAAAGTAAAAACGTAAAAAAAAGTAAAAAAAGTAAAAATTAAAACAAAAGTACAAAAAGTAAACAAATTAATCCAAAACAATTATTTTTTTTATTCTCTCCTTCTTCTTCCTCCTCCTCCTCCCATCCTTACTCCTTCCTTTTTTTCCTCCCTCCCTCCTTCCCTCCCAGCACCACATTCCCCTCACGTCCAGGATTAGCTCAGATTGGCCAATCCCGCCCTGACCTTTATTTATTTCAGTTTGGCATTTCAGGGGAGGATTTTCGAGAGCAAAAGAGTCCTATTACTTTGACAGGTGAAGGACAGTGACTCTTATTTTGACAGGTGACGGACAGTGACTCTTACTTTGACAGGTGAAGGACAGTGACTCTTACTTTGACAGGTGAAGGACAGTGACTCTTACTTTGACATGTGAAGGACAGTGACTCTTACTTTGACAGGTGAAGGACAGTGACTCTTATTTTGACAGGTGAAGGACAGTGACTCTTACTTTGACAGGTGAAGGACAGTGACTCTTACTTTGACAGGTGAAGGACAGTGACTCTTACTTTGACAGGTGAAGGACAGTGACTCTTACTTTGACAGGTGGAGGACAGCGACTCTTATTTTCACAGGTGAAGGACAGTGACTCTTACTTTGACAGGTGAAGGACAGTGACTCTTACTTTGACAGGTGAAGGACAGTGACTCTTACTTTGACAGGTGAAGGACAGTGACTCTTACTTTGACAGGTGGAGGACAGCGACTCTTATTTTCACAGGTGAAGAACAGTGACTCTTACTTTGACAGGTGGAGGACAGTGACTCTTACTTTGACAGGTGGAGGACAGTGACTCACTTTGACACAGGAGGACAGTAACTCTTTGACAGGTGGAGGACAGTAGAGTGGAAGTGACAAAACAACCGGAGTGTGGTGAGTGTGGGTTAAGTAAGGTCAGGTCAGGTTACCTCAGGTCAGGTCAGGTCAGGTTACGTCAGGTTAGGTTAAGTGAGGTCAGGTCAGGTTAGGTCAGGTCAGGTCAGGTCAGGTTAGGTTAAGTCAGGTCAGGTCAAGGTCAGGTCAGGTCAGGTTAAGTCAGGTCAGGTCAGGTCAGGTCAGGTCAGGTTAGATTAGGTCAGGTTAGGTTAGGTCAGGTTAGGTTAGGTTAGGTTAGGTTCGTTCCTTCATGAACACCACAAATTGCTTTTAGTTATTCGCACTTTGTCTCTGTTAATGTTTTAATAGAGAAAAATAATAAATAATGTATAATTAAAAATGTATATTGTGTGTGTGTGTGTGTGTGTGTACGTGTGTGTGTGTGTTTGTGTGCGTGTTATGTGCCGGTATATGTGTATGTGTACGTATATATATATATATATATATATATATATATATATATATATATATATATATATATATATATATATATATATATATTATATATGTGTGTGTGTGTGTATGTAAAAAAAAATAAAAAAGGAATTATGAAGAGAGAGAGGAGTAAGCTAGCAGACACACAACTTTAATGTGTCAATACGTGCGTTTGGTTCTGCTTCAATACTCGGTCACTGCGAGCACATCCAATATTTGAATACTCTTCCATTCCAGATATAACTACCTGGATATTCCTACCACAATCTGGAGGTCTTTCTGAGCCAGCGTCTTGAACCGGGAGTGAGTGAGAGATTGTCCCAGTGTGAGGCTGGCTATGACTGACACACACACAACGAGGTCCTCTTGTGATGGTAAGTGGGTTAAGTTTGATGCCATTGAAGCTACGAGTCACGGTAGGAAGACTGTGTATGGGATAAAGAGGTTAGGTTAGGTTAGGCAGAGACACCAAGCCCTCCCCTCTCCCTCACCTGGTACAAGAGCCTCCAGGAAATAAAAACAAACAAATTATTCTTAAAGCCTCAAGTGGTGGAGAAGCAACTCGTTTAAGTCAAGAGGTCGATCATCATCTGCCCTCCCTTACTGTTACATAATCTCCCTTACTGTAGTTATAATCTCCCTTACTGTAGCTATAATCTCCCTTACTGTAGCTATAACATTCCTTACTGTAGCATAATTTCCATTACTGTAGTTATAATCTCCCTTACTGTAGTGATAATATTCCTCTCTGGAGCATAATCTCCCTTACTATAGCGATAATCTCCCTTAATGTGATAATCCCCTTACTGTAGCGATAATCTCCCTTGCTATCTTGATAATCTTCCTTTCTGTAGCTATAATCTCCCTTCTGTAAAGATAATCTTCCTTATTGTAGCGATAATCTCCCTAAATGCAGCAATAAACTCCCTTTTTGAAGCTATAATCTCCCCTATTGAAGCGATAATCTCCCTTACTATGACGATAATCTTCCTTTCTGTAGCGACAATTTCTATTATTTCCCCTTCCTCTCCCCTGCCCCTCCCTCCCTTCTCCCTCTTCCCTCCCGTAACTCTCCCTCCCTCCCTCCCTCCCTCTCTTCCTCTCTTCCTCCCTCCCTCCCTCCTTCCCTCCTTCCCTCTCTCCTTCCCTCTCTCCTTCCCTCCCTCCCTCTTTCCCTCCTTCCCTCTCTCCCTCCCTCCTTCCCTCCTTCCCTCCCTCCCTCCTTCCCTCCTTCCCTCCCTCCCTCCCTCCTTCCCTCCCGACGGGTGATATATCGTGGGTCGGTGGAGAGGTGGAGCAGATAGACACACACACACCAGGTCGATGCCAGCCACAACAAATGACCCAAGATACTGCATGTGATAGTGACCTGACCCCTCCCTGACCTCTCTCTCTTCCCTCCCTCCTTCCTCTTCCTCTCTTTCTCTTATTATTCATCCGCCTCGTCTCCTCCCTCCTCCCACTCGTCCTCCCTCTCCCACTCGTCCTCCCTCTCCCACTCGTCCTCCCCCCCCCCCCAAGATACCACCGGCTAAGCCTCTCATTAGTTCTTGCTTTAAATTGCAATTATCTCCATCATTTCCAGTCACTTGCCTCTGCCTCCTCCCATCTTTATCATCATTCTTCCTCTTCCTCTTCTCCCTTCCCTCCTTCTTCCTCCTCCCCTCCTTCTTCCTCCTCCTCTTCTTCCTTCCCTCCATTACCTCCTCCTCTTCTCCCTTCCCTCCTTCTTCCTCCTCCCCTCCTTCTTCCTCCTCCTCTTCTTCCTTCCCTCCTTCTTCCTTCCCTCCTTCTTCCTCCTCCTCTTCTTCCTTCCCTCCATTACCTCCTCCTCTTCTTCCTTCCCTCCTCCTTCCTCCTCCTCTTCCCCCTTCCCTCCTTCTTCCTCCTCCCCTCCTTCTTCCTCCTCCTCTTCTTCCTTCCCTCCATTACCTCCTCCTCTTCCTTCCCTCCTCCTCCTCCTCTTCTTCCTTCCCTCCTCCTTCCTCCTCCTCTTCTTCCTTCCCTCCATTACCGCCTCCTCTTCTTCCTTCCCTCCATTACCTCCTCCTCTTCTTCCTTCCCTCCATTACCTCCTCCTCTTCTTCCTTCCCTCCATTACCTCCTCCTCTTCTTCCTTCCCTCCTCCTTCCTCCTCCTCTTCTTCCTTCCCTCCTTCTTCCTCCTCCTCTTCTTCCTTCCCTCCATTACCTCCTCCTCTTCTTCCTTCCCTCCATTACCGCCTCCTCTTCTTCCTTCCCTCCTCCTTCTTCCTCCTCTTCTCCCTTCCCTCCTTCTTCCTCCTCCCCTCCTTCTTCCTCCTCCTCTTCTTCCTTCCCTCCTTCTTCCTCCTCCTCTTCTTCCTTCCCTCCATTACCTCCTCCTCTTCTTCCTTCCATCCTTCTTCCTCCTCCTCTTCTTCCTTCCCTCCTTCTTCCTCCTCCTCTTCTTCCTTCCCTTCATTACCTCCTCCTCTTCTTCCTTCCCTTCATTACCTCCTCCTCTTCTTCCTTCCCTCCACTACCGCCTCCTCTTCTTCCTTCCCTCCTCCTTCCTCCTCCTCTTCTTCCTTCCCTCCATTACCGCCTCCTCTTCTTCCTTCCCTCCTCCTTCCTCCTCCTCTTCTTCCTTCCCTCCTCCTTCCTCCTCCTCTTCTTCCTTCCCTCCATTACCGCCTCCTCTTCTTCCTTCCCTCCTCCTTCCTCCTCCTCTTCTTCCTTCCCTCCATTACCTCCTCCTCTTTTTCCTTCCCTCCTCCTTCCTCCTCCTCTTCTTCCTTCCCTCCATTACCTCCTCCTCTTCTTCCTTCCTTCCTTCTTCCTCCTCCTCTTCTTCCTTCCCTCCTCCTTCCTCCTCCTCTTCTTCCTTCCCTCCATTACCTCCTCCTCTTCTTCCTTCCCTCCTCCTTCCTCCTCCTCTTCTTCCTTCCCTCCATTACCGCCTCCTCTTCTTCCTCCCCTCCTCCTTCCTCCTCCTCTTCTTCCTTCCCTCCATTACCTCCTCCTCTTTTTCCTTCCCTCCTCCTTCCTCCTCCTCTTCTTCCTTCCCTCCATTACCTCCTCCTCTTCTTCCTTCCCTCCTTCTTCCTCCTCCTCTTCTTCCTTCCCTCCTCCTTCCTCCTCCTCTTCTTCCTTCCCTCCATTACCTCCTCCTCTTCTTCCTTCCCTCCTCCTTCCTCCTCCTCTTCTTCCTTCCCTCCTCCTTCCTCCTCCTCTTCTTCCTTCCCTCCATTACCGCCTCCTCTTCTTCCTCCCCTCCTCCTTCCTCCTCCTCTTCTTCCTTCCCTCCATTACCTCCTCCTCTTCTTCCTTCCCTCCATTACCGCCTCCTCTTCTTCCTTCCCTCCTCCTTGCTCCTCCTCTTCTTCCTTCCCTCCATTACCGCCTCCTCTTCTTCCTTCCCTCCTCCTTCCTCCTCCTCTTCTTCCTTCCCTCCTCCTTCCTCCTCCTCTTCTTCCTTCCCTCCATTACCGCCTCCTCTTCTTCCTTCCCTCCTCCTTCCTCCTCCTCTTCTTCCTTCCCTCCATTACCGCCTCCTCTTCTTCCTTCCCTCCTTCTTCCTCCTCCTCTTCTTCCTTCCCTCCATTACCTCCTCCTCTTCTTCCTTCCCTCCATTACCTCCTCCTCTTCTTCCTTCCCTCCATTACCTCCTCCTCTTCTTCCTTCCCTCCATTACCGCCTCCTCTTCTTCCTTCCCTCCTCCTTCCTCCTCCTCTTCTTCCTTCCCTCCATTACCTCCTCCTCTTCTTCCTTCCCTCCTTCTTCCTCCTCCTCTTCTTCCTTCCCTCCTTCTTCCTCCTCTTCTTCTTCCTTCCTCCTTTCTTTCTTTCTTATGTTTGTTTTTTTATTTTATTTTCCTAATTATTCGTAAATTCTCTTTTATTACCGTTAGTTATTCTTTCATTTCTTATTCTTAGTCATCATTTTTACTTATATTCTTGTTTTGTTCCGCCAATCACGTGATATAATCCTTTTGTTCCGCCAATCACGTGATATAATCCTTTTTGTTCCGCCAATCACGTGTTATAATCCTTTTGTTCCGCCAATCACGTGTTATAATCCTTTTTGCTCCGCCAATCACGTGATATAATCCTTTTGTTCCGCCAATCACATGCTATAATCCTTTTTGTTCCGCCAATCACGTGATATAATCCCTTTGATTCCGCCAATCACGTGATATCCTTTTTGTTCCGCCAATCAGGTGATATAATCCTTTTTGTTCCGCCAATCAGGTGTTACCTCATCTTCCCCCCTTCTTCCTCAATTATCAAGTCTTTACTTGTTTTTCTTCACCTTCCTTCCACTATCCCACTAATCTTCCTCCTCCTCCTCCTCCTCCTCCTCCCCCTCCTCTTTCTCCCCCTCCTCCTCCTCCTCCCCCTCCTCTTTCTCCCCCTCCTCCTCCTCCTCCCCCTCCTCTTTCTCCCCTACCTCCTCCTCCTCGCCCTCTTCCTCCCCCTCGCGACCATTCACTCCTCCCTTTCACCATCTCTTAATTGAGAGGTCGATGCTCATTTACTGGTAATTTGTGAGGCGCCTCCACACCAATAACCCAGGAAGCCTCTCTCTCTCTCTCTCTCTCTCTCTCTCTCTATCTCTCTCTCTCTCTCTCTCTCTCTCACACACACACCAACTTATCAGAAAGATCCTCGTTAACTTCCCTCGTTAATCTCTCGTTAATTAAACACATTTAACCAATTTCTCGTTCATGAAGTGCTGAGAGCATAAATCGCGTTGACTCAGAGGAATTAATATGAGTTAAGTCGTTAAGTAATTTAATTCGTCTTTACAAACTAACAAACAAATAAATAAACAAACAAACACTTTCCCTTCATCTTCCTTCACAAACAAAAACTTTCCCATCATCATCACAAACAAACAAACACTTTCCCATCATCTTCTCTCACAAACAAACACTTTCCCATCATCACAAACAAACAAACACTTTTCCATCATCTTCTCTCACAAACAAACACTTTCCCATCATCTTCTCTCACAAACAAACACTTTCCCATCATCTTCACAAACAAACAAACACTTACCCATCATCATCACAAACAAACAAACACTTTCCCATCATCACAAACAAACAAACACTTTCCCATCTTCTTCTCTCATAAACAAACACTTTCCCATCATCACAAACAAACAAACACTTTTCCATCATCTTCTCATAAACAAACACTTTCCCATCATCTTCTCTCACAAACAAACACTTTCCCATCATCACAAACAAACAAACACTTTTCCATCATCTTCTCTCATAAACAAACACTTTCCCATCATCTTCTCTCACAAACAAACACTTTCCCATCATCACAAACAAACAAACACTTTTCCATCATCTTCTCTCATAAACAAACACTTTCCCATCATCTTCTCTCACAAACAAACACTTTCCCATCATCACAAACAAACAAACTTTTCCATCATCTTCTCTCACAAACAAACACTTTCCCATCATCACAAACAAACACTTTCCCATCATCTTCTCTCACAAACAAACACTTTCCCATCATCTTCACAAACAAACAAACACTTACCCATCATCATCACAAACAAACAAACACTTTCCCATCATCACAAACAAACAAACACTTTCCCATCATCTTCTCTCATAAACAAACACTTTCCCATCATCACAAACAAACAAACACTTTTCCATCATCTTCTCTCATAAACAAACACTTTCCCATCATCTTCTCTCACAAACAAACACTTTCCCATCATCACAAACAAACAAACACTTTTCCATCATCTTCTCTCATAAACAAACACTTTCCCATCATCTTCTCTCACAAACAAACACTTTCCCATCATCACAAACAAACAAACACTTTTCCATCATCTTCTCTCATAAACAAACACTTTCCCATCATCTTCTCTCACAAACAAACACTTTCCCATCATCACAAACAAACAAACAATTTTCCATCATCTTCTCTCATAAACAAACACTTTCCCATCATCTTCTCTCACAAACAAACACTTTCCCATCATCTTCACAAACAAACATAAGAACATAAGAACATAAGAAAATAAGGAGTCTGCAATAGGCCGGTTGGCCTGTGCATGGCAGCTCCTGTCGAGAGTTACTACCACTCTCTATCATCCATGAATCTATCTCACCTCCTTTTGAAACTTTCCAGAGTTCCCGCACTTACTACAAAGTTGCTAAGCTTGTTCGACTCATCCACCACCCTATTTGTGAACCAGTTCCTTCCTATCTCCCTCCTAAACCTAAACTTATCCAACTTGAATCCGTTGCTCCGAGTCCTATCATGCTCGGATATTATAAGAATTTTATCTATATCCCCTTTATTGATTCCTTTCACCCACTTGAATACGTCTATCATATCTCCCCGCACTCTTCGTCTTTCTAGGGAATGCAAGTTTAGTTTCTTTAACCTATCCTGATATGGAAGGTTTCTAAGTCCCGGAATCATTTTTGTCATTCTTCGCTGCACCGACTCTAGTGAATTTATATCCATTCTATAATAGGGGCACCAGAACTGAACGGCATAATCGAGGTGCGGCCTGACTAGCGCAAGATATAGTTGCAATAAGACCTCTGCACTCTTGTTACTTACACTTCTAGATATTAAACCCAATACTCTGTTTGCCTTATTTCGACAATTAACGCATTGTCTTCTAGGCTTTAGGTCCGGGCTTAAAAGTACCCCTAGGTCTCTTTCACAAGTCGACTTCTCTAGGTTGATGTTGTTAAGGCTGTATACATTATCAGTATTTGTTCTTCCAATATTAAGTACGGTGCACTTGCTGGTGTTGAATTTCATTTGCCATTTTTCAGACCACCCCTGCAGTTTATTTAGATCCTCCTGTAATGCATTTGCATCCTGCCCTGAATTAATCTGCCGCCCTATTTTGGTGTCATCCGCAAACTTGCTTATGTCACTACTGATCCCAGTATCTGGATCGTTTATGTAGATTATGAACACAGCCCCACTCAGATTTAACACCATCTACGCTGACCCTCTGCGTTCTATCGGCGAGCCATGATTTTATCCAATTTTAAACTTTCCCCTCGATACCATGAGCCTTAATTTTTCTCAGAAGCCTCTGATGCGGTACTATGTCAAATGCTTTGCTAAAGTCTAAGTAAATAACATCGTAATTTTCGTCATTATCTACTACCTCAAAGACTTTCCTAAAAAACGTCAGCAGATTTGTTTGACAAGATTTTCCCTTTGTAAACCCATGTTGAGAGTCGTAGATTAATTTGCTTTTCTCTACATGCGATCGGATGCTATCTGCTATAATTTTATATAATAAATAATAATGGTCCAAGTACTGAGCCTTGGGGAACTCCACTTGTAACGTTGCTCCAATGGGACTTAGTGCCATTAATGCTCACTCACTGTTTCCTGTCCTGAAACCATGTTTTAATCCATTTAAGGATATTACCTTTGATGCCATGTGCTTCTACCTTTCTAATTAGTCTTTAGTTGGGGACTCTGTCGAAGGCTTTGCTAAAGTCGAGATATACCACATCATAATTGTGCCCCTCGTCCACCGATTCGAAAACTGATAAAAAGAATGTTAATAGATTAGCTAGACATGAACGTCCGCTTGTGAACCCATGCTGGGAATCATTGATCAATCGGTGCATCTCCAGGTGATTTCGAATAGAGTTTGAAATGATTGCTTCCAGTAATTTGCCTACTATTGATGTTAGACTGAGTGGGTGGTAGTTAGAGGATAGGGATCTATCCCCCTTCTTGAAAATCGGTATTACATTCGCTATCCTCCAGGATTCTGGTACTACACCTGTTTTTAAGGACATGTTAAACAACTTTGCTAAGGGCATACTAAGCTCTTCCTTACATTCCTTTAATACTCTGGCAAATATCTCATCGGGACCAGGTGACTTATTAGTTTGTCTATTTGCTTACTAACATCGTTACTAGTCACTACTATCTCGCATAATTTGTTTTCTTCACTATCTCTGAATAGAGTTGGTGCCCCGGGTATCATGTTTAAATTTTCGGTGGTGAAAACTGTTGAAAAATATTTATTCAAATTATTGCTCATTTCTCTGTCGTTATCAGTGAGCTCGCCGGTATCTGACCGTATTGGTCCAATCTTTTCTCGTGTTTTATTTTGATACATTTGGGAGAATCCTTTGGGGTTTGTCTTCGCCTCCCTTGCTATCCTTACCTCATTATTCCTCTTGGCTTTCTTTATCTCGGTTTTAACCCTACTCGCCAATACCCTATAATAATCCCGGAGGTAAATTTCGCCACGATTTATCCTTCTACCTATAGCCTTCCTTTGGCCAATGATGTTCTTTAAATAATTATTTATCCACTTAGGGTCATTGTTGTCTGATCTGAGTGTTTTGTATGGTATGTTCTGCCTTTGTGCATTTAGTAACTCATTATTTAAATTGTCATGGAACTCGGCAATCTCAGATCTTGTTATCAGGTCGGTGTCATCTGTCAGGTTCACGGCCAAGCGTGACACCCCCTCTCTCAGCTGCCTCTTTAAACTGTCAAAGATTGCCCTTCTGAAATCTGGTACTTCAGTGGAATTTTCCTTACGTCTGCCCTGAAAATCTAACTGGAATCTAATTTCTTTGTGATCGCTGTTTGCAAGTTCGTTCCCTACCTCGACATTGCTAAGGAGGTTTTTTCTGTTTGACAGAACTAAATCGAGTACATTATTACCCCGAGTGGGTTCGGTTATATGTTGACTTAGAAAACAGTCCTGGATCGTCTCGAGAAAATCCTCTGATTCTGATTTACCTGTAAGGTCAGTCCAATCTATTTGGCCAAGGTTAAAGTCGCCTACTATTCAGACTTTGTTGTGTATGGAAGCCCTGCGCATTTCATCCCAGATAAGTCGCTCATTGACTCTATCAAGATTGGGAGGTCTATAACTCTATATATTACTCCTGTGATTAATTTTTCCTTACCGTCCATTAATTCTATCCAAATTGTTTCTGTATTCTGCTCGGGTTTTATTTCCTTATTAATTTCACACTTCAGATTATCCCTAACATAGATTGCTACTCCACCTCCTTTCCTGGTCTGCCTATCGGTATGGAACAGTTTGTAACCCGCAATTTGGTATTCGACTGGTAATTCACGTGTGTCTAGGTTGATCCATGTTTCAGTGAATGCTATTATATCGATTTTTTCGGTACATACCAAGGCCCTAATATCATCCATTTTGTTTCTCATACTTCTACTGTTTGTGTAGTATACATTTAAGTTAGTCGTGTTCCGAGTCCTCTCTTTACCGCGTTTAGTTTTAAACTCCCTGTCTAATTTCGTTTTGTCATCATTCCAAATACTATTTCCCTGTAATCTTTCACTTTGTTTACCCGCTCCCACTGCATTCTCCTCCAACCCCGTGCTCATATGTTCTCCTGGCAGTTTAAAGACTTCGATATCTTTTTAACTGCCCCCTCTAGAGCCCCAGCCAGGGTTGCTACTCCATCCCTAGACAGGTGCACCCCATCCGTAGCATAAAGGTCCCTTCTGCCGTAGAAGTTGTCCCAGTTGTCAATGAATGGGACTGATATTGACTTGCAATATCTGTCAAGACGGGCGTTGACACCAACTGCCCTTGACAACCATTCATTGCCAACTCTCCTTCTAGGCAGGACACAGCATATGATAGGGATCCCTCCCTTAGTCCTAATATGATCTATAGCTGCCATGAACTTATCAAGAAGCTCCTCGCTCCTACACCGGCCAATATCATTGCCTCCTGTACTGAGGCAGATAATGGGTTTGTTCCCATTACCAGACAAGATATTGTCCATCCTGTCAATTATATCCCCCACCCCAACTCCTGGCAAACGCACCCTCAGCCTATTTATGTTTTTACCACAAAAAGCCCTGTCCAAGTACCTTACCTGTGAGTCACCAACAATTAAAGTTTTTATACCTTCTTTGTTAGCCCTGTCCCTGACTGTACTAACGTCCAATTCGTCTATCAAGGGACTGAACGAGTTGGTACACTTAGCTGCTGATGTCGTTGTTGACATATCCTTGGTGTGTTTCTTCATCACCAGTTTGGTCTTCCCTCTCCTTACAACCTTCCACTCGCTTGAATTTTCCTCAGACACTGGCTTTCTTGAATTTTCGTCAGACACTGACTTTCCCTGTCCCACTTCCCCCTTCAATCTCGCCATCTCCTCTTTTAATTTCAGGTTCTCCAACGTGGCACTCTCAATTTCTTCCTTGGCCCTCTCCAATTCTTCCATGACCCATTCCAGCTTGGCCAACAAACTCACAGACCCCAGACCACACATAGTCTTCAGATTCTTAGTCACCTACAATATTGTCCCAGTCAATATTTCTGAAGTTGAAATCCCCCATAATGCATAGGTTCTTATATTTTGCTGCCCATCTCATTTCCTGCCATATAGGCTGAGCTGCTTCTTTCCCAAGACTTGGGGGCCTGTAAATCACTCCCATAATTTGTTTTTTTCTTCCTTCCGTGATTTCTACCCATACAGACTCGGTTCCTATTTCACCCTTCATTGAATTATTGATACAACATTTTAGTATATCCTTGACGAAGAGTGCGACCCCTCTCCCCGTCGTACCTTCCCTGTCCTTGTGAAAAAGGTTGTACCCTTCTATGTGGTACTCTGATAAAAAAATTTTGCTCGCCAGATTCATCCAAGTTTCGGTGATTGCTATGACGTCTACATTCTCGGTACAAACAACCGCTGTCAGCAAGTCTATTTTATTTCTAACGCTCCTACTGTTTGTATAGTATACATTTAAACCTACCCTTCCCTGGTCCTGTTTTACCCCTTGTCCTGAGTAACTAATTTTACTTCCCAGGACCTGCTTGTTTTTTGACTCCCACTTTTCCCGACCTCTCTCTACTGGCGAAACCCCCCCCTTTGGAGTGACAATTTCACGCTCCAGGGATGCAGACAACGTCTTTACCCCCTCACGAGACAAGTGTACTCCGTCGCGACTGTACAGGTAGTCGTTGCCATAGAATCGTTGCTAGCTATCAATGAACGCCCAACCATTGTTTGCACAATGTTTTTCCAGTCGGCTCTTTATAGCAATTGCCCTGGACAGCCATTCACGACCAACCCCTCTTCTAGGCAAGACACCACATACTATCGGGATCCCTCCCCTATCTCTTATCCTCCCCAGCGCCTCCCTATAACTCTTGAAAAGTTCCTCACTCCTAACCTTACCTATGTCGTTTCCTCCTACACTAAGACACACTACTGGATTGGTACCCTCCCCTGACAAAACCTTGTCTAACCTCTCAGCTACATGCCCTATCCCAGCCCCAGGAAAACACACCCTAGTCCTACGTTTCCTATCTCTCGCACAAAAAGTCCCATCATCATCACAAACAAACAAACACTTTCCCATCATCTTCTCTCACAAACACTTTCCCATCATCACAAACAAACAAACACTTTCCCATCATCCTCTCTCACAAACAAACACTTTCCCATCATCACAAACAAACAAACACTTTCCCATCATCTTCTCTCACAAACAAACACTTTCCCATCATCTGCTCTCACAAACAAATATTTTCCATCTCTCTCTCTCTCTCTCTCTCTCTCTCTCTCTCTCTCTCTCTCTCTCTCTCTCTCTCTCTCTCTCATTAATTAGCCATTTCCCATCACTTCCATTCAACATTCCTCACTTGATCGACTTGGACTAAACGTTTCCCATCACAATCTTCCATTTCATTAAACACCTTCCCATCAGTTTCTCGTTGGAGTCTAAGGAGTCGTATATTCCATTAATGTGTGTGAGTCCTTCAAACTAAAAACTTGCTGAGATATAGAGCAGTGAAGAATAACCTTTTTTTTTTAGAACCGTTTTGGAAGCTATTAGAACCTTTAAGAACATTTAAGAACCTTTTACAACAGTATAGAACCCTTTAGAACCCGTAAAAACATGTTAGAACTTTTAAGAACATTTTAGAACCTTTAAGAAAATTTTAGAACAGTATAAAACCTTTTAGAGCCATTAAAAACACGTTAGAACCTTTGAAAACTCTTAAGAACGTTTTAGAACTTTTAAGAACCTTTTCTTTAGAACCTGTTTCAACACTTGTCCTGGAAACCTCTTACAAACACCTGTCGTGAAAGGTAATTAGTAATAATTAGACTTTACCTTCGTCTTTTCCTCCAGTTTAATTAAAGTTATCATTAGTTCGCTTGTCTCGTTAACCACCCCTCGTGTATCATCCTTAAGATCGTCGTTAACCTTCACACCAATCAGAGAGATTTAATAATCTTTCTAGCCAATCAGGGAGACTTTATAGTCGTTCTAGCCAATCAGGGAGACTTTATAATCGTTCTAGCCAATCAGAAAGACTGAATCTTTCTAGCCAACCAGGAAGACTTGATCTTTCTAGCCAATAAGAGAGACGTAATAATCTGTCTGTCTGTCAGTCTGTCTGTTACACCCAAACACCTAAACCAGGCGTCCCACACGGCAGCTACTTGGTATAAACACATCAGGTAAACACTGCATCTCATCCTGTTGTTATGTTAAGGACCAGAGTGTCAAATTAGTAAGATCCAAACACCAGAGCACAACACTACACTCAAGCAGGGTTATGTTGTTGACCTAACCTACCGTATTGACTCCTGTCTTCACCATTGTTTAAGATGTACAGTAATATATAAAGTCCTCGCTATACGAATCCCAATATACGAATGTTAGCTTTATGCATCAATTTAGTATAGTGAGTAGTGTTAAAGTTGTGGTCACATTACACAAGTTTTTAATTTAATTCCAGTTTCTCATTCGTGTAACAAAACATCAGTACTGTATCAATAACATACATAGTCTCTTCGTTTTAACTAGACACAAGTCCTCCTCAACTGCATCTGTTACAATCAGTCAAGTACAGGTAATATAACTCTCAGAATAAAGTAATTTCGTGTAGGTTGTTCTAGTGATTTAGTGTTTCGTCAAGTAGAAGACAATCAATCAACACTATACTCTCTCCTGATGACACACTGACGTCATTAAGGTATTACGTCATCGAAGTAGTACGTCATTAAGGTATAACATCATTGAGGTTTTACGTCATTGAGGTGTCACGTCATCGAGGCATTACGTCATCAAGATATTACATCATTAAGGTATTACGTCATTTGGAAGACTTATAAACGACGTATATTAAGATAAAGTTGAATCTCGACAAACTCATTTGTCAAGAAAGAAAACTGATTAAATTGACGAGGAATAAGAGGGCAAACTAATTTAATCTCCCCCCAAACTTTATTAGACTACGTAACCTACTATTAAAAAAGTTTGGATAATAAGCGATGGAGAGAAGGACACTATTGAGTTAACTAAATTGCTAAAGAAACTAAAGTTGACCAGAAAATAAATGAAATAGTTATAAAGAATTGTAATTAGCTCAGGAGTGATATATACATGTGTTTGTTTTTTGTTTAAGGAGTCTGACCCACCACTGAGAAAGCTTAGGACTGTCACCCCGAATATGTCTCTCTGCATCACTCGTACACTCTTTCGAATCCCCCTTAACTCTGCGAGAATGTGAGCTTAGTTATAATTAATCAAAACTACATCCCGAGGGAGAGAGCTTTTCGATGGGTAGGCTGGCTTATTGTACATATAACCCACTAACCCATCACACAAACCCAGACCATCTACAGTAAGTCAAGCCCTAAGCTCTATTTCACGGGGTTTAAAACAGCCTTAAAATAAAGTCTGTTTGTTAACCTTTATATGTGAGCCTTGAAGTTTATTAAAAATTGTTTTATTTTCAGAAAGTGTGTGAGTATTTATGTGTACAAGTCTTGAGGTTGGTGAGTGTGTGAGTCTTTATGTGTACAAGTCTTGAGGTTGGTGAGTGTGTGAGTCTTTATGTGTACAGGTCTTGAGGTTGGTGAGTGTGTGAGTATTTATGTGTACAAGTCTTGAGGTTGGTGAGTGTGTGAGTCTTTATGTGTACAGGTCTTGAGGTTGGTGAGTGTGTGAGTATTTATGTGTACAAGTCTTGAGGTTGGTGAGTGTGTGAGTCTTTATGTGTACAGGTCTTGAGGTTAGTGAGTGTGTGAGTCTTTATGTGTACAAGTCTTGAGGTTGGTGAGTGTGTGAGTCTTTATGTGTACAAGTCTTGAGGTTGGTGAGTGTGTGAGTCTTTATGTGTACAAGTCTTGAGGTTGGTGAGTGTGTGAGTCTTTATGTGTACAAGTCTTGAGGTTGGTGAGTGTGTGAGTCTTTATGTGTACAGGTCTTGAGGTTGGTGAGTGTGTGAGTATTTATGTGTACAAGTCTTGAGGTTGGTGAGTGTGTGAGTCTTTATGTGTACAGGTCTTGAGGTTGGTGAGTGTGTGAGTATTTATGTGTACAAGTCTTGAGGTTGGTGAGTGTGTGAGTCTTTATGTGTACAAGTCTTGAGGTTGGTGAGTGTGTGAGTCTTTATGTGTACAAGTCTTGAGGTTGGTGAGTGTGTGAGTCTTTATGTGTACAGGTCTTGAGGTTGGTGAGTGAGTGAGTCTTTATGTGTACAAGTCTTGAGGTTGGTGAGTGTGTGAGTCTTTATGTGTACAGGTCTTGAGGTTAGTGAGTGTGTGAGTATTTATGTGTACAGGTCTTGAGGTTGGTGAGTGTGTAAGTCTTTATGTGTACAGGTCTTGAGGTTGGTGAGTGTGTGAGTCTTTATGTGTACAGGTCTTGAGGTTAGTGAGTGTGTGAGTCTTTATGTGTACAAGTCTTGAGGTTGGTGAGTGTGTGAGTCTTTATGTGTACAGGTCTTGAGGTTGGTGAGTGAGTGAGTCTTTATGTGTACAGGTCTTGAGGTTGGTGAGTGTGTGGGTCTTTATGTGTACAAGTCTTGAGGTTGGTGAGTGTGTGAGTCTATGTGTACAGGTCTTGAGGTTGGTGAGTGTGTGAGTCTTTATGTGTACAAGTCTTGAGGTTGGTGAGTGTGTGAGTCTTTATGTGTACAAGTCTTGAGGTTGGTGAGTGTGTGAGTCTTTATGTGTACAGGTCTTGAGGTTGGTGAGTGAGTGAGTCTTTATGTGTACAAGTCTTGAGGTTGGTGAGTGTGTGTGAGTCTTTATGTGTACAAGTCTTGAGGTTGGTGAGTGTGTGAGTCTTTATGTGTACAAGTCTTGAGGTTGGTGAGTGTGTGTGAGTCTTTATGTGTACAAGTCTTGAGGTTGGTGAGTGTGTGAGTCTTTATGTGTACAAGTCTTGAGGTTGGTGAGTGTGTGAGTCTTTATGTGTACAGGTCTTGAGGTTGGTGATTGTGTGAGTCTTTATGTGTACAAGTCTTGAGGTTGGAGGTGATAGTGGGAGACTCTTCTGGCCATATAAGACGACAATATACCCTAACACTGCCGCCACAAGATGGATACTACTCCATCCCTTGTCTGAAGCGCGCCGTCTGGGGGAGGCTTTGCTTGGCTCGCAGTAATCAACTCAGATGCCCCCTGCCTCCACCAGCCCATACCAGGACACATGGGTAAAGCTTCTGGATATTAACCAACACCAACTCGATATGGACCACGCCTAACCTAACCTAACCTAAACCTAACCTAACCTAAACCTAACCTAAGCCAAACCCTAACCTAAACCTAAACTAACCTAAGCCTAAACCTAACCTAAACCTAAACTAACCTGAGCCTAAACCTAACCTAAGCCTAAACCTAACCTAACCTAACCTAAACCTAACCTAAGCCTAAGCCTAAACCTAACCTAACCTAAACCTAACCTATGCTAAGCTAAACCTAACCTAAACCTAACCTAAGCTAAACTTAACCTAACCAAACCTTTTCCATGGTTCGACAGGTGCGTGCGTCGGATCGTTCAACTTTTACGCTACGGATTCACTAAAGCTTAAGAAGATCATTCATTCTTAGACTATATATAAAATCTGATAATTTCTAAGCGAAAACCCGAAATCAACATAAGAATCGGTGAAGTTATAGTCTGAATGTGTTGTAAGAACGTTCTTTTACTGACGTATGATCGAAATTCAGCGATAATTTTTTTACATCACTTGTCAGCAGTTGTAGGTGAGACGTCGCCCACACCAGAGACCTTAGCTGGCAGACATGGTGGCTTCTGGGCTGGACATACCATTAGTTCCCGCAAAAAAAGGGACGCCCATCAGCTCCCCGTCCCTCCAGCTAACACCCCAGCAAAAAGCTCACTGCCAGCTAACACCCCAGCAAAAACCTCACTGACAGCTCACACCCCAGGCAAAAATCTCACTGCCAGCTAACACCCCAGCAAAAACCTCACTGACAGCTCACACCCCAGGCAAAAATCTCACTGCCAGCTAACACCCCAGCAAAAACCTCACTGACAGCTCACACCCCAGGCAAAAATCTCACTGCCAGCTAACACCCCAGCAAAAACCTCACTGCCAGCTAACACCCCAGGCAAAAATCTCACTGCCAGCTAACACCCCAGCAAAAACCTCACTGCCAGCTAACGAAGACCACACCGAGGTTTTGACTCCCATTGGCACTGTTGCTTGGCAGAGATCAGAAATAGTACAGTAAATAACATCCCCCGTGTGTTGACGCTTCACGACTTTCTACTGTACATTCACGCTCTTCCAATTAACATCAGTCAACCTAACAATAACACCTGGATAAACTACAAGAGGACTAACAAGCTTGTGTCCTGAGGTTAATGGTCGTTACTTCAATGAGAATCAAAGAGTTGCATATAACATGTGTAAGTCTCAAGTCAACCTGTGATTAAGTTACGTAAATATCATAACAATGACTCACCTTGGGGTGTGGAAGGTCACCAGGTATATATATATGTGTACAAGTCTTGAGGTTGGTGAGTGTGTGAGTCTTTATGTGTACAAGTCTTGAGGTTGGTGAGTGTGTGAGTCTTTATGTGTACAAGTCTTGAGGTTGGTGAGTGTGTGAGTCTTTATGTGTACAAGTCTTGAGGTTGGTGAGTGTGTGAGTCTTTATGTGTACAAGTCTTGAGGTTGGTGAGTGTGTGAGTCTTTATGTGTACAAGTCTTGAGGTTGGTGAGTGTGTGAGTCTTTATGTGTACAAGTCTTGAGGTTGGTGAGTGTGTGAGTCTTTATGTGTACAAGTCTTGAGGTTGGTGAGTGTGTGAGTCTTTATGTGTACAAGTCTTGAGGTTGGTGAGTGTGTGAGTCTTTATGTGTACAAGTCTTGAGGTTGGTGAGTGTGTTAGTCTTTCTGTGTACAAGTCTTGAGGTTGGTGAGTGTGTGTGAGTTTTTATGTGTACAAGTCTTGAGGTTGGTGAGTGTGTGAGTCTATGTGTACAAGTCTTGAGGTTGGTGAGTGAGTGAGTCTTTATGTGTACAAGTCTTGAGGTTGGTGAGTGTGTGAGTCTTTATGTGTACAAGTCTTGAGGTTGGTGAGTGTGTGAGTATTTATGTGTACAAGTCTTGAGGTTGGTGAGTGTGTGAGTCTTTCTGTGTACAAGTCTTGAGGTTGGTGAGTGTGTGAGTCTTTATGTGTACAAGTCTTGAGGTTGGTGAGTGTGTGAGTCTATGTGTACAAGTCTTGAGGTTGGAGGTGATAGTGGGAGCCTCTTCTGGCCACATAAGACGACAATATATCACCTGTAATTATTCCACCACTACATAAACAAGTGAAAAGTGTGTGTGTGTGTGTGTGTGTGTGTGTGTGTAAGTTATCAGTACCATCTCTGTGGGGTGTTTTATACGTCTATCGTCCTGTGTGAGTTAATTAAGCGATTTTCCGTTTTAATTTTTTTGACATCTCTTAATTTTATGTCAATCTCAACTACGGTAAATTCTTCAGGGTGTTAATTAAACCTGGCTGTAGTGGCCACGTCAGGATAAATACAGTGATCAACTTGTACCGCTGGGATTAATTAGACTCCCAACAAACTCTTATAAACTGTGGTGGTGCTAGTGGTGACATCTTATCTACCACAATAAATCTTTTCTTACTCGTAAAAACAGATAGATTGACAGACTGACAAACACATACGTCACAAACGAATACATCTCAACACACACACACACACACACACACACACACTTCCTGGAGTATAAGCCCCACCTTAACCCATAACAGCCCAATTTGACCACCATAACAACCCTTTGAGGACCACCTATTATTTTTCACATAACTTTCAGAAATAAAATTGACTCAGACAAAAAAAAACACATCAATGTTATAGTCTTGTGTTGTCATACGTCCGTCAGCGCTGCCACCTGTTGGTCGCCCTGGCAACTAATCCAGTTTACCGAAGAAATATTTTATATATTTTAGAACTAATTATTGGAATGTTATGTAAGGAGATGAGCAGCGGGGTGTAGGAAACAGGTGTAGTTATATACAGGTGTAGGAAACAGGTGTAGTTATATACAGGTGTAGGAAACAGGTGTAGTTATATACAGGTGTAGGAAACAGGTGTAGTTATATACAGGTGTAGGAAACAGGTGGAGTTATATACAGGTGTAGTTATATGCAGGTGTAGGAAACAGGTGTAGTTATAAACAGGTGTAGGAAACAGGTGTAGTTATATACAGGTGTAGGAAACAGGTGTAGTTATATACAGGTGTAGGAAACAGGTGTAGTTATATACAGGTGTTGGAAACAGGTGTAGTTATATACAGGTGTTGGAAACAGGTGTAGTTATATACAGGTGTAGGAAACAGGTGTAGTTATATACAGGTGTAGGAAACAGGTGTAGTTATATACAGGTGTAGGAAACAGGTGTAGTTATATACAGGTGTAGGAAACAGGTGTAGTTACATGCAGGTGTAGGAAATAGGTGTAGTTATATACAGGTGTAGGAAACAGGTGTAGTTATATACAGGTGTAGGAAACAGGTGGAGTTATATACAGGTGTAGTTATATGCAGGTGTAGGAAACAGGTGTGGTTATATACAGGTGTAGGAAACAGGTGTAGTTATATACAGGTGTAGGAAACAGGTGTAGTTATATACAGGTGTAGGAAACAGGTGTAGTTATATACAGGTGTAGGAAACAGGTGTAGTTATATACAGGTGTAGGAAACAGGTGTAGTTATATACAGGTGTAGGAAACAGGTGTAGTTATATACAGGTGTTGGAAACAGGTGTAGTTATATAAAAGTGTAGGAAACAGGTGTAGTTATTTACAGGTGTAGGAAACAGGTGTAGTTATATACAGATGTAGGAAACAGGTGTAGTTATATACAGGTGTAGGAAACAAGTGTAGTTATATACAGGTGTAGGAAACAGGTGTAGTTATATGCAAGTGTAGGAAACAGGTGTAGTTATTTACAGGTGTAGGAAACAGGTGTAGTTATATACAGGTGTAGGAAACAGGTGTAGTTATATACAGGTGTAGGAAACAGGTGTAGTTATATACAGGTGCAGGAAACAGGTGTAGTTATATACAGGTGTAGAAAACAGGTGTAACACTTCTGTGGGAGATAACTATATGCAGCGAAACTTCCATATAAGGGACTTCTCTCAATATATAATCCGCTAAATGGAGGGTTTCGCATATAACGGACCCTCTATATAATGGACTCTTATCTCTATATAGTTCGTTAGATGGGACGTTTCAAGTTGATTTAACCCTGTTGAGGACGATGACTTAATCCTTTGACGACGATGATTTAATCCTTTGACGACGATGGTTTAGCCCTTTGACGATGATGATTATCCCTTTGACGACGATGGTTTAACCCTTTGACGACGATGATTATCCCTTTGACGACGATGATTTAACCCATTGACGACGATGGCTTGACCCTTTGACGACAATGATTATCCCTTTGACGACGATGATTTAACCCTTTGACGACGATGATTTAACCCTTTGACGACGATGAATTAACCCTTTGACGACGATGATTTAACCCTTTGACGACGATGATTTAACCCTTTGACGACGATGATTATCCCTTTGACGACGATGATTTAACCCTTTGACGACGATGATTTAACCCTTTGACGACGATGATTTAACCCTTTGACGACGATGATTATCCCTTTGACGACGATGATTTAACCCTTTGACGACGATGATTTAACCCTTTAGGGACGATGATTTAACCCTTTGACGACGATGATTTAACCCTTTGACGAGGATGATTATCCCTTTGACGACGATGATTTAACCCTTTGACGACGATGATTTAACCCCTTGACGACGATGATTTAACCCTTTTACGACGATGGTTTAGGACTCAAGGTGTTAAATAACCATGTGTTATGTCTGTACGTGTGTTTGTTACAGACCTAGAACTATACACAGACAATTACAATAATAATATAAATAATTACAATGACCATCTGTTCAATTGCATTTACAATTACACTTGATTTCAGTTACAATTGTTTTGACAACCAAATCAAACCAAACCTAACCTAACCATGTATTCAATTACATTTACAATTACACTTTTTTTTACGAGCTCTAGCCCACCCGGGAAGAGGTCATTTTTACTGACTCACATCAAGGCCTGGGGGGGGGGGGGGAGGGAGGGGCGAAGATATTATAAAACAATAATAATGATAATAATACTGTAATAATAATAATCATAATAATAAAATTAATAAAAATAAATAACAATTATAATAAAAGAAAATAATAATACCAATAAAAATTATAAATAATAATAATAATAATAATAATTATTATAATAATAATAATAATAATAATAATAATAATAATAATAATAATAATAATAACAAAGGGCCATAAAAAAATCAATAGAGAAACAATATATATTTGTTGTGTTGTCAATAGTAGGAGAAACAATTGAGACCCTGCAATTGTGTGTAAATGAGACAGAAAGTCAGATCATCAACCTAGGACTTGGTCACATATGGCAGCAGGGTCTACCATTAGACAACACACTATGCTGCCAATATCTTCCCAGGCGGCAGTACCTCCCTGTTTGGTAGCTGCCTACTACCTACAATTATTTTGACAATCTTATCTAACCTAACCTAACCTAACCTAACCACACACCCCACCCCCTTCAACCACCACTGACGTCATCAATGGAAGCAGACTAAATCATTGACTCAGTACAAGACACGTACAGCCTGTGACTGAGTGACCTGAATTACTGAACTATCTTATCCTTAATCCTACTTATTATCTACATTAAAACTGTAATTAGAATCTGTATAATCTGTTTTATATTTCAAGATTACATTACAGCGTTTAGTTAAATCGCTTACGTGTACCTCTTATTACAGGTGTGAAAACTTAGTTCTATCAAGGTATTTAACTCCTATTTGGTTCTTTGGTAAATCCCAGTGTCATAGATTAATCCCTCTGTCTTGGGTGTTAGGATTAATATTATTTTGTAGAAGTTTGTTATGTTGTTTTAATCCTCTCTCTCTCTCTCTCTCTCTCTCTCTCTCTCTCAACATATGTAGTCGATAATAGTACACGGAAATAGTAGACTTGTGATAGTGAAGGATTAACAGTAAACTTCGCTATAACGCTGAACTTGAAGGAGATACGAACCAACGTCAACAGACTCGTATAAGCGTTACGTCCAACACCATATTTAACGAAGGATTTCATTGTGGTATTAACAGGTGATTACAATGGGAATATTCTTAACATTGTACTATATAAAGGTCAAGAAAACGATAAATCTGACCTTTGGAATGACCTTTGAGATCCGATTATGTCAGATTTGAGAGAGAATCCCTTAGGTTAGGTTAAGTTAGGTTAGGTTAGGTTAGGTTAAGAGGAGATGAGGGTGGTGGAAGAAGGAGGAGAGGAAAGGAGGAGGAGAGCTGAGGAGGAGGAGAAGAGGGAAGGAGGAGGAGAGGGGAGAAGGAGGAGGAGAGGGATGGAGGAGGAAAGGGGAGGAGGAGGAGAGGGAAGGAGGAGGAGGAGAGGGAAGAAGGAGGAGAGGGGAGGAGGAGACGGAAGGAGGAGGAGTAGAGGGAAGGAGGAGGAGGAGAGGGAAGGAGGAGGAGGAGAGGGAAGGAGGAGGAGAGGGGAGGAGGAGACGGAAGGAGGAGGAGTAGAGGGAAGGAGGAGGAGGAGAGGGAAGAAGGAGGAGAGGGGAGGAGGAGACGGAAGGAGGAGGAGACGGACGGAGGAGGAGGAGAGGGAAGGTGGAGGAGGAGAGGGAAGGTGGAGGAGGAGAGGGAAGGAGGAGGAGGAGAGGGAAGGAGGAGGAGGAGAGGGAAGGAGGAGGAGAGGGGAGGAGGAGGAGACGGAAGGAGGAGGAGAGAGGGAAGAGGAGGAGACGGAAGGAGGAGGAGGAGAGGGAAGGAGGATGAGAGGGGAGGAGGAGGAGAGAGAAGGAGGAGGAGGAGACGGTAGGAGGAGGAGGAGAGGGAAGGAGGAGGAGGAGAGGAAGGAGGAGGAGAGGAAGGAGGAGGAGGAGGAGAGGAAGGAGGAGGAGGAGAGGGAAGGAGGATGAGAGGGGAGGAGGAGGAGAGGGAAGGAGGAGGAGGAGACGGTAGGAGGAGGAGGAGAGGGAAGGAGGAGGAGGAGAGGGAAGGAGGAGGAGGAGAGGAGGAGGAGGAGGAGAGGGAAGGAGGAGGAGGAGAGGAAGGAGGAGGAGGAGAGGGAAGGAGGAGGAGAGAGGAAGGAGGAGGAGGAGAGGGAAGGAGGAGGAAAGGGAAGGAGGAGAAGGAAGGAGGAGAGAGGAGAGGGAAGAGGAGGAGGAGAGGGAAGAGGAGGAGAGGGAGAGGAGGAGAGAGGAAGGAGAGAGGAGAGGGGAGGAGGAGAGAGGGAGGAGGAGGAGAGGAAAGGAGGAGGAGGGGGGAGGAGGAGGAGAGAGGAGGAGGAGGAGGAGAGGGGAAGAGGAGGAGGAGGAGAGAGGAGGAGGAGAGAGGAGGAGGAGAGGGAAGGAGGAGGAGGAGACGGAAGGAGGAGGAGTAGAGGGAAGGAGGAGGAGAGAGAGGGAAGGAGGAGAGGAGAGGGAAGAAGGAGAGAGGGGAGGAGGAGAGGAAGGAGGAGGAGAGAGGAAGAGGAGGAGGAGAGGGAAGAGGAGGAGAGGAAAAGAGGAGGAGGAGAGGAAAAGGGGAGGAGGAGAGGAGGAGAGAGGAGAGGAGAAGGGAGGAGGAGAGGGAAGGAGGAGGAGAGGAAAAGGGGAGGAGGAGAGGGAAGAGGAGGAGAGGGAAGAGGAGGAGAGGAAAAGAGGAGGAGACGGAAGGAGGAGGAGGAGAGGGAAGGAGGAGGAGGAGAGGGAAGGAGGATGAGAGGGGAGGAGGAGGAGAGAGAAGGAGGAGGAGGAGAGGGAAGGAGGATGAGAGGGGAGGAGGAGGAGAGAGAACGAGGAGGAGGAGAGGTAGGAGGAGGAGGAGAGGAGAAGAGAGAGGAGGAGAGGGAAGAGAGGAGGAGAGAGTAGGAGGAGGAGGAGAGGGAAGGAGGAGGAGGAGAGGAAGGAGGAGGAGACGGAGGAGGAGGAGAGGGAAGGAGGAGGAGAGGGGAGGAGGAGGAGAGAAGGAGAGAGAGGAGAGGGAAGAGAGGAGGAGAGAGAGGAGAGAAGAGGAGGAGGAGAGGGAGGAGGAGGAGGAGAGAGGAAGGAGGAGGAGAGGGGAGGAGAAGGAGAGGGAAGGAGGGGGAGAGGAGGAGAGAAGAGGGAGGAGGAGGAGAGGGAGGAGGAGAGGGAGAGAGGAGGAGAGGAGAGGGGAAGAGGAGAGAGGAGGAGGAGAGAAGGAGGAGGAGGGAGGGAGGAGGAGGAGGAGAGGGAGGAGGAGGAGGAGAGGGGAGGAGGAGAGGAAGAGGAGGAGGAGAGGGAGAGAGGAGGAGGAGGAGAGGGAGAGAGGAGGAGGAGGAGAGGAGAGGAGAGAAGGAGGAGGGAGGAGAGGAAGAGGGAAGGAGGAGAGGAGAGGGAAGGAGGAGAGAGGAGAGGAGAGAGGAAGGAGGAGAGGAGAGGGGAGGAGAGAGGAGAGGAGGAGAGGAGAGGGAAGGAGAGGAGAGAGGAGAGGAGAAGGAGAGGGAGGAGGAGGAAAGGGAAGAGGAGGAGAGAGGGAAGGAGAGGAGAGGGAGGAGGAGGAGAGGGGAGGAGAGAGGAGAGAGGGAGGGAAGAGGAGAGGGGAGGAGAAGGAGAGGGAGGAGGAGGAGGAGAGAGAAGGAGGAGGAGAGGGGAGGAGGAGGAGAGAGGGAAGGAGGAGGAGAGGGAAAGAAGAGGAGAGAGAGGAGGAGGGAGAGGAGGAGAGAGGAGAGGGAAGGAGGAGGAGAGGAGAGAGGAGAGAGAAGAGGAGGAGAGGAGAGGGAGGAGGAGAAGAGAGGGAGGAGGAGAGAGGAGAGGAGGAGAGGGAGGAGGAAGAGGAGGAGAGAGGGAGGAGGAGGAAGAGGGGAGGAAGAGGAGGAGAGGGGAGGAGAGAGGAGGAGAGGAGGAGGAGGAGGAGAGGAGAGGGAAGAGAGGAGGAGAGAAGGAGGAGGGAGGAGAGGAGAGGGAGAGAGGAGGAGAGAGGAGGGGAGAGGAGGAGAGGAGGAGGAGGAGGAGGAGCGGGAAGGAGGAGAGAGGGAGGAGGAGGAGAAGGGGAGGAGGAGAGAAGGGGAGGAGGAGAGAGGGAGGAGGAGGAGAGAGGGAGAGGAGAGGAGAGAGGAGGAGGAGAGGGAAGAGGAGAGAGGAGAGGAGAGAGGAGAGGGAGAGAGAAGGAGGAGGAGAGGAGGGAGGAGAGAGGAGAGGAGAGGAAGGAGGAGGAGAGGAAGGAGGAGGAGAGAGAGAAGGAGGAGAGGGAGAGGAAGGAGGAGAGGGGAGGAGGAGGAGAGGAGGAGGAGGAGGAGAGGGAGGAGAGGAGAGGGGAGGAGGAGGAGAGGGAGGAGGAGGAGGAGGGAAGAGAGAGGAGAGGGAGAGGAGGAAGAGAGGAGGAGGAGAGGAGGAGAGAGGAGGAGGGGAGAGAGGAGAGGAGGAGAGAGGAGAGGAAGGAGAGGGAGAGGAGGAGGAGGAGAGGGAAAGAGGAGGAGAGAGGAGGAGGAGGAGGAGGAGGAGGAGGAGAGGAAGAGAGGGAGAGAGGAGAAGAGGAGGAGGAGAGGGAAGAAGAGAGGAGAGGGGAGGAGGAGAGGAAGAGTGGAGGAGGAGAGGGAAGAGAGGAGGAGGAGAGGGAAGAAGGAGGAGAGGAGAGAGGAGAGGAGAGGAGAGGAGAGGAGAAGGAGGAGGAGAGGAAGGGGAGGAGAGAGAGGGACGGTGGAGGAGGGAGAGGGAAGGAGGAGGAGGAGAGGAGAGGGGAGGAGAGGGAGAGAGAGGAGGGAGAGGGAAGAGGAGGAGAGGAAGGAGGGGAGGAGGAGGAAGAGGAGGAGGAGAGAGGGAGAGGAGGAGAGAGGGGAGGAGAGAGGAGAGAGGAGGAGGAGGAGAGGGAAGGAGGAGGAGAAGGGAGGAGGAGGAGGAGAGAGGAGGAGGAGCAGAAGGGAGGAGAGGAGGAGGAGAGGGAGGGGAGGGGGAAGAAGGAGAGGAGGAGGAGAGAGGAGAGGAGGAGGAGAGGAGGAGAGAGGGGAGAGGAGGAGAGGGAGGAGGAGAGAGGAGAGGAGAGGAGGAGGAGAGGGAGAGGAGAGGAGGGGAGGGAAGGAGGAGGAGGAGAGGAAGAGGAGGAGAGAGGAGGAGGGAGGAGAGGAGAAGAGGAGGAGAGAAGGGAAGAGGAGGAGAGAGGAAGAGGTGGAGAGAGGAAGGAGGAGGAGAGGGGAGGAGGAGACGGAAGGAGGAGGAGGAGAGGGGAGGAGGAGGAGAGGGAAGGAGAAGGAGAGAGGAGAGGGGGAGGAGAAGGAGAGGGAAGAGGAGGAAGAGGAGAGGAGGGAGGAGAGGGGAGGAGGAGGAGAAGAGAGAGGAGAAGGAGGAGAGGGAGGAGAGGAGAGGGAAGGAGGAGGAGAGGGGAAGAGGAGGAGGAGAGGGGAAGAGGAGGAGGAGAGAGGAGGAGGAGAGGGAAGGAGGAGGAGGAGAGGGAAGGAGGAGGAGGAGAGGGAAGGAGGAGGAGAGGAGAGGGGAGGAGGAGGAGGAAGTAGGAGGAGGAGAGGGAAGGAGGAGGAGGAGAGGGAAGGAGGAGGAGGAGAGGGAAGGAGGAGAAGGAGAGGGAAGGAGGAGGAAAGGGAAGGAGGAGGAGAGAGGGAAGGAGGAGGAGAGGGGAGGAGGAGACGGAAGGAGGAGGAGGAGAGGGTAGGAGTAGACGGAAGGAGGAGGAGGAGAGGGAAGGAGGAGGAGGAGAGGGAAGGAGGAGAAGGAGAGGGAAGGAGGAGGAAAGGGAGGAGGAGGAGAGAGGGAGGAGGAGGAGGAGAGTGGAGGAGGAGGAGAGGGGGGGAAGAGGAGAGGGGAGGAGAAGGAGAGGGGAGGAGGAGGAGGAGAGGGAGGAGGAGGAAGAGAGAGAAGGAGGAGGAGAGGGGAGGGGGAGGAGAGAGGGAAGGAGGAGGAGAGGGAGAGAGGAGAGAGGAGGAGAGGAGGAGGAGGAGAGAGGAGGAGAGAGGAGAGGGAAGGAGGAGGAGAGGGAGGAGGAGGAAAGGGAGAGAGGAGGAGAGGGGAGAGGAGAAGAGGAGGAGGAGGAGAGGGGAGAGAGAGAGGGAGGAGGAGGAGAGGGGAGGAGGAGAAGAGGGGAGGGAGGAGGAGGAGGAGGAGGAGAGAGGAGAGGAGGAGGAGAGGGAAGGAGGGGAGAGGAGGAGGAGGAGAGGGGAGGAGGGAGGAGGAGAGGGAAGAGGAGGAGGAGGAGGAGGAGGAGGAGGAGGAGAGGGAAGGAGGAGGAGAGGGATGGAGGAGGAAAGGGGAGGAGGAGGAGAGGGGAGGAGGAGAGGGAGGGAGGAGGAAGGGGAGGAGGAGGAGAGAGGAGGAGGAGAGGGAAGGAGGAGGAGAGGGGAGGAGGAGGAGGAGAGGGGAGGAGGAGGAGAGGAGAGGGGAAGAGGAGGAGGAGAGAGGAGGAGGTTGGAGGAGGAGGAGGAGAGAGGGAAGGAGGAGGAGAGGGAGGAGGAGGAGAGGGAGGAGGAGAGAGAGGGGAGGAGGAGGGAGAGGGAGGAAGGAGAGAGAGGGGAGGAGGAGGAGAGGGGAGGAGGAGGAGGGGGGAAGAAGAGGAGAGGGGAGGAGGAGGAGGAGAGAGGAGGAGGAGGAGAGAGGAGGAGGAGGAGAGAGGAGGAGGAGGAGAGGGGAGAGGAGGAGGAGAGGGAAAGAGGAGGAGAGAGGAGGAGGAGGAGGAGGAGGAGAGAGGAAGGAGGAGGAGAGGAAGGAGGAGGAGAGGGGAGGAGGAGGAGAGGGAGGAGGAGGAGAGGGGAGGAGGAGGAGGGGGGAGGAAGAGGAGAGGGGAGGAGGAGGAGGAGGAGAGAGGAGGAGGAGGAGAGGGGAGGAGGAGGAGAGGGAAAGAGGAGGAGAGAGGAGGAGGAGAGGGAAGGAGGAGGAGGAGGAGGAGGAGCGGGAAGGAGGAGAGAGGAGGAGGAGGAGGAGCGGGAAGGAGGAGAGAGGAGAAGGAGGAGAGGGGAGGAGGAGGAGAGGGAAGGAGGAGGAGGGGGGAGGAGGAGGAGGAGAGGGGAGGAGGAGGAGGAAAGTGAAGGAGGAGGAGGAAAGTGAAGGAGGAGAGAGGAGAAGGGAGGAGGAGGAGAGGGGAGGAGGAGGAGAGGGGAGGAGGAGGAGAGGAGGAGGAGGAGGAGAGGGGAGGAGGAGGAGAGGGGAGGAGGAGGAGGGGGGAGGAAGAGGAGAGGGGAGGAGGAGGGGGAGGAGAGAGGAGGGGGAGGAGAGAGGAGGAGGAGGAGAGGGGAGGAGGAGGAGAGGGGAGGAGGAGGAGAGGGAAGGAGGAGAGAGGAGAGGAGAGGGAAGGAGGAGGAGAGGGAAGGAGGAGGAGGAGGAGAGGGAAGGAGGAGAGAGGAGGAGGAGGAGGAGATGGGAGGAGGAGGAGGGGGGAGGAGGAGGAGGAGAGGGGAGTAGGAGGAGAGGAAGGAGGAGGAGAGGGGAAGAGGAGGAAAGGGGAGGAGGAAGAGGAAAGTGAAGGAGGAGGAGGAGAGGGAAGGAGGAGAGGGGAGGAGGAGGAGAGGGAGGAGGAGGAGAGGGGAGGAGGAGAGGGGAGGAGGAGATGGAGGAGAGGGGAGGACTAGGAGGAGAGGGGAGGGAGGAGAGGGGAGGAGGAGAGGAAGGAGGAGGAGAGAGGAAGAGGAGGAAAGGGGAGGAGGAGGAGGAGGAAAGTGAAGGAGGAGGAGGAGAGGGAGGAGGAGATGGAGGAGAGGGGAGGAGGAGGAGAGGGGAGGAGGAGGAGAGGGAGGAGGAGGAGAGGGAAGGAGGAGGAGAGGGGAGGAGGAGAGGGAAGGAGGAGGAGAGAGGAGGAGGCGGAGAGGGAAGGAGGAGGAGGAGAGGGAAGGAGGAGGAGAGAGGAGTAAGACGGAAGGAGGAGGAGGTGAGAGTATTGGAGAGGGGGGGAGGAGGAGGAGGTGAGGGTGGTAGAGGGAGGACCTCCTCCTACCCTGGTCTATGCCACTAAGTGAGTCATTGTACTTGTTGGGTCCCCCCCCCCCCCTCAGGCTAGCTCTGTGTTTGTCTACCTCTCACACTCCTCACCACTCACCACTCACTCTCACACTCCTCGTCCTCACGTCTCTGATTCCCTCCCCTTGCTTCCTTCCTTCCCTCCCACCCTCCCTCCCTCCTACCCTCCCTCCTTCCCTCCTACCCTCCCTCCTTCCCTCCCTTCCACCCTCCCTCCCACCACAAATACGAAACATCTTAACCATTTTTCCCCTCCACTCAGCTCAACCATGACAATACTACATCACGGACAACCATTCTCCAATAGCCTGGCGTAATTGGCTGCTAATGACCATAATGAACCAATCACTGTCCTGAATGGCATTATCACTGCCGATTACCCAGAGGAATTTGTCAGCAGGAAACACACTCAGCAGAACAAGACGAAGAAGAATAATACAAGGGAATTTGGGGTTGTTTTCGTGGCTATAAAATACGTTGATTCAAATGGTGTGTGTGAGTGTGGCTCGGGCAGCTTAGCTCTCTACTCACCCACACCGACTGAGCCATCGTTTACGTATTAAATTTGTTTTACTACATTATCACTTTGTGTACTTATTAATGCAACAGATGTCTCTCATGTGGTATTGATTGCAGTATGTTTGTGTATAGGTAAGAGAGTGGAACTAATGTCGGTCGGGGAATTTAGGTCAAGTTTACGTTTTGGCCAAACCGACGATGATACGTCAGTACTACGACTGGTCCACTGTAGTCGGTCTAGGCACAGCTGTCTTAAGGTAAGTAGTATACCCTCTCTCTGGTGTTTTGGGAGATGACATTTGACTATTGAGATTTGTTTTGCTTGATGTTGATTTTGTGTGAGCTTGTTGGACCTTCACTCCTCACTCAGCCACTTCCAAACATCTTATTATTAGTATTGTTATTGATTTTGTTTTGTGTACATGTGTGGTGGTGGGAATAAATAATTAAATGTTCATATATTTATTGACTTGTTTAGGTTTTGACCTGTTAACTTGACCTTTGTTGGGGGAACTGGGGACTAATAATATACTAAATAATACTGATATATTTAAAAGATTTCAGTGATTTGTGTTAATGTAACGATCGACCATAAGGTCGTAACAAATAATAAAAATAATAATAATAATAATAACACCACCACCAACAACAACAACATTAACAACAACAATAATAATAATAATAACAATAATAATAATAATAATAATAATAATAACACCACCAACAACAACATTAACAATAATAATAATAATAATAATAATAATAATAATAATAATAATAATAATAATAACACCACCACCAACAACAACATTAACAATAATAATAATAACAATAATCATAATAATAATAATAATAATAACAATAATAATAATAATAATAATAATAATAATAATAATAATAATAATAATAATAATGATAATAATAATAATGATAATAATAATAATGATAATAATAATAATGATAATAATAATAATAATAATAATAATAATAATAGTAATAGTAATAATAATAATAATAATAATAATAATAATAATAATAATAATAATAATAATAGTAATAATAATAATAATAATAATAATAATAATAATAATAATAATAATAATAATAATAATAAAATAACGCTAGAAATGTTTACACTATAATACTGCACTCAGGCAATACTGTAATAAAAGTTAAATCGTTAAATTGATTGTTCAGAAATATGCTTCCCCTTAAGACTAAGTCAGTGAAAACTGTATCCATTTCCAAACCTTATATCACAATTGAAATTAAGACTATGACAAGAGAAAAACACAAACTCCAAAGGAAATTTGCAAAAGGACCGATAACTTTCGGTGATGCTTACCGAAGTATCAGAAATAGAGTAACTCAAGCAGTTAGAAATGCCAGACGTAGCTATTATACAAACAAGTTCCAGTAGCATCGGGCAACAGTAAGAAAACCTGGAATGTCACAAATTCCATTCAGTACAGGAACACTCAGCCTTCGGCCCCCCACTCAGATTTTATGATAAATGATTCAGTTGTAACGGAACCCTCCCCCATTACCAACAACTTCAATGAATATTATATTAATGTTGGCATATATCTTGCAGAGAGCATCCCTGATCACCATGAGGAATTTAGAGCCTACCTGCAAAACAGACAGCACAATCAGCTGTTCTTATCCCCTGTCACAGCACATGAATCACTGGCCATCATAAAAATGTCCAAAGATGCAACAACAGGCGAAGACAATATACCAATGAACATCATTAAGAAAGTAGTCCACTTATTATTACTACCTGTTCTCCTACACATTTGTAACTCCTCCTTCACCAGTGGTGTCTTTCCTGATAAACTGAAAATTGCTAAAGTTCGCCCGACGTATAAAAAATCTGGGGACAAAGGTCTTTTCAAAAATTACCGCCCGACATCAGTCGTCCCAGCCTTGGGTAAGATACTGGAGAAGCAAGCATGTAGTAGACTAAATTCCTTCTGCAATGTCAATAACATCCTGACAGACTCTCAGTTTGGATTTAGAGCTAGAAGGTCGACTGAGAGTGCTCTGCTATCCTTTACTAATGGCATCTTAAACTCCTTTGATGACTGTCAGTTCACAGTCGATATATTTTTGGACCTCTCTGAAGCCTTCGATACTGTCGACCAAACCATCCTCCTTTCAAAGCTTGAACATTACAGCGTTAGGGGCCTATCCCACATTGGTTTACCTCATATCTGTCCAACAAGAAGCAGTATGTCTGCTATAATAATCACCAATCTGACTCCTCGTCAATCTTGAATGGCGTCCCCCAAGGTTCCATTCTCGGTTCAGTACTGTTTTTGTTGTACATAAACGATATAGTCCACGCCAGCACACTCAGAAAATACAACTTATTTGCAGACGATAGTAATCTCTCTGCCAGCAACTCAGACCTCCATTCCTTGATCAGAACTATGAACACTGAATTGACTAAAGTCAGGACCTGGGTAATGCGTAATAAACTGACCTTAAACCTCGAAAAAAAACCACTACACGCTCTTTCATAGAAGGAAGAACTTACCCCCAGACATGGACCCCCCTGTACCTTGGTAATACAGTCCTCAAACGCGAACAAAATTCTAAATTCCTCGGAGTTATTTTTGATGAGAAACTTGCTAGAGAAACCACATACAAGCCATTCACAGTAAAGTCAATAAACAGTGCGGTATCGTGTATCACACTCAACAGTCACTCACTCTCACAGCAATGAAAGAAATTTATCATGATCTTGTTAACCAACACCTGATACACTGTCACACTCTATGGGGGGCCTCTGGCTCTTCAAAAACACAACCCCTGGTTACTGCACAAAAGAGAGTTGTACGGACAATGACCTACTTGACAAAAACAAATAACACAAACAAACAATTTACTGAATTGAAAATGTTAAAATTCGAGGATATTAACACCTACTGCTGTGTCCTCTTTGTTCACAAATCACTGAATCACTTGCTTGACAATAATTATTTCCAGTTCCGGAATAATCAGAGATACAACTTAAGGCACCAAGAGCTACTAAGACCACCCCCCCATGCGCTCCTCTCAGTCCCAGACCTCCATAAAATATCAATGTGTGAAGGTGTGGAACAACTTACCCCCACCCATCCGAGCAAAGACTACGCTCCCTTCCTTTAAACCATCTCTTAAAAAATACCTATTATCTAAGTATTAATATTTCTTGTAATGCCTACTTTATATACCTGCCTTTATTGTACCGTCAAAACCGTTTTATCAGAAATTATCATGTAAATATATAAGAAATTACCATTGCAATAAATATATTTGCCAACTAGACATAATCCTGACAGCTCTGTCCTCTTGTTCAACCATAATATTGTACAACCCAGGTATACGGCTTCCACATTATACTTATGTTTTTCAATTCCACTGTAATTTATGTATATACTTATACTATAAATGTAAAAAAAAAAAAAAATAAACAAATAAATAGAATAAATAAATAGTGAAGTGACAACCGTGGTACCATTATAAGATGTTCTTATTACCACCATGCTATTGTACTATTCCAGATGATACGACAAAATACTTCCTTGAGATAAATGTACAGTATAAATCAGATGCCTACAAGAGAGCTCAGATTCTCAACTGGCTCAACCATGTTAAAATTGTTATTATTGTCCACTCTGTATCTGTGTTTTTCTGGCTAAATAAACTATTTCATAAGAACATAAGAACATAAGAATGGAGGAAACTGCAGCGGGCCTATTGGCCCATACTGGGCAGTCCCGCTTACACCCAACCCCTATTGCTCATATAAGCATCCAACCTATGTTTGAAGCTATTCAGCGTATTCGAGTTAATGATGATATTTGGTAACTTGTTCCATTCATCCACAACTCTGTTTCCAAACCAGTGTTTACCTATTTCACGCCTAAATCTAAATTTGTCTAATTTAAAACCATTGTTACGAGTTCGCTCCTGGTTGGATAGTTTGAGTACCTTTGTAATGTCCCCTTTGTTTAGCCCTGACTTCCACTTATACACCTCTATCAGGTCGCCCCTCGCTCTACGTCTCTCGAGGGAGTGCAAATTAAGGTGCTTTAACCTGTCTCTATACTCAAGGTTCCTAATGCCCGGGATTAGTCTTGTCATTCTCCTCTGAATTCTTTCCAATGATTCTATTTCCATTCTGTAATACGGTGACGAGAACTGAACTGCGTAATCCAGGTGTGGTCTCACAAGAGCAAGATACAGTTTTAGGATGACCTCGCTAGTCTTGTAACTAACACTCCTTTGTATGAACCCAAGTACTTTATTAGCCTTGTTACGAGCAAAAACACATTGTTTACTTGGCTTAAGGTTCCTACTTATCATTACTCCTAAATCTCTCTCGCAGTCGGATTTCTCTATGGCATCGTTGTTCATCTGGTATCTGGTTTCCCTGTTTACATCTCCTATACTGAGTACTTTACATTTGTCCACGTTGAATTTCATCTGCCATTTTTCAGACCATTCGAAAAATTTGTTTAGATCTTCCTGTAGTTTTGCGGAGTCCTCGTCAGATTTAATTACACGTCCTATTTTAGTGTCATCAGCAAATTTACTTATGTTGCTGTCTATGCCGATATCTATGTCGTTTATGTATATAATAAATAATAATGGTCCAAGTACTGAGCCTTGGGGAACTCCACTTGTGACGTTGCTTCAATTCAATTCAATTCAATTCAACCATTTACAACGAACCGCAATTTACAACATGCTCCACATTTCACGTTTTCTATTTTAACAATGTACATTGAAGAGGCACATAGGACTCAGGCGTTACACTCTCCTCTCAGTACACGACACTGCCCTGAGATACTTACTTAGATAGTTTAATCCATAGGCGAAAAATAAAATATAAATATATAAATCAATAAATAAATAATGTAAATATATAAATGAAAAAAGAATTTAACTACTAATATAAGAGATAATATATAATGACCTAAGCTAAACTAAGCTAACCTAACCAAACCTAACCTGACCTGTCCTGACTCAAGCTGACCTAGCCTGGCCTGACTTAGCCTGATCTGACCTGACCTAGACCTAACCTGACCAGACCTAACCTAACCTAACCTAACCTAACCTCGCATCGCCTGATCTGACCTGACCTGTCCTGAACTGACCTAACCTAGAGTCGCCTGACCTGACCTGCCCTGCCCTGACCTAACCTGTGCCTTAACACTCACTAGTTACTGAACACATAAGAACATAAGAAAATAAGGAGTCTGCAATAGGCCGGTTGGCCTGTGCATGGCAGCTCCTGTCGAGAGTTACTACCACTCTCTATCATCCATGAATCTATCTCACCTCCTTTTGAAACTTTCCAGAGTTCCCGCACTTACTACAAAGTTGCTAAGCTTGTTCCACTCGTCCACCACCCTATTTGTGAACCAGTTTCTACCTATCTCCCTCCTAAACTTAAACTTATCCAACTTGAATCCGTCGCTCCGAGTCCTATCCTGCTAGGACATTATAAGAACTTTATATATATCCCCTTTATTGATTCCTTTCACCCACTTAAATACTTCTATCATATCTCACCGCACTCTTCGTCTTTCTAGGGAATGCAAGTTAAGTTTCTTTAACCTATCCTGATATGGAAGGTTTCTAAGTCCCGGAATCATTTTTGTCATTCTTCGCTGCACCGACTCTAGTGAATTTATATCCATTCTATAATAGGGGCACCAGAACTGAACCGCATAATCGAGGTGCGTCCTGACTAGCGCAAGA
>CAUDMG010003885.1:2792500-2870000 GCA_958450375.1 Homarus gammarus | reverse complement strand
GGAGGAGGTGAGGTACTGGGGTCAAGAAGGAGGAGGTGAGGTACTGGGGTCAGGAAGGAGGAGGTGAGGTATTGGGGTCAGGAAGGAGGAGATGAGGTACTGGTGTCAGGAAGGAGGAGGTGAGGTACTGGGGTCAAGAAGGAGGAGGTGAGGTACTGGGGTCAGGAAGGAGGAGGTGAGGTACTGGGGTCAGGAAGGTGGAGGTGAGGTACTGGGGTCAGGAAGGAGGAGGTGAGGTACTGGGGTCAGGGAGGAGGAGGTGAGGTACTGGAGTCAAGAAGGAGGAGGTGAGGTACTGGGGTCAGGGAGGAGGTGAGGTACTGGGGTCAAGAAGGAGGAGGTGAGGTACTGGGGTCAGGAAGGTGGAGGTGAGGTACTGGGGTCAGGAAGGAGGAGGTGAGGTACTGGGGTCAAGAAGGAGGAGGTGAGGTACTGGGGTCAAGAAGGAGGAGGTGAGGTACTGGGGTCAGGAAGGTGGAGGTGAGGTACTGGAGTCAAGAAGGAGGAGGTGAGGTACTGGGGTCAGGAAGGAGGAGGTGAGGTACTGGGGTCAGGAAGGAGGAGGTGAGGTACTGGGGTCAGGGAGGAGGAGGTGAGGTACTGGGGTCAAGAAGGAGGAGGTGAGGTACTGGGGTCAGGAAGGAGGAGGTGAGGTACTGGGGTCAGGAAGGAGGAGGTGAGGTACTGGGGTCAGGAAGGTGGAGGTGAGGTACTGGGGTCAGGAAGGAGGAGGTGAGGTACTGGGGTCAGGAAGGAGGAGGTGAGGTACTGGGGTCAGGGAGGAGGAGGTGAGGTACTGGGGTCAAGAAGGAGGAGGTGAGGAGGTGAGTACAGTCGCTCAAAAAAAGTATCTGAAAAGTGGGTCCGGTGGATGTCAAAACGGTCAACACAAACCCTGTTGTCTGGGCACTGTTGCCTCGGTAGGGTTGGTAAGTGTGAGTAGGTGTAGGTGTCGCAACTGCTTAAAACCAGGGTAGTTTATCTTTACAATTACCAGTATTCATCGACATGTAAACTGTAAACATTGCATTATAGTCAAACCTGTATGAAAGCAGTATAATCATCATACATGCTGTAGCCTCTTCACTTCCTCCATGACAACAGTCCCATCCACACCTGGAGGGCTGTTAAGGCGTGGGGTTGAGCAACACCCGGAAATCACAGTGATGCCACACCCACACAAATCCCCTGCCATCATAGTCGCGCTACAGTTATCAGTAGCGCCTTACAGACACGGGAACACCTGCGTGGCCCGGAGGGACAGCAGCTGACATCAGAGTTGGTGGCAACATGCCTCAACGCTTGAACTAGTGTTGTGGACGCGGGAGCTGGGTACACCAAATATTAATTCAATAAACGTGAGATGTCATTAATGTTTACCTTACCTATCAATATAACACACCCTGATAACTAATACACGTGCGCATACCAAATGCATTGAGTTGTTGTTGTTGTACAGAGGAACATTTAAGCATTACCGCCCACATATTGTTTACTGTATGTGTCTAACATGGATAATGTCTCTCTAGACTGTCATTCCCTGTTAATAAACCATATTAATTATATTCATATAAAACACGTTAATGACAAACGGCAGGAAACGTCTTATATATTACAGGGCAACAATTGTGGCCTGCAGGGCTGCCACCTTTACGCCTGGTCCTCTACCATTGTGTCCTGCAGGGCTGCCACCTTTACGCCTGGTCCTCTACCATTGTGGCCTGCAGGGCTGCCACCTTTACGTCTGGTCCTCTACCATTGTGGCCTGCAGGACTACCACCTTTACGTCTGGTCCTCTACCATTGTGGCCTGCAGGACTACCACCTTTACGCCTGGTCCTATACCATTGTGGCCTGTAGGACTACCACCTTTACGTCTGGTCCTCTACCATTGTGGCCTGCAGGACTACCACCTTTACGCCTGGTCCTCTACCATTGTGGCCTGTAGGACTACCACCTTTACGCCTGGTCCTCTACCATTGTGGCCTGTAGGACTACCACCTTTACGCCTGGTCCTCTACCATTGTGGCCTGCAGGACTACCACCTTTACGCCTGGTCCTCTACCATTGTGGCCTGCAGGACTACCACCTTTACGCCTGGTCCTCTACCATTGTAGCCTGTAGGACTACCACACTTACGCCTGGTCCTCTACCATTGTGGCCTGTAGGGCTGCCACCTTTACGCCTGGTCCTCTACCATTGTGGCCTGCAGGACTACCACCTTTACGCCTGGTCCTCTACCATTGTGGCCTGTAGGACTACCACCTTTACGCCTGGTCCTCTACCATTGTGGCCTGTAGGACTACCACCTTTACGCCTGGTCCTCTACCATTGTGGCCTGCAGGACTACCACCTTTACGTCTGGTCCTCTACCATTGTGGCCTGCAGGACTACCACCTTTACGTCTGGTCCTCTACCATTGTGGCCTGCAGGACTACCACCTTTACGCCTGGTCCTCTACCATTGTGGCCTGCAGGACTACCACCTTTACGTCTGGTCCTCTACCATTGTGGCCTGCAGGACTACCACCTTTACGCCTGGTCCTCTACCATTGTGGCCTGTAGGACTACCACCTTTACGCCTGGTCCTCTACCATTGTGGCCTGCAGGGCTGCCACCTTTGCGTCTGGTGCTCTACCATTGTGGCCTGTAGGACTACCACCTTTACGTCTGGTAATCTACCATTGTGGCCTGTAGGACTACCACCTTTACGTCTGGTCCTCTACCATTGTGGCCTGTAGGACTACCACCTTTACGTCTGGTCCTCTACCATTGTGGCCTGCAGGACTACCGCCTTTACGCCTGGTCCTCTACCATTGTGGCCTGCAGGACTACCACCTTTACGGCTGGTCCTCTACCATTGTGGCCTGCAGGACTACCACCTTCACGCCTGGTCCTCTACCATTGTGGCCTGTAGGGCTGCCACCTTTACGCCTGGTCCTCTACCATTGTGGCCTGTAGGACTACCACCTTTACGCCTGGTCCTCTACCATTGTGGCCTGTAGGACTACCACCTTTACGCCTGGTCCTCTACCATTGTGGCCTGCAGGACTACCACCTTTACGTCTGGTCCTCTACCATTGTGGCCTGCAGGACTACCACCTTTACGTCTGGTCCTCTACCATTGTGGCCTGCAGGACTACCACCCTTACGCCTGGTCCTCTACCATTGTGGCCTGCAGGACTACCACCTTTACGTCTGGTCCTCTACCATTGTGGCCTGCAGGACTACCACCTTTACGCCTGGTCCTCTACCATTGTGGCCTGTAGGACTACCACCTTTACGCCTGGTCCTCTACCATTGTGGCCTGCAGGGCTGCCACCTTTACGTCTGGTGCTCTACCATTGTGGCCTGTAGGACTACCACCTTTACGTCTGGTAATCTCCCATTGTGGCCTGTAGGACTACCACCTTTACGTCTGGTCCTCTACCATTGTGGCCTGTAGGACTACCACCTTTACGTCTGGTCCTCTACCATTGTGGCCTGCAGGACTACCACCTTTACGCCTGGTCCTCTACCATTGTGGCCTGCAGGACTACCACCTTTACGGCTGGTCCTCTACCATTGTGGCCTGCAGGACTACCACCTTCACGCCTGGTCCTCTACCATTGTGGCCTGTAGGACTACCACCTTTACGCCTGGTCCTCTACCATTGTGGCCTGCAGGACTACCACCTTTACGCCTGGTCCTCTACCATTGTGGCCTGTAGGACTACCACCTTTACACCTGGTCCTCTACCATTGTGGCCTGCAGGACTACCACCTTTACGCCTGGTCCTCTACCATTGTGGCCTGCAGGACTACCACCTTTACGCCTGGTCCTCTACCATTGTAGCCTGTAGGACTACCACCTTTACACCTGGTCCTCTACCATTGTGGCCTGCAGGACTACCACCTTTACGCCTGGTCCTCTACCATTGTGGCCTGCAGGACTACCACCTTTACGCCTAGTCCTCTACCATTGTGGCCTGTAGGACTACCACCTTTACGCCTGGTCCTCTACCATTGTGGCCCGTAGGACTACCACCTTTACGTCTGGTCCTCTACCATTGTGGCCTGCAGGGCTGCCACCTTTACGCCTGGTCCTCTACCATTGTGGCCTGTAGGACTACCACCTTTACGTCTGGTCCTCTACCATTGTGGCCTGTAGGACTACCACCTTTACGTCTGGTCCTCTACCATTGTGGCCTGTAGGACTACCACCTTTACGTCTAGTCCTCTACCATTGTGGCCTGTAGGACTACCACCTTTACGCCTGGTCCTCTACCATTGTGGCCTGTAGGACTACCACCTTTACGTCTGGTCCTCTACCATTGTTGCCTGCAGGACTACCACCTTTACGCCTGGTCCTCTACCATTGTGGCCTGCAGGACTACCACCTTTACGTCTGGTCCTCTACCATTGTGGCCTGTAGGACTACCACCTTTACGTCTGGTCCTCTACCATTGTGGCCTGCAGGACTCCCACCTTTACGTCTGGTGGCCTGCAGGACTACCACCTTTACGTCTGGTCCTCTACCATTGTGGCCTGCAGAACTACCACCTTTACGCCTGGTCCTCTACCATTGTGGCCTGCAGGACTACCACCTTTACGCCTAGTCCTCTACCATTGTGGCCTGTAGGACTACCACCTTTACGCCTGGTCCTCTACCATTGTGGCCTGCAGGACTACCACCTTTACGCCTGGTCCTCTACCATTGTGGCCTGCAGGACTACCACCTTTACGCCTGGTCCTCTACCATTGTAGCCTGTAGGACTACCACCTTTACGTCTGGTCCTCTACCATTGTGGCCTGCAGGACTACCACCTTTACGCCTGGTCCTCTACCATTGTGGCCTGCAGGACTACCACCTTTACGCCTGGTCCTCTACCATTGTAGCCTGTAGGACTACCACCTTTACGTCTGGTCCTCTATCATTGTGGCCTGCAGGACTACCACCTTTACGCCTGGTCCTCTACCATTGTGGCCTGCAGGACTACCACCTTTACGCCTGGTCCTCTACCATTGTGGCCTGCAGGACTATCACCCTTACGCCTGGTCCTCTACCATTGTGGCCTGCAGGACTACCACCTTTACGCCTGGTCCTCTACCATTGTGGCCTGCAGGACTACCACCTTTACGCCTGGTCCTCTACCATTGTGGCCTGCAGGACTATCACCTTTACGCCTGGTCCTCTACCATTGTGGCCTGCAGGACTACCACCTTTACGCCTGGTCCTCTACCATTGTGGCCTGCAGGACTACCACCTTTACGCCTGGTCCTCTACCATTGTAGCCTGTAGGACTACCACCTTTACGCCTGGTCCTCTACCATTACCCCAAAACATACGCCCTATGAGTCATATTGTCAGGAACAATATTTTTCAGATACTTTTTTGAGCGACTGTACTTGGGTCATGAGGAGCTGAGGTGAAGAGGTGAGGTACTGAGGTCAGAAGGAAGGGAAGAGAAGAAGAGGAGGAGGAGGAAGAGAGGGATAGGTAAACCAGGTGACAAAAAATACACCTGTCTCATTTAACCCACAACAAAAACAGAGGTTACCTAAATGGCTACTAACTCACACTGAGACTCTACTCCGTCCAAAATTATTTTTTTATCCCCAGCACGAGAAATTAACCCTTTGATGATTATTTAACCCTTTGATGATGAAGATGATTTAACCCTTTGATGATGATGATGATTTAACCCTTTGACGACGATCATTTAACCCTTTGACGACGATGATTTAATGGACTACACCTGTATATATAATAATACAGTTATAATGGAGGAAATTTTTTTTTTTATGATAGAATATATTACTGTTTGATATTTAAAGGTATAATATAGGAAGGTACAGTGAGAGAGAGAGAGAGAGAGAGAGAGAGAGAGAGAGAGAGAGAGAGAGAGAGAGAGAGAGAGAGAGAGAGGAGAGGAAAGTGTTAACATAAAGGTAGGAGTAACAATCATAATAGTTACTCTTGGGGGGTGAGTGTTTAACTAGAACCAATGTTTGTTGACAATTTTTTCAGCAGCAGCAGTGTGTGTGTGTGTGTGTGTGTGTGTGTGTGTGTGTGTGTAGAGACAAACAAAGACACAGACAAACGATGAACAAAGGGGGAGGCAAACAGACGAGAGAGAGAGGTACACTTCAAATATAATATAAAGTAAACAAACACAGTGGTGCCACATCTCACAAAACACTGTACCAGGCTCAACTGTGAGAAACTGTACGAGTTTTCATATTTTATTTACCTTTTGAGTTAAGTTGCTTAAGTAATTGAATTTATATATTCTACTAGAGTAAAAAATGTTTAATAAATCAATGATGATGGAGACTGTGGTACAAAAATATATAATAAGTTGAACCACACACACACACACGCACACACACACACATATATATACACACACACACACACACACACACGCACACGCACACGCACACACACACACACATATACACACACACACACACACACACACACACAATACTCCGCTCGTTAAACCACAATCGCTAATAATGGGAGATATATGTGCTGGCATTGTGCTATTGAGGTGAAGGCACAACAATTGGCACACGTAATACTGATTGGCGTCAGGTAGAGTGCCAACGAAAACTATTCCCTTTTATCTGGTAATAATGACGCCCATGGTTGACGGTGTGGGCGTGGCGGAGCTGCACCATGGAGTAGTGATGATCGAACACATGTAATGGTTATGGAAGTAAACGGTGGTAGGAATGCTTAGTGGTATAAGAGATGAGATGTGAAGGAATATTAGACAGTGGGAACCATTAACGGTAATTAAAACAGGTGGACAGGAATTTATGGTAGGAGTGTATGGCAAGAATGTATGGTAGGAATGTGAATCTATGGCAGGAATGTATGGTAGGAATGTGAATGTATGGTAGGAATGTGAATCTATAGTAGGAATGTATGGTAGGAATGTGAATGTATGGTAGGAATGTGAATCTATGGCAGGAATGTATGGTAGGAATATGAATCTATGGCGGGAATGTATGGTAGGAATGTGAATGTATGGTAGGAATGTGAATCTATGGCGGGAATGTATGGTAGGAATGTGAATGCATGGTAGGAATGTGAATGTATGGTAGGACTATGAATCTATGGCGGGAATGTATGGTAGGAATGTGAATGTATGGTAGGAATGTGAATTTATGGTAGGAATGTATGGTAGTGATAATATGCAGTGATGAGTGTGTTTGATGGTGGCCAATATTGGTAAAAAAGGGAGGAATGTAACACTAATACACCATATATATGTTAGAGTCAATGTGTCAAAGGAAACACTCTGTAAAAATACCTGTCCTGTGTGTGTGTGTGTGTGTGTGTGTGTGTGTGTGTGTGTGTATTTTTTCTTTTTTTTTTCTTTTTTTTCCTTTTTTTTAACGGGGATTAGCCCACCCGGGCACAGGTCACTGACCAACATCGGAGCCTGGGGGGCGAAAATATAATAATAATAATAATAATAATAATAATAATAATAATAATAATAATAATAATAATAATAATAATAAACCATAAAGAAATACAAATATGAAAAAAAAAGATCAAGAGTGAGAAACAATATATATTTGTTGTGTTGTCAATAGCAAGAGAAACAATTGAGACCCTGCAAATGTGTGTAAATGAGGCAGAAAGTCAGATCACCAACCTGGGATTGGTCACATATGGCAGCAGGGTCTGTGGTTGGAGTAGAGTGTTGTGGTTGTAGTAGAGTGTTGTGGTTGTAGTAGAGTGTTGTGGTTGTAGTAGTGTGTTGTGGTTGTAGTAGTGTGTTGTGGTTGTAGTAGAGTGTTGTGGTTGTAGTAGAGTGTTGTGGTTGTAGTAGTGTGTTGTGGTCGTTGTAGAGTGTTGTGGTTGTAATAGAGTGTTGTGGTTGTAGTAGTGTGTTGTGGTTGTTGTAGAGTGTTGTGGTTGTAGTAGAGTGTTGTGGTTGTAGTAGAGTGTCGTGGTTGTTGTAGAGTGTTGTGGTTGTTGTAGAGTGTTGTGGTTGTAGTAGTGTGTTGTGGTTGTAGTAGAGTGTTGTGATTGTAGTAGAGTGTTGTGGTTGTTGTAGAGTGTTGTGGTTGTAGTAGAGTGTTGTGGTTGTTGTAGAGTGTTGTGGCTGTAGAAGAGTGTTGTGGTTGTACTAGTGTGTTGTGGTTGTAGTAGAGTGTTGTGGTTGTAGTAGAGTGTTGTGGGTGTAGTAGTGTGTTGTGGTTGTTGTAGAGTGTTGTGGTTGTAGTAGAGTGTTGTGGTTGTAGTAGTGTGTTGTGGTTGTAGTAGAGTGTTGTGGTTGTAGTAGAGTGTTGTGGTTGTAGTAGTGTGTTGTGGTTGTAGTAGTGTGTTGTGGTTGTAGTAGTGTGTTGTGGTTGTAGTAGAGTGTTGTGGTTGTTGTAGAGTGTTGTGGTTGTAGAAGAGTGTTGTGGTTGTAGTAGTGTGTTGTGGTTGTAGTAGAGTGTTGTGGTTGTAGTAGAGTGTTGTGGGTGTAGTAGAGTGTTGTGGTTGTAGTAGAGTGTTATGGTTGTAGTAGAGTGTTGTGGTTGTAGTAGAGTGTTGTGGTTGTAGTAGAGTGTTGTGGTTGTAGTAGAGTGTTGTGGTTGTTGTAGAGTGTTGTGGTTGTTGTAGAGTGTTGTGGTTGTAGTAGTGTGTTGTGGTTGTAGTAGAGTGTTGTGGTTGTAGTTGTAGTAGTGTGTTGTGGTTGTAGTAGAGTGTTGTGGTTGTAGTAGAGTGTTGTGGTTGTTGTAGAGTGTTGTGGTTGTAGAAGAGTGTTGTGGTTGTAGTAGTGTGTTGTGGTTGTAGTAGAGTGTTGTGGTTGTAGTAGAGTGTTGTGGGTGTAGTAGTGTGTTGTGGTTGTTGTAGAGTGTTGTGGTTGTAGTAGAGTGTTGTGGTTGTAGTAGTGTGTTGTGGTTGTAGTAGAGTGTTGTGGTTTTAGTAGTGTGTTGTGGTTGTAGTAGTGTGTTGTGGTTGTAGTAGAGTGTTGTGGTTGTTGTAGAGTGTTGTGGTTGTAGTAGAGTGTTGTGGTTGTTGTAGAGTGTTGTGGTTGTAGAAGAGTGTTGTGGTTGTAGTAGTGTGTTGTGGTTGTAGTAGAGTGTTGTGGTTGTAGTCGAGTGTTGTGGGTGTAGTAGAGTGTTGTGGTTGTAGTAGAGTGTTATGGTTGTAGTAGAGTGTTGTGGTTGTAGTAGTGTGTTGTGGTTGTAGTAGAGTGTTGTGGTTGTAGTAGAGTGTTGTGGTTGTAGTAGAGTGTTGTGGTTGTAGTAGTGTGTTGTGGTTGTAGTAGAGTGTTGTGGTTGTAGTAGAGTGTTGTGGTTGTAGTAGAGTGTTGTGGTTGTACTAGTGTGTTGTGGTTGTAGTAGAGTGTTGTGGTTGTAGTAGAGTGTTGTGGTTGTTGTAGAGTGTTGTGGTTGTTGTAGAGTGTTGTGGTTGTTGTAGAGTGTTGTGGTTGTTGTAGAGTGTTGTGGTTGTTGTAGAGTGTTGTGGTTGTAGTAGAGTGTTGTGGTTGTAGTTGTGTGTTGTGGTTGTAGTTGTGTGTTGTGGTTGTAGTTGTGTGTTGTGGTTGTAGTAGAGTGTTGTGGTTGTAGTAGAGTGTTGTGGTTGTAGTAGAGTGTTGTGGTTGTAGTAGAGTCTTATGATTGTAGTAGAGTGTTGTGGTTGTAAAAGAGTGTTGTGGTTGTAAAAGAGTGTTGTGGTTGTAGAGTGTTGTAGTTGTAGAAGTGTTGTGGTTAAGTGTAGTGGTTGTAGTAGAAGATAAATTACAATACAATGACAATATTTTCACCTGCCAGACACACCTGAAACACCTGAGATATTCCTTAATTAACGCTTACAGTAACCCCCCCCCCCCCCCACACACACACACTCTTTCTCTCCCTCTCTCTTTCTCTCTCTGCCTCGTAAATAAACAAGTGTCATTTAAATTCTGCCTAATGACAAAATCCTCCAGTTGTTGCCCAGAATCAGCTTAAATACGCAAAAACAAAAACAAAAATGAAGGAACGAAAAGAAAAAAAGAGAGAAAATGAGATGAAAAACTTTTAAATCTATTCATACAACTTTGGAAAAATTCTTTAAAAAGTTGTACTTTTTTTTTAATATGAGTTTTACTTAAAGATATAGGCAGATGGTCTAACTCACACCTGTTGGGATAACGTGATGTATTTCCTCAGTTACAGGTGTGTATGACAGGTGTGTATGACAGGTGTGTATGGTAGGTGTATACGACAGGTGTATATGATAGGTCTGTATGACAGGTGTATATGACAGGTGTATATGACAGGTGTATATGACAGGTGTGTATGACAGGTATGTATGACAGGTTTATATGTCAGGTGTATACGACAAGTGTATATGATAGGTGTATATGACAGGTGTATACGACAGGTGTATATGACAGGTGTATACGACAGGACCCAAACTAATTACTGAACATCATTTAAATTCGGTCAAGTGATAAAAAATTACTTAATTTCTTTCATGGGTTCACGGAAAAAAAAAAGAAGGGGGGGAAAAATTTAACTATTTCCGAAAGTTTATTGTGAGGCTTATAAAGTTTGGCTCTTTTTTTTTCCCCTCACTCGTCGGGATCCACTTACAGTATGCAAAGGGTCGTCTTCCTTCATACTTTCTGAAATTATAGGAAAGATTTTGTTTTTCCCCCCAAATTGTTTCAACACACTTGATATTATTCTTGAGTATTATTGATTTACACCGTTCTGCGGAGACCTTTATTCTGGCTTGGTATTACTTAATGGTATTTTGATGGTGCTTAATGGTACTTTGATGGTGTTAATGGTACTTTGATGGTGTTAATGGTACTTTGATGGTGCTTAATGGTACTTTGATGGTGCTTAATGGTACTTTGATGGTGCTTAATGGTACTTTGATGGTGCTTAATGGTACTTTGATGGTGCTTAATGGTACTTTGATGGTGTTAATGGTACTTTGATGGTGTTAATGGTACTTTGATGGTGCTTAATGGTATTTTGATGGTACTTAATGGTACTTTGATGGTGCTTAATGGTACTTTGATGGTGCTTAATGGTACTTTGATGGTGCTTAATGGTACTTTGATGGTGCTTAATGGTACTTTGATGGTGCTTAATGGTACTTTGATGGTGTTAATGGTACTGTGATGGTACTTTGCTGGTATTAATGGTACTTTTATGGTACTTTGATGGTATTAATGGTACTTTTATGGAACTTAATGGCACTTATGGTACTCATAACTAAACAAATGTAACACCCCATAGTACACAGACTCAGTGAAGTATTTGTGGGGTAACATAAAGCACAAACAACAACAACAACAACAACAACAACAACAACAACAACAACTAAAATAACAACTACAACACCGACATACAACAAAAACTACAACAACACCACCACCACAACCACCACCACCACCACCAACAACAACAACAACACCACCACCACAACAACAACAACAGCAACAACACCGTCTACAACAACTACAACAGCAACAACACCACCCACAACAACAATATGTTAGTTAAAAATAAATTTCTCGTCACTACATCTTGTTTACTGAATACTGAAAAAGACCGTAATAGCGTTTTACCCCCAAATGACCTAAACACCGACCGCCCCACACACCTCAAGATCATCAACAGTGGAATTAATGCTGGGAATCCCTTTCAAATTCTCTTTTAATTAAATTTTTTAATCTGGATTTCTCTTTATCTTATTTACCTCCATTATTGTGTGTGTTTGTATGTATGTATTTATGTATGAGTGTGTGTGTGTGTGTGTGTGTGTGTGTGTGCAACCACACACAGGGTGGAGAATTTTCTTTCTTTTTTTTACGGGAATTCGCCCACCCGGGCACAGGTCAAACAACCCACAACGGAGCCTGGGGGCGAGAAAAAAAAAAGAACGGAAAGAAATTGTAAATGTAGAAAAAAAGGTTATACTGTATTAATCTACACCACGAAGATGCCGGAAAACCAGCTTTTTAAAGTGAGACAGATTGTAAGAGCATGGAAACACAGAAGAAGGCAGAGCACTCCACAGTTTGGCTGTGTGAGGAAAGGAGGTACTATAACGGGTTATTCTCGTGTGACCGACATCCACAGAGAAACGGTGGGCAAGACGTGTGTTACGAACCCACGGCCTTGCCGGCGGTACACAGGATGCCAAATCCACCGAACATTGCCCGTTAAAGTACCTGTAAAAGAGAGAGAGTGAAGCAACATTGCGGCGAAGAGAAAGGGAAGAGAGATTGTCGACTAAAGGAGGAGAGTTAATAAGACGAAATGCCTTTGATTCCACCCTATCTAATAGTTGGACAGAAGAAGAGCCACCCCAGATATGAGAGCAGTACTCCAAGTTAGGACGAATAAATCCCTTATATACTTGGAGCAACTGCTCAGGAGTGAAGTAGCTGAGGCATCTGTACAGCATTCCCGACTTTCGGGAGGCAGCTTTAGTTATACTAAGGATGTGTGATTTCCAGGACATATTGGAGGAAATGGTGAGGCCTAACATATTTATTTCAGAATTTGGCAGGATGATAGCGTCCTGAAATGTAATTGGTGGGAGATCGTCTAATTTACAAAGTGTAATTGGTAAATATTGAGTTTTATTACTATTGAACTTTACCAAGTTTGTACCTCCCCATTTAGAGATGCTGCACAGATCCGCGTTGATAGAAGAAATGATATCAGTTATAGAAACAGATCTAGTTTGAGAGTTAGGAGGAAGGGGAAAATGTGAGGAAGAGTGAAGAGTAGAATCATCAGCGTAAGAATGGATAGAATTAGTTGTAGTGTGAAGTAAATCATTGATAAAAAGAAGGAAGAGAGTTGGTGAAAGAACAGAACCCTGTGGGACGCCACTATTGGTAGAGAAAGAGCGAGAAATCGATCCCTCAACAACAACTGCCATGGATCGGTTCTCAAGGAAGCTAGAGATGAGAGAACAAAGTGGGGGAGAGAAACCAAAAGAGGGAGGTTTAGAAAGCAAGGACTTGTGCCATACCCTGTCAAACGCTTTGGAGATGTCGAGAGCCACGACAAAAGTTTTCCCATAATCCCTAAGAGAGGATGACCTAAGATGGGTGCAGTAGGAGAGCAGATCACCAGTAGATCTCGCCTGGCGAAAGCCATACTGGTAATCCGACAAGAGAGAAAGGCGTTCAAGGTGACGGAGAAAATGAGAGTTTAAGATAGTTTCGAAAATCTTAGAAAGGGATGAAGTTAGGACAATGGGGCGATAGTTAGACGGATTAGAATGGTCTCCCTTCTTCAGGATGGGCTGAACCAAGGCATGCTTCCAAGAAGAAGGAAAAGTTTGGGTTTTGAGGCAAAGGCGAAAGCGGCTAGCTAGCACAGGGGCCAAGGCTTCAGCACACTCCCTCAGAACACGAGGGGTTATTCCGTCCGGTCCATGCGCCTTACTCACATCCAACCTGGATATCACACCGGCAACCCTGCGAGTGGAGATTATAGGAAAGTGCATAGGTTCATTAGGAGGTGCAGGGGTAGGAGGGATAGAGTGGGAATCGTCTAAGGTGAAATTAGAGGAGAATAAAGTGCCAAAGAGGTTGGCTTTGTCAGGGGGAGAGTTGGCTATAGAGTTATTGGGACGGAAGAGAGGAGGAAAAGAAGGCGTGGAGAAGTTGTTACAGATGTTTTTAGTTAAGGACCAGAAGGATTTACTAGAGGAAGAATTAGTCAGGACAGCGGTCTTTCTTTTAATAAAATTCCGTCTAGAGTGGCAGTATTATGTTAGTGCTAAGGTGCAAGCACTGCTTGCTCCTTCTCGCTTTCAGCTGCCGTCGCTGGCTAGCACTCGTGGCGAAGAAACTTGCATAAGTATTCTCCCTTGCCCGTACACAGCCTCCTCACCATCAAAACTCCTGCTGTGCCTCTTCGTGGCAACACACGGTAACTGGGTGCCTCGTGAGCCCCGGCTAGATCAGCAGGGGATCTCGGAGTAGCAGTGGACCTCACATGGACGGCGCATAGGCCCACTGGCATGTGGACAAGTCCTGGCAGCTACCAACCACCGCGCCGCTGCCTTGCAGATTAACCTTGGTAGATATAAAGCTACGGGAGTAAAATCCGAACGAAATATCTGCAGTGGAGCCCCCACATCAGGCAGACATGCTTACAGAGCCCCAACAAGACCCAAACGGCTGTGTAGGCGGAAGAGGTGACCACTATGGAAACCCAACTGCTGCATCGGCGGACGAAGGCAATGCCTGATGGACAGGCTACTAAGGCGAAACCCAACAAACTGGGCTATTGGCAGTCCATTGCGACTCTCCCTCTCTCCATTCGTTGCAACACTTGCACCACTGGATCAGCAGAAGGGAGAGCAAAGATGTGCGGTTGCAGCCTGCACTCCTGCCTCACCACAGGAATCAACTCACGTGCAGCCATCATCCAGTTTATCATACCTCTCACTATCATCAAAACCCCTACACCCCCAAAAAGTCCAATGGCGACAGACGAGTGGCTACGGGGACAAGCAGAGATGACTTAAAGGGAGTCTCTCGTCACAATTCTGCACATGGGCGGCACAGATAACATGGTCGTTTATGCACTGGGATCTAGGCATCAGTGCAATCCGGGTCTGTCTGTGCAACTGAGCAGCCTTTTCGGGGAGCCACTCTGCTCACCCCACATGGGGAGGGGGTTAGAAAAGGTGCGGTAAACATTGCCTGCCTAAAAATCCAACCTGACTGGGCAACAGCACCCAGTAAGGTCATCCTAATGCATTCGAAATTTACAGCCAAAATCACAGATCCAAACTTAAACAAACCATACAACCTTTTATGGTCACTGCATGGAATGTCGGGACCCTTCTGGATACTGGCACAAATGAGCATCCTGAAAGAAGAACTGCCCTTGTGGCAAAAGAGCTGGCAAGGTATAACATCGAAACAACAGCCAACAGCGAGTCCTGGCTCCCAGATGAGGGCCAACTCACAGAACGGAAATTTGGCTACACTTTCTTCTGAAAGGGTAAGCCTATTGCGGAGAGAAACAGCATTTATGGAGTTGGCTTTGCCATCCGCCAACGCATCCTACACAGGCTAACTGAAATCCGTAATGGGATCAACGAGCGCCTCTTGACGCTTCGAGTCCCACGTCATGCCTTCTTCATCAGTGCATATGCCCCAACACTGGATGCAAAGGGTGACATCAAGGTGGCCTTTTACGCCGACCTCGACAGAGAGCTAACCTCTATCCCCAAAGAAGACAAGGTTGTGCTGCTTGGCGACTTCAATGCCTGAGTTGGCAGAGATGCTGACATTTGGCAGGGAACTATAGGGAGAAATGGACTAGGCAAGTAAAATCCCAACGGTCTACTCCTCCTCAGCAAGTGTGCTGCACACAATCTCACTATCACCAATACCTTGTTTAGGCAGGCCGACAAGTTCAAGGGTTCGTGGCAACACCCACGATCCAAACACTGGCATCTCATTGACTACATCATTGTCAGAGAAAGAGATCGCCGCGATGTCCCCATCACTCGTTCCATGCATGGCTCAGACCACTGTGACACTGATCATCGACTTGTCCGAGCCAAGCTCTCATTTCACTTCAGCCCAAAATGGCGAAGGCAACAAGCCACCAGAAGAGGTTTTAATACTGAGCGTCTGGAGGATCCAGAGGTAGCACATGCTTTCAGAGAGAAGCTCGAACATGGGCTTATAAACAACCCAATAGCAAACAACGTGAATCCCAGTGCCGAATGAGATACTCTTAATACTGTTATGACAAAAACCTGCAGAGAGACTCTCGGCCAGATCAAAAGAATACACCAGGGCTGGTTTGATGAAAATGACCCGGTAATCAAAGTACTCATCGATGATAAGCATGCTGCTTTAACTAACTGGCAGAACAACCCTCAGTCTTCGACCATAGCCGATACCTTCTACAGGAAGAAAATGGCAGTCCAACGGGAACTAAGGAACGACTGGCTTAAAAATAAAGCGTGTAAAGCACAAAAACTTGCAGATCAGCACAAGATGCGCGAATTTTTCATTTCCACTAAAATATTTTTTGGGCCAGTCACTCGTGGCGCTGGAAAGAGCACTACCATTCATTGCTCAACCGAAACATCGATGTCGATGTCCTGACTACCCAGCAGGTCCCTCAGCATTCAGAGCTGACCCACCTCAGCTATCCTCCATCCCTGGATGAGGTAGCTACTGCCATCAAACAGATGTAATATAACAAAGCCTCAGGGCCTGATGGGATCTCAGCCGAGGAGTATAAAGCAGGAGGACCTCTGCTTACCAGCCGTCTCCACTTTCTCCTGTATGGGAAAAGGAGGAAATCCCTTAAGCTCTTAAAGACGCCTCCATTGTAAACATTTATAAGAACAAGGGAGACCGGTCAGACCGTGGCAACTACCGTGGGATCTCGCTGCTCTTCGTAGCTGGAAAGATTATCGCCCGAGTCCTCCTAAACAGATTTCTTCCTGAGGCAGAAGACTTACTCCCTGAATCTTAATGTGGTTTTAGAACATCATGTGGCACCACTGACATGATCTTTGCTGCCCACCAGATACAGGAAAAGCGCAGAGAACAGAAACGTGACCTGTACATGGCTTTCATCGACCTAACCAAGGCCTTCGACTCAGTCAACAGGGAAGCCCTCTGGTGGACCCTCAGCCGTTTTGGCAGCCCACCAAAATTCATCGCCATTGTGAGGCAACTCCACGATGGCATGAACGGCAGTGTCCTGCACAACGGCACCCAGTCAGAGTTCTTCCCCATCCAAACATGGGTTAAACAAGGGTGTGTACTGGCACCAACTCTCTTTTCCATCTTCTTGGCTGTCTTCCTTACTCGTGCTAGTGCCAATTTAGCCAGCGGGGTGAACATCCAGTACTGGGTGAAGGGGGATCGTTTCAACATAAGACGACGCCAGGCAAAAACAAAGGTGTCGGCAGCTTCCATTACTGAACTTCAGTATGCAGACGGCCTCACCCTTGTTGTTCACACTGAACACGACCTACAGGAGATCCAAAACACCTACGCAGACGCGTATGCACACTTTGGCCTTGAGGTGAATGAACGTAAGACTCAGATTCTCTTTCACCCTGCCCCTGGTTCAGACACACCTCTACCATCCATCCAGCTTAACGGTACTACCCTCTCTAATGTTAACCTCTTTCCGTATTTCGGCTCCCACCTGTCCACCACCGTAGATATAGATGAAGAGATTCAGCATCGGATAAGTGTGCATCTCAAGCCTTTGGCAGACTCCGAAATCGCGTTCTCAGCTGTAGGGAGCTGAAATTATCTACAAAACTGCACTTATATCGAGCAGTGGTCCTCCCCATCCTGCTATATGGCAGTGAGACATGGGTCACATACAGGAGGCAGCCTCAAGGCACTTGAAAACTTTCACATACGTAGTCTACGTTCCATCCTTCGAGTTCATTGGGAAGACAAGAGAACAAATGCCAGTATTCTTGCTGACAACAACTGTAGGAGCATCGAGGCTACCATTATCCATGAACAACTACGCTGGACAGGCCATGTTACCCGTATGGACGACAGTAGACTGACAAAGCAGCTACTTTACAGTCATCTAACTAATAGTAAACGTAACGTCGGTGGGCAATTGAAAAGGTATAAGACACACCTGAAAAAGTGCCAAATCGACCCCTCACCTGGAAGTCGATTATTCCACATTGTAACGCTTTGAGGAGCACCACACGAGAAGGTGTCAATACTTTCGAGTTAGCTCGACTACAAACCGAGGCAGACAAGCGCCAACGCCGGAAAGACGCTGCCACCGCCCCTCCCGCAGTAGATGGAACCTTCCACATGTGCAACGAATGTGAACGACACTACGGGTCCCGTATTGGCCTAGTCACCTCACAACTCATTAACCTAGGTGACATCCCTAATAACTCATATCATTGTATCATAGCTGGATGATCGTCATACTCGATTCCGAGTGACAGTAAAGTAGTAGTATGTATGCATGTATGTATGTATGTATGTATGTATGTTCGCTATAAGTTTGATTTAAATTTAATAATAATAATCACAGTAACTAAAACGACCATCATTGAATACAAGTCTTAAAATACCCACCACAAACATTAACTCACTCCAATTAGTCGGAACTATTAGCGAGTTTATCTTGACATAACACAATATATACAATGATAAGGTTTAATTAATATATAACCTCTCTATTGGTCGTTAATTGTTGTGTTTGGCGTTTGTTTCGCTACACAGGTCTGGCAACACACACACCCTGAGAGTCATTTACTTCCTCTGTGTTAACTGTTGTATTGGTCGCTCAAACATTACTGATCTCTGCCGGGAAAAAAGAAGAGCTTATGTCAGTGTTAGTTCTGTTGAAAATGTTTTGGTTTTGATGTATTTACTGTTGATGTGTCTCATCCCCATGTGCCACACCGCTATGTGTCACACCCCCATGTGTCACACCTTTAGCTGGTATGATATGGCACACAAGGGAAGGTCTTTGAGATCAGCCTAACCTGTCAACATTAAATCAAATCAACACATTTTAGTTTTCACAGAAGAGGTCAACAGAGTGTGTGTGTGTGTGTGTGTGTCGACCTATGTTAACTTGTAATGATGGTGGAGGTGTGTTGGTGCAGGTGAGGGAGAGGTGTGTTGGTGCAGGTGAGGGAGAGGTGTGTTGGTGCAGGTGAGGGAGAGGTGTGTTGGTGCAGGTGAGGGAGAGGTGTGTTGGTGCAGGTGAGGGAGAGGTGTGTTGGTGCAGGTGAGGGAGGGAGAGGTGTGTTGATGCAGGTGAGGGAGAGGTGTGTTGGTGCAGGTGAGGGAGAGGTGTCTTGGTGCAGGTGAGGGAGAGGTGTGTTGGTGCAGGTGAGGGAGAAGTGTGTTGGTGCAGGTGAGGGAGAGGTGTCTTGGTGCAGGTGAGGGAGAGGTGTGTTGGTGCAGGTGAGGGAGAGGTGTGTTGGTGCAGGTGAGGGAGAGGTGTGTTGGTGCAGGTGAGGGAGAGGTGTGTTGGTGCAGGTGAGGGAGAGGTGTGTTGGTGCAGGTGAGGGAGAAGTGTGTTGGTGCAGGTGAGGGAGAGGTGTGTTGGTGCAGTTGAGGGAGGGTGTGTTGGTGCAGGTGAGGGAGGGTGTGTTGGTGCAGGTGAGGGAGAGGTGTGTTGGTGCAGGTGAGGGAGAGGTGTGTTGGTGCAGGTGAGGGAGAGGTGTGTTGGTGCAGGTGAGGGAGAAGTGTGTTGGTGCAGGTAACTGATGGTGTGTTGGTGCAGGTGAGGGAGGGTGTGTTGGTGCAAGTGAGGGAGGGAGAGGTGTGTTGGTGCAGGTGAGGGAGGGAGAGGTGTGTTGGAGCCGGTGAGGGAGGGTGTGTTGGTGCAGGTGAAGGAGGGTGTGTTGGAGCAGGTGAAGGAGGGTGTGTTTCTGCAGGTGAGGGAGAGGTGTGTTGGTGCAGGTGAGGGACAGGTGTGTTGGTGCAAGTGAGGGAGGGAGAGGTGTGTTGGTGCAGGTGAGGGAGGGAGAGGTGTGTTGGTGCAGGTGAGAGAGAGGTGTGTTGGTGCAGGTGATGGCAGGTGAGGGAGAGGTGTGTTGGTGCAGGTGAAGGAGAGGTGTGTTGGTGCAGGTGAGGGAGAGGTGTGTTGGTGCAAGTGAGGGAGAGGTGTGTTGGTGCAAGTGAGGGAGAGGTGTGTTGGTGCAGGTAAGGGAGAGGTGTGTTGGTGCAAGTGAGGGAGAGGTGTGTTGGTGCAAGTGAGGGAGAGGTGTGTTGGTGCAGGTAAGGGAGAGGTGTGTTGGTGCAAGTGAGGGAGAGGTGTGTTGGTGCAAGTGAGGGAGGGTGTGTTGGTGCAGGTGAGGGAGAGGTGTGTTGGTGCAAGTGAGGGAGAGGTGTGTTGGTGCAAGTGAGGGAGAGGTGTGTTGGTGCAGGTAAGGGAGAGGTGTGTTGGTGCAAGTGAGGGAGAGGTGTGTTGGTGCTGGTGAGGGAGAGGTGTCTTGGTGCAGGTGAGGGAGAGGTGTGTTGGTGCAGGTGAGGGAGAGGTGTGTTGGTGCAAGTGAGGGAGAGGTGTGTTGGTGCAGGTGAGGGAGAGGTGTGTTGGTGCAAGTGAGGGAGAGGTGTGTTGGTGCAAGTGAGGGAGGTGTGTTGGTGCAGGTGAGGGAGAGGTGTGTTGGTGCAGGTGAGGGAGAGGTGTGTTGGTGCAGGTGAGGGAGAGGTGTGTTGGTGCAGGTGAGGGAGGGAGAGGTGTGTTGATGCAGGTGAGGGAGAGGTGTGTTGGTGCAAGTGAGGGAGAGGTGTGTTGGTGCAGGTGAGGGAGAGGTGTGTTGGTGCAGGTGAGGGAGAGGTGTGTTGGTGCAGGTGAGGGAGAGGTGTGTTGGTGCAGGTGAGGGAGAGGTGTGTTGGTGCAGGTGAGGGAGAGGTGTGTTGGTGCAGGTGAGGGAGAGGTGTGTTGGTGCAGGTGAGGGAGAGGTGTGTTGGTGCAGGTGAGGGAGGGTGTGTTGGTGCAGGTGAGGGAGAGGTGTGTTGGTGCAGGTGAGGGAGAGGTGTGTTGGTGCAGGTGAGGGAGAGGTGTGTTGGTGCAGGTGAGGGAGGGAGAGGTGTGTTGATGCAGGTGAGGGAGAGGTGTGTTGGTGCAGGTGAGGGAGAGGTGTGTTGGTGCAGGTGAGGGAGAGGTGTGTTGGTGCAAGTGAGGGAGAGGTGTGTTGGTGCAAGTGAGGGAGAGGTGTGTTGGTGCAAGTGAGGGAGAGGTGTGTTGGTGCAGGTGAGGGAGAGGTGTGTTGGTGCAGGTGAGGGAGAAGTGTGTTGGTGCAGGTGAGGGAGAGGTGTGTTGGTGCAGGTGAGGGAGAAGTGTGTTGGTGCAGGTGAGGGAGAGGTGTGTTGGTGCAGGTGAGGGAGAGGTGTGTTGGTGCAGGTGAGGGAGGGTGTGTTGGTGCAGGTGAGGGAGAGGTGTGTTGGTGCAGGTGAGGGAGAGGTGTGTTGGTGCAGGTGAGGGAGAGGTGTGTTGGTGCAGGTGAGGGAGGGAGAGGTGTGTTGATGCAGGTGAGGGAGAGGTGTGTTGGTGCAGGTGAGGGAGAGGTGTCTTGGTGCAGGTGAGGGAGAGGTGTGTTGGTGCAAGTGAGGGAGAGGTGTGTTGGTGCAAGTGAGGGAGAGGTGTGTTGGTGCAAGTGAGGGAGAGGTGTGTTGGTGCAGGTGAGGGAGAGGTGTGTTGGTGCAGGTGAGGGAGAAGTGTGTTGGTGCAGGTGAGGGAGAGGTGTGTTGGTGCAGGTGAGGGAAAAGTGTGTTGGTGCAGGTGAGGGACAGGTGTGTTGGTGCAGGTGAGGGAGAGGTGTGTTGGTGCAGGTGAGGGAGAGGTGTGTTGGTGCAGGTGAGGGAGAGGTGTGTTGGTGCAAGTGAGGGAGAGGTGTGTTGGTGCAGGTGAGGGAGAGGTGTGTTGGTGCAAGTGAGGGAGAGGTGTGTTGGTGCAAGTGAGGGAGAGGTGTGTTGGTGCAGGTGAGGGAGAGGTGTGTTGGTGCAGGTGAGGGAGAGGTGTGTTGGTGCAAGTGAGGGAGAGGTGTGTTGGTGCAAGTGAGGGAGAGGTGTGTTGGTGCAGGTAAGGGAGAGGTGTGTTGGTGCAGGTGAGGGAGAGGTGTGTTGGTGCAGGTGAGGGAGAGGTGTGTTGGTGCAGGTGAGGGAGAGGTGTGTTGGTGCAGGTGAGGGAGAGGTGTGTTGGTGCAGGTGAGGGAGACGTGTGTTGGTGCTGGTGAGGGAGAGGTGTGTTGGTGCAGGTGAGGGAGAGGTGTGTTGGTGCAGGTGAGGGAGAGGTGTGTTGGTGCAGGTGAGGGAGAGGTGTGTTGGTGCAGGTGAGGGAGGGTGTGTTGGTGCAGGTGAGGGACAGGTGTGTTGGTGCAGGTGAGGGAGGGTGTGTTGGTGCAAGTGAGGGAGGGAGAGGTGTGTTGGTGCAGGTGAGGGAGGGTGTGTTGGTGCAAGTGAGGGAGAGGTGTTTTGGTGCAGGTGAGGGAGAGGTGTGTTGGTGCAGGTGAGGGAGAGGTGTGTTGGTGCAGGTGAGGGAGAGGTGTGTTGGTGCAGGTGAGGGAGAGGTGTGTTGGTGCAAGTGAGGGAGAGGTGTGTTGGTGCAGGTGATGGCAGGTGAGGGAGAGGTGTGTTGGTGCTGGTGAGGGAGGGTGTGTTGGTGCAAGTGAGGGAGAGGTGTGTTGGTGCAGGTGAGGGACAGGTGTGTTGGTGCAGGTGAGGGAGAGGTGTGTTGGTGCAGGTGAGGGAGAGGTGTGTTGGTGCAGGTGAGGGAGAGGTGTGTTGGTGCAGGTGAGGGAGAGGTGTGTTGGTGCAGGTAAGGGAGAGGTGTGTTGGTGCAGGTGAGGGAGAGGTGTGTTGGTGCAGGTGAGGGAGAGGTGTGTTGGTGCAGGTGAGGGAGAGGTGTGTTGGTGCAGGTGAGGGAGAGGTGTGTTGGTGCAGGTGAGGCCGCTGTAGTTAATGGTAAGAATTATAATCTATAAAAAGACAGTTATCAACAATGATAAAACGGCAGACAGGTAACAGCTGTAGGAAGGTGAACACTTATCAACACACCTGATACTTGAAGACTACAGGTAGACGCTCAAGAACCACCCTTATCAACATTCACCTCATTTCTTATCTTCTCTCAATTCATAATTCTACATAATTCTACATAACTCTACAAAACTCTACTTAATTTTACATAATACTACAATACCAGGCACAAAAACTAAATAATTCACTTTACTTTACCAACTCTCAGCTTCTACTCGCCTTAGAGACCAAAAGCCTTTACTTAGATTGCAATTTCCCCCGTTTCTCCTATTATTAATATTATTCCTTATCCACGTTTTTATTATCTAGTTGTTTGTGTTTCTCTACTTCACAACAAACCCAATCTCATGTACACTATAAGGTAATAAATCTCCCACTAATAAATCCTTATCCTCCTCCACCGCCACTGTAATCCTTGAAAATCCTCCACCACCACCACCACTGTAATCCATCAAAATCCTCCACCTCACCACCCACCCTGTCACCCACCTCACCACCACACCATGCCGCCCACCTCACCACCCACCCTATCACCCACCTCACCACCCACTCTGTCACCCATCATGACGCTCACCTCACCACCCATCATGTCACCCACCTCACCAAACCATGACACCCATCTCACCACCCACCATGTCACCCATTATGCCACCCACCTCACCACCACACTATGCCACTCACCTCACCACACCATGTCACCCACGTCACATAAGAACATAAGAACATAAGAAAATAAGGAGTCTGCAATAGGCCGGTTGGCCTGTGCATGGCAGCTCCTGTCGAGAGTTACTACCACTCTCTATCATCCATGAATCTATCTAGCCTCCTTTTAAAACTCACCAGCGTTCCAGCACTTACTACAAAGTTGCTAAGCTTGTTCCACTCGTCCACCACCCTATTTGTGAACCAGTTCCTTCTTATCTCCCTCCTAAACCTAAACTTATCCAACTTAAATCCGTTGCTACGAGTCCTATCCTGCTCGGATATTATAAGAACTTTATCTATATCCCCTTTATTGATTCCTTTCACCCACTTAAATACTTCTATCATATCTCCCCGCACTCTTCGTCTTTCTACGGAATGCATGTTTAGTTTCTTTAACCTATCTTGATATGGAAGGTTTCTAAGTCCCGGAATCATTTTCGTCATTCTTCGCTGCACCGACTCCAGTGAATTGATATCCATTCTATAATAAGGGCACCAGAACTGAACCGCATAATTGAGGTGCGGCCTGACTAGCGCAAGATATAGTTGCAATAAGACTTCCGCACTCTTATTACTTACACTTCTAGATATAAAACCTAATACTCTGTTTGTCTTATTTCGAACATTAACTCAATGTTTTCTAGGCCGTAGGTCCGGGCTTACAAGTATCCCTAAGTCTCTTTCACAAGTCGACCTTTCTAGGTTGATGTTGTTAAGGTTGTATACGTTGACAGTATTTGTTCTACCAATATTAAGTACGCTGCACTTGCTGGTGTAGAATTTCATTTGCCATTTCTCTGACCACTCCTGCAGTTTATTTAAATCCTCCTGTAGTGCATTTGCATCCTGCCCTGAATTAATCTGCCGCCCTATTTTGGTGTCATCCGCAAACTTGCTTATGTCACTATTGATCCCAGTATCTAGATCGTTTATATAGATTATGAACAAGAGTGGGCCTAGTACTGACCCCTGGGGAACCCCACTGATTACACAGCCTCACTCAGATTTGACACCATCTACGCTGACCCTCTGTGTACTATCGGCGAGCCATGATTTTATCCAATTTAAAACTTTCCCCTCGATAACATGAGCCTTAATTTTTCTCAGAAGCCTCTGATGCGATACTCTGTCAAACGCTTTGCTAAAATCCAACTAAATAACATCGTAATTATCGTCATTATCTACTACGTCGAAGACTTTCCTACAAAACGTCAGCAGTTTTGTTAGGCAAGATTTTCCCTTTGTAAACCCATGTTGAGAATCGTAGATTAATTTGTTTTTCTCTAAATGTGATCGAATGCTATTTGCTATAATTGATTCAAGAAATTTCCCCACTACTGACGTCAAACTAATCTGCCGGTAGTTGACGCTGATGCTCTGTCTCCCTTTTTGAATATGGGTACTACATTTGACTGTTTCCACAAGTCTGGCACAACTCCCGTGTCTAATGATTTTGTAAATAAATTTAAGAGGGGTCCGCTAATCTGTTCGTTGCACTCTTTCAAAACTTGAGGAAAAATTTCATCCGGCCCAGGGGATTTTGTCTTCTTTAATTTATTTATCTTCTTAAGAACATCCTCTTTTCTGACAGTGATATTCTTTAGTTTCTCTTCTTCATTTCCCCTAAATATCAGTTCCACCTCTGGAATTTCCTCTTGAATTTCCTCTGTGAAAACTGATAAAAAGTAGCTGTTCAATGCTTTGATTATTTCCCCACTGTCATTGATCACTTCCCCTTTCCCTGACTTTAAAGGTTCCACTTTGTCCTTGACCTTTGTCCTATATACCTGGAAAAATCCCTTGGGATTCGCCTTGGATTCTCTCGCTATCCTGATTTCGTAGTCTCTCTTTGCTTTCCTTACATTTTTCATAACATTCCTAGATAGTTCATTATACCTATTTCTGAGCTGCTCCTCCCCTCCCTTTAATTTCTAATATATTCCTTGCTTTATTCCTATGTCATATTTAAGTTTTCTGGTCATCCACCTTGGTTCATTCTTATTTGACCTAATTTTTCTGCATGGTATATTTTGTTCTTGTGCTTTACGTAGTATGCGGGTGAATATATAATAGTCATGATCAATTGTTGTGTCATCTGTGACCTCACCCTTTCCTACTGGGGATTGACCTGACTGTTCCCAGGTGACCTCACCTAGGTACCTTCTTAACCCCTGATAATCCGCCAATCGAAAGTCTGGGACTCTGACCGTATTGTCATTGTTTTTCGTTTCCCAATTTAGGGTGAACCTGATTTCACTGTGATCACTGTTCCCTAGTTCTTCCCCTATTGTGATATCTCTGATAATATTTTCTTAATTTGTAAATACTAGGTCTAATATATTGTTATCTCTAGTAGGTTCTGTAATTAGTTGCTTTAAAAAATTGTTCTGTACTGCATCTAGGAAGTCTTCAGATTCATAGTCACCTACAATGTTGTACCAGTCAATATTTCTGAAGTTGAAATCCCCCATAATGCACAGGCTGTTGTATCTTGCTGCCCTACTCATTTCCTGCCATATGGGCTGAGCTGCTTCTTTCCCAAGACTTGGGGGGCCTGTAAATCACTCCCATAATTAGTTTTTCTCGTCCTTCCGCAATTTCTACCCATACAGACTCGGTTCCTATTTCAACCTTTATTGAATTATTAATACAACATTTTAATGTATCCCTGACGAAGAGTGCGACCCCTCCCCCCTTCTTACCTTCCCTGTCCTTGTGAAAAAAGTTGTACCCTTCTATGTGGTACTCTGATAAAAAGTTCTTGCTCGCCAGGTTCATCCAAGTTTCGGTGATTGCTATGATGTCTACATTCTCGGTACATACAAGCGCTCTCAGCAAGACTATTTTATTTCTAACGTTCCTACTGTTTGTATAATTATACATTTAAACCTACCCTTCCCTGGTCCTGTTTTACCCCTTGTCCTGAGTAACCAATTATACTCCCCAGGACCTGCTTGTTTTTTGACTCCCACTTACCCCGACCTCTCTCTACTGGCGACCCCCCCCCCCCCCCTTTGCGGTGACAATTTCACTCTCCAGGGATACAGACTACGTCTTTACCCCAGTGCGAGACAAGTGTACTCCATCACGACTGTACAGGTAGTCATTGCCACAGAATGGTTGCTAATTATCCATGAATGCCCAACCATTGCTTGCACAATGTTTTTCCAGTCGGCAATTTATAGCAATTGCCCTGGACAGCCATTCACGACCAACTCCCCTTCTAGGCAAGACACCACATACTATAGGGATCCCTCCCCTGTCTCTTATCTTCCCCAGCGCCCCCCTATACCCCTTGAAAAGCTCCTCACTCCTAACCTTACCTATGTCGTTTCCTCCCACACTAATACACACTACTGGATTTGTACCCTCCCCTGACAAAACCCTATCTATCCTCACAGCTACATGCCCTATCCCAGCCCCAGGAAAACACACACTAGTCCTACGTTTCCCATCTCTTACACAAAAACTCCTATCAAAGAACCTCACCTGGCTATCCCCAACTACCACGTCCTTACCCCTGGGCAGGGTCTGAACAACTGCCCTTTTCTCTCCTGGCACCACACCGTCCTGCCTCTTCTTTTCCTCGTCCTGCCTCCTCTCCTCGCCAGTTTCCTCCAGCACCTGGTAGGGGTTACTGCACTCCACACCCTGGTCAGCTTTCTTGGGTCTTACCCTAGTCCCCTTGGAAGCAACCACTCTCCACGCCTGTTCCTCCTTCGCAGATGTCCTGCTAGGCAGGACATCTACCTGAAGGAGTTCAGTCCTGAGGGCTTCGTTCTCCCCCTTTAACACGTCAATCTCTCTCCTCAACTGCCCCAGCTGACTTAACAGAGTGGCCAGGGGGTCGTCTTTCCTCACACTCCGTCCCTCTTCCCCCATAACACAACGATCCACGACGGCCATTTCCTCTGGTCACTAACACGAGCACTTGGGGGCACGTCCTTCTCCAAGCTAAGTCAGGTAGCCGCCGCCACACCATGCCAACCACCTCACCACCCACCATGTCACCCACCTCACCACCACACCATACCGCCCACCTCACCACACACCATGCCGCCCACCTCATCACCCACCATGTCACCCACCTCACCACCCACCATGCCGCCCACCTCACCACCCACCATGTCACCCACCTCACCACCACACCATGCCGCCCACCTCACCACCCACCACCCACCCAATTCTCCAGCAACTAGTCCATTTTAATAGCAATAGCATTGTTGTATATAATTCAAGTCAACACCTGTAATTAAATTGAGACTCCCAGGTGTGCAGTGTAGTGTAGTATAGTGTAGTGTAGTGTAGTGCAGTGTAGTGCAGTGTAGTGTAGTGTCAGAAACCTTGTGGTGTTATATCTTAAATGTCTGTCTGTTAACATTTTTATTTCTTATCCAGTTGTGGGACTTTACCGTGTGGCCACCAACATCATTCTGACTGTGGCCATTCTGACTGTGGCCCAACAAATCGGTATGGCATGTTTGCTAAGGACATACCAAACTCTTCCTTACATTCCTTTAATACTCTGGCAAATATCTCATCGGGACCAGGTGACTTATTAGGCTTTAGTTTGTCTATTTCCTTACTAACATCGTTACTAGTCACTACTATCTCACTTTATCTACTGTCTTCACTATCTCTGTATATAGTCGGTGCCTCGGGTATCATGTTTAAATTTTCGGTGGAGAAAAATGATAAAAAATGTTTGCTCATTCCTCACTCGTTATCAGATAGCTTGTCGGCATCTGTGTTGGTCCAATCTTGCTTCGCCTTCCTGTTTATTTAAGTTATGATATATCCCGGTGTTGTTAAGATTCTCTCTCTCTCTCTCTCTCTCTCTCTCTCTCTCTCTCTCTCTCTCTCCTTCCTTCTTTATTTACTATCAAAGAAAGAAGGATAATATGACTTGGATAATCTTCTAAATACTTGGTGACTGATTCTGTCCTTGTGAGAATTAGGTTAGGTTAGGTTAGGCTAGGTTAGGTTAGGTTAGGTTAGGTAATATTAAGAACAGTAAACAAAATCTTAACATAATATTTCGTAAACCAAATATACAGGTAAAGCGAACTAATTAGAGGTGATATCTCAGGTGTAACTTAGACTACGGGAGCCAGTCAATAAAACAATACAGGTATAATGCCAAATAAGTTAATGAAATAATCGAAATAATGACAAGGTAAAAATTAGTTCTCAGGGCGGGATGATATAACTAACGCACAATCTTCGATACACAACAAGGCAGCAATCTGGTCGGCACTGCACTCAAAGGCTTACAATCCCTAAACTGCAAAATTAGGTTCGATTTACAACTGGTTGGTATGAGTGTGCCCGGGGATACGAACCAGTGATTTTGAATAAATATTTCATTATGTGGCTCAAACCCCACCCCCACCCGCCCCCAATCCCCCACCCTCTCCCGCCCCCAGCTAGTGTACTGTAAATTGTGATTCTCTCATTAAAACTTTATTCTCAGGTTGGTGCTACAAGAATGCTCATTAGACAGAGGAATAACATTCTTTATGAAGTGCCAGAAGATACTATGCTCCACTGGCTATCATTTAATTTGCATGAGACAAGAAAAAGATTGTTGACTGAATCACCATTGAAATTTTAATGACAATAATGGTAGATGAAAATATAAGTTTGAAGAAAATATTGAAAACACAAATATAAACAAAAATGAACCATGATAAAAAAGAAAAGAGTTTGAAATGTAAGAACGAAAAAAATATCAAAGGTGAAGCAGATCAGGTAAAAGGAAGGTAGACAGTGAATGTTTAATGGCAATACAAACGAAGAATTAAAAAACAAAAATAAACGAACATTCAAGTAACCAATTTTATCAACAGGTAGAGACAGATGTGGAGAATACTAAGGTTTGATCAGCTCCCAGTGGAATTTTGTTTTAAACGTATTGATGAGAATGTCATTAAATATTTGACTAGAATATGTAACTCTATTAGAAGACTGTGTGCAATTACTTTTATAAAACAGAAGAACACACACACACACACACACACACACACACACACACACACACACATCCGGCTTAGGAAAATTATTTTAGTATATGAAAATTTATCGCCAAACTAATTTCCTACAGACTGAAAACTAGTGAAGACACACCTAAAAACGCTAAAGTAACCAACCGTCAAAATAATGGTTTCTACCTTAATGAAATGTTATAGTAAATATTTCAGCTAACATTACATACATACATACATAATAAAGGTTGCCCCTCGAAATCAAGGATGGCCGGCCCAAGGGCCACCTAGGCGTGAATTTGTTTAAGGTGTAGAAGCTGTCGCCAACACAACAACCACACCCTGAGTTAACGAGCTGCATGACCCTGTGTCAAGGAATAGTCCTAGAAGACCGGACAACTCGCTAACTGCACTGGCTAACCATTACCCAGGAACACGATCCACGAATCGATTAACATCCAGGTCCCCAATTACTGCTGGGTAGACAGAGGCAAATGGCGTAAAGAAACTTGTCCATAGTTTCACCCTGCCCGGGGATCGAACCCGGGTCCGTTCACTTGCGAGGTGAAAATGCTGACCATACATCACATACATAGATATATACAATACAGATACATATGTGTACAATAATCATAGAAAATTATTGTATATTCTAGGTAAAAAAAAAAAATGTTCAAAATCTTAATGAACCAAGAGTCAATTATCATCCACGTCTGTTTGTTTGTTTAGTCTTATCACCGCCTCTTATCACTAACTATAAAACACACACACACACACACACACACACACACACACACAATAAATGTATGATAATTCCAAATGGCTTCTAGTATCCCTTATTTTTATTTCTCATTTTTAAAACATAATGTAATTCCCTTTTTAGTCTGTCATCTTACCAAAGCTTTAAATAGACTATATAATGATAAATGTTTCCCTTCATATTAGCTGTTGAATATATTGTATTTTTTTAAGTTCCTCAGTACAGTCACTCAAAAAACTATCTGTACTCCGGGTGATCGATGAGTTTCATAATGAACACTGTGACTCCTGTTATCTCGGTAGGGTTGTCAAAATCCTTCGTCCGTTGTGTCATAATTTTTCAACACAATTCTGTAGAGATAGTTTTTTTGTGTAGTGAGTTTACATGTTGAGGTGATGTTATGTGTTATGTTATTAACTCGGGATTAAGCTTCCATGGTTTATATTATTGTTATTGTTGTTAGTTTTGTTGTCGTTCATATTGTTGTGATTGTAATTATTGTTAGTTATTATTATTATGATGATGATGATGAACACACACACACACACACACACACACACACACACACACACACACACACACACACACAACCCTTTGAGGTCCTAAAGGTGAGACACACAATATCTTAATTAACAAACAGCTACCTGTAATATCTAGTAGTACACCTGTTAATGACTTAGACACCCGACCCATAACAACCATTACCCTCGTGACCTTTACTGACCTTGTGACCTAATTAATGGGGTTTTAATCTGGTGGTGACGTCAATATGAGTCCTGAGGTTGAAATATAAACAACTGTTGTAATTATTTGGGGTTAGGTTAGGCTGGGTTAGGTTAGGTTAGGTTAGGTTAGGCTGGGTTAGGTTAGGTTAGTGGATATTAAAGAGTGACGTCAGCGGTGTTATCTCTGTAGATATCTTAGTCTCTACAGTCACACGTAGTTGATTTATGTTGTATCTCAGTTTTATTATGGGTAACTACGTCGGACTCACCCTCTCACCCCTCCCTCACCCTCTCACCCCTCCCTCACCCTCTCACCCCTCCCTCACCCTCTCATCCATCCCTCACCCTCTCACCCCTCCCTCATCCTCTCACCCCTTCTCTCACCCCTCCCTCACCCTCTCACCCCTCCCTCACCCTCTCACCCCTCCCTCACCCTCTCATCCATCCCTCACCCTCTCACCCCTCCCTCACCCTCTCACCCCTCCCTCATCCTCTCACCCCTTCTCTCACCCCTCCCTCACCCTCTCACCCCTCCCTCCCCCTCTCATCCATCCCTCACCCTCTCACCCCTCCCTCACCCTCTCATCCATCCCTCACCCTCTCACCCCTCCCTCATCCTCTCACCCCTTCTCTCACCGCTCCCTCATCCTCTCACCCCTTCTCTCACTTCTCCCTCACCCTCTCACCACTCCCTCTCACCCCTCCCTCACCCTCTCACCCCTCCCTCATCCTCTCACCCTCACCCCTCCCTCTCTACATATTAAACTCGTAGTATAAAGTAATCTTGTACTAACACTTATGGCGGTTCTAAGACATTAACAAAAATTTAAACTTTCTCTCAATATACTTTAAACGCTGTTGCTCTAAGTTCTTCGTTTATTTACAAAAGTTAATAAAAAAACAAGAATACGAGAATATCTGGTACTTTATAGAGGAATTAAACTCTAAGTCATAAAGAGAATTGGATCTTATATATAGAGAGTTTTATCGTTTATATTTTGTTTTAGTTACTGACGAACACGTGTAGTTGTTTATATTGGTACGCGCTTAAAGACCATATATTTGTTGAAGCGCAGTAATAATAACAACAATAACCTTATAACATAGGTATTACAACTCCAACCTCATAATCCGATCCTTTCTAAGTAGTATATATGATTCTTGAGGGATTTTGATCTTCTAACGACGCCATAAGATAAACAGGAAAAAGAGCGACAATAAATGAATCAATATCTATAGTTTCTGTACAAGAGGAAGAGATTATGACTCTTATATACGAGCCTGGAGTACTGTGCCGCCATAATTCTGCTAAAAGCTTAATATAAAACAGTATTAACGCCCACAACGCTAACAGATAAAATACTAGTTGCATCAGCAGGTATGAATCGCGGGCGGTGGGGCGGGCGGGCAGGCTCGAAAGGCCAGCTCGAGCGGGCGGGCGGCAGGTCTAGCCCAGCTCTAAACAAGTGTTGGTGCACAGTTTGTGGAGATTATGCCATCACTATGGCAACCCGGCGAGCGAGGAGCACCAGGCAAGAGTAACCTTGGTAACCACCACCACCACGGCCACGCACACCTCTACTAGCAGGGTCATGGCGTGCTCCCTGCCCACGGTACCAACCCATGGTATAGTGGTACAGTATCTCACTCCTACCCACGGTGCCAACCCATGATATAGTGGTACGGTACCTCACTCCTACCCACGGTACCAACCCATGGTATAGTGGTACGGGGTCCTCACTCCTGCCCACTGTACCAATCTATGATATAGTGGTACAGTACCTCACTCACTGGATAGTTACCCTCACCCACCACGGGGGGGGGGGGGGGTGCCAGAATTAAACACTGACCACAACAGCGTACTCTCTCGGGGATAAACATGAGTTAAACCTGGTGCTGACGGGGCTAACTCAATCCAACTTTAGGAGATTAAGTCAAGTATTAAGGTCAAGGTTAGGTATTAAGTTCAAGTGATCACCTGAAGAATCGTCGCCCCAGCCCACAGTGAATATAATTTGTATATTTAGGATAACATAAATATATTCCTTTGTGTTATGCTTCTTTATTGTGATGCATATTACAAAGGGTACTGAACAGCAATGTGTTGACATAAAATTTCCAGAGGATTATCAGAAAAACGATCATGCCACATGAATTATTGAAGGTAAGAATTTAAAAAGCTTCGTTTGCAGCCACGCATGGTCTTGATGTAACTCTTGTTCTTGTTCCAATATGAGTCAATCGTTTGTGTGTGACCACCAGTATTCATATCCACAAAATTGACTAAAACTTTTTGAGCCCACTTACTCTTATATAGTCCTCCTACCTGACTGGAGGGGCCTGACTCCACTAACCTGAAGATTAACAACCGTGGAAGCTCCTGACCCCACCTGAAGAATTGTCACCCCAGGATATCCCACCTGAAGAATTGTCGCCCTGCCGGACTCTGGGGCGACGATTCTTCAGGTAATCCAGTTCAAGTATTAAGGTCATGGTCAAGTATTAGTTCAAGTATTAAAGTCAAAGTTAAGAGTTCAAGTATTAAGGTTTAGGTCAAGTATAAAGTCAAAAAGGAAAGACTGACCTGTGCCAAAAGTCACCTTACATATGATATTAAGGATAAAATATAATAACAGACAGACAGACAGACAGACACAAATGGAGACTTTAAATTCAGAAAACTTTAATTGAAGCGTAAAAATCAGCTTCGAGAAACAAAACGTAATATAATGAATCACAAACATAAGGTCATGAAAACGTAATATTATTTATAACTATGGAGCCACAGTTATCGTTCACTACTTCAGAAATATTGTTCACTTGGTCTGTGTAAATTAGTCGTGTGGTCAAAGTAATTTATTTTTGTCTCATCGTGAAAAAGAATGGCCAAGTTAACTGATCCCTTAATCCTAATTCAAGCTTAAGCTGTTCCCGAAGCCAAAGATCAGGTTAGTCTTACCTATAATCAAGCTGGGTGTTTTTTTTTATACCGTAAGATTAAGTTGGTTGAGCTTTAACTTTACTATAGATCACTCTGCCTTGTTTTTTACTGTAAGCTTAAGGTTGATTAAGCTGGCATCCTTCTTAACCCTATATCAAGTTGGTTCCTCACTCCAATATCAAGCTGGTTGACCCCCCTCCCCCCCCTTTTACGTCAAGCTCAAGCTTAGTGCTTTCTAAACCAACGAAAACATTATCTGCTTCCTTACCACCAGATCAAGCTGTTTATTTTCCCCTATACTATCTTAAGGATTAGGTTAGGTTAGGTTAGGTTAGGTTAGGTTAGATTAATCCCCTCAAAGTTCTAACCATTACGAGTATATCAGAATAAGTAATCCCCTTTAACACTGGATTAAATTCTCTGTTGTATAATCAAGGGAAGGGGTTGAGAGGGAGGGGTGAGGGAGGGATGAGAGGGTGAGGGGCAGGAGAGGGAAGGTAGTATAACGGGAGGGGGAGTGTGGGGTGATGGGAGGGGAATCCACTCTCTTGCCAGTCGGTGGTTCTTGACACCTGACGTAGGTACCTGAAGGACGGCGCCATCCTCCCGCACCTTCGGAAGTCACCGGTCTTCTCTTACCTCGGTCACCAACCCGGACTAGTGCCAGGGTTAGGTTAGGTTAAGTGAGGTTATGAATGAGCAAGTACAGTAATACTCAGTACAACACCGCAGTTGACCCTGGCGTTAGGTTAAGTGAAATTAGGTTAGGTTAGGTTAGGTTAGGTTATGAATGAGCGTTGTAAGGTGACCACTTGATCGCTCAGGATGTTTAACAATAGTTGGGTTACAGAGCGAACATTTCACAAACAAATCCGAGCGCGCGCGCGCGCGCGTGCGTGTGTGTGTGTGTGTGTGTGTGTGTGTGTGTGTGTCATTCAGCAGCCACTCTTCATCAAACAACGTCATCCACTGTTGGAATGCTATTGTCTCTGATGCTTTACGAGTGATGGGCAGCACTCACACATACTACCCTTTCTCTGTTTACAAACACTACATCTATACCTGTAAGCTCTGAATCCCGATATACACAGGTTCGCTTACTGTTTCAGGGTCCTACAGAGCTGTTTCAAGGTCCTACAGAGCTGTTTCAGGGTCCTACAGAGCTGTTTCGGGGTCCTACAGAGCTGTTTCAGGGTCCTACAGAGCTGTTTCAGGGTTATGCAGAGCTCTGTTAGTGTCCTACAGAGCTGTTTCAAAGTCCTACAGAGATGTTTCAGGGTCCTACAGAGCTGTTTCAGGGTTCTACAAAGCTGCTTCAGGGTTCTACAGCGCTGTTTCAGGGTCCAACAGATCTGTTTCAGGGTCCTACAGAGCTGTTTCAGTGTCCTAAAGAGCTGTTTCAGGGTCCTACAGAGCTGTTTCAGGGTCCTACAGAGCTGAATCAAGGTCCTACAGAGCTGTTTCAGGGTCCTACAGAGCTGTTTCAGGGTCCTACAGAGCTGTTTCAGGGTCCTACAGAGCTGTTTCAGGGTTATGCAGAGCTGTTAGTGTCCTACAGAGCTGTTTCAAAGTCCTACAGAGATGTTTCAGGGTCCTACAGAGCTGTTTCAAAGTCCGACAGAGCTGTTTCAAAGTCCGACAGAGCTGTTTCAGGGTCCTACTGAGCTGTTTCAGAGTCCTACAGAGCTGTTTGAGGGCGCTACAGAGCTGTTTCAAGGTCCTACAGAGCTGTTTCAGGGTTATACAAAGCTGTTTCAGGGTCCTACAGAGCTGTTTCAGGGTCCTACAGAGCTGTTTCAGGCATCTACAGAACAGTTTCAGGGTTCTACAGAGCTGTTTCAGGGTCCTACAGAGCTGTTTCAGGGTTCTACAGAACAGTTTCAGGGTCCTACTGAGCTGTTTCAGGGTCGTACAGAGCTGTTTCAAAGTCCTACAGAGCTGTTTGAGGGTCCAACAGAGCTGTTTCAGGGTCCTACAGAGCTGTTTCAGGGTCCTACAAAGCTGTTTCAGGGTCCTACAGAGCTGTTTGAGGGTGCTACAGAGCTATTTCAAGGTCCTACAGAGCTGTTTCAGGGTTATAAAAAGCTGTTTCAGGGCCCTACAGAGCTGTTTCAGGGTCCTACAGAGCTGTTTCAAGGTCCTACAGAGCTGTTTCAGGGATATACAGAGCTGTTTCAGGGTTCTACAGAGCTGTTTCAAAGTCCTACAGAGCTATTTCAGGGTTTTACAGAGATGTTTCAGTGTTCTACAGAGCTATTTCAGGGTTCTACAGAGATGTTTCAGTGTTCTACAGAGCTGTTTCAGGGTCCTACAGAGCTGTTTCTGGGTTCGACAGAGCTGTTTCAGGGTTCTACAGAGCTGTTTCAGGGTCCAACAGATCTGTTTCAAGGTCCTACAGAGCTGTTGCAAGGTCCCACAGAGCTGTTTCAGGGTCCTACAAAGCTGTTTCAGGGTTATGCAGAGTTGTTGCAGGGTCCTACAGAGCTGTTTCAAAGTTCTACAGAGCTGTTTCAGGGTCCTACAGAGATGTTTCAGGTCCTACAGAGCTGTTTCAAAATCCTACAGAGCTGTTTCAGGGTCCAACAGAGCTGTTTCATGGTCCTACAGAGCCGTTTCAGGGTCCTACAGAGCTGTTTCAAGGTCCTCCGGAGCTGTTTCAGGGTTACACAGAGCTGTTTCAGGGTCCTACAGAGCAGTTTCAGGGTCCTACAGAGGTGTTTCAGGGTTCAACAGAGCAGGTTCAGGCTTCTACAGAGCTGTTTCAGGGTCCTACAGAGCTGTTTCAGGATCCTACAGAGCTGCTACAGGGTCCTACAGAGCTGTTTCAGGGTTATGCAGAGTTGTTGCAGGGTCCTACAGAGCTGTTTCAAAGTTCTACAGAGCTGTTTCAGGGTCCTACAAAGATAGTTCAGGTCCTACAGAGCTGTTTCAAAGTCCTATAGAGCTGTTTCAGGGTCCTACAGAGCTGTTTCAGGGTCCTACAGAGCCGTTTCAGGGTCCAACAGAGCTGTTTCAAGGTCCTCCGGAGCTGTTTCAGGGTTATACAGAGCTGTTTCAGGGTCCTACAGAGATGTTTCAGGGTTCAACAAAGCAGTTTCAGGCTTCTACAGAGCTGTTTGAGGGTCCAACAGAGCTGTTTCAAGGTCCTACAGAGCTGTTTCAGGGTTTTACAAGAGCTGTTTCAGGGTTATACAGAGCTGTTTCAGGGTCCTACAGAGCCGTTTCAAAGTCCTACAAAGCTGTTTGAGGGTCCTACAGAGCTGTTTCAAGGTTCGACAGAGCTGTTTCAGGGTTTTACAAGTGCTGTTTCAGGGTCCTACAGAGCCGTTTCAAGGTCCTACAGAGCTGTTTCAGGATCCTGCAGAGCTGCTTCAGGGTCCTACAGAGCTGTTTCAGGGTTACACGGAGCACTTTCAGGGTTACCCAGAGCTGTTTCAGGGTTCTACAGAGCTGTTTCAAAGTCCTACAGAGCTGTTTCAGGGTTCGACAGAGGTGTTTCAGGGTACTAGAGAGCTGTTTCAGGGTCCAACAGATCTGTTTCAAGGTCCTACAGAGCTCTTTCGGGGTCCTGCAGAGCTGTTTCAGGGTCCTACATAGCTGTTTCAGGGTTATGCAGAGCTGTTACATGGTCCTACAGAGCTGTTTCAAAGTCCTACAGAGCTGTTTCAGGGTCCTACAGAGCTGTTTCAGGATCCTACAGAGCTGCTTCAGGGTCCTACAGAGCAGTTTCAGGGTTACCCAGAGCTGTTTCAGGTTTCTACAGAGCTGTTTCAAAGTCCTACAGAGCTGTTTCAGGGTTCGACAGAGGTGTTTCAGGGTACTAGAGAGCTGTTTCAGGGTCCAACAGATCTGTTTCAAGTCTACAGAGCTCTTTCGGGGTCCTACAGAGCTGTTTCAGGGTCCTACAGAGCTGTTTCAGGGTTATGCAGAGTTGTTGCAGGGTCCTACAGAGCTGTTTCAAAATTCTACAGAGCTGTGTCAGGGTCCTACAAAGATGGTTCAGGTCCTACAGAGCTGTTTCAAAGTCCTACAGAGCTGTTTCAGGGTCCTACAGAGCTGTTTCAGGGTCCTACAGAGCCGTTTCAGGGTCCTACAGAGCTGTTTCAAGGTCCTCCGGAGCTGTTTCAGGGTTATACAGAGCTGTTTCAGGGTCCTACAGAGCTGCTTCAGGGTCCTACAGAGCTGTTTCAGGGTTCAACAAAGCAGTTTCAGGCTTCTACAGAGCTGTTTGAGGGTCCAACAGAGCTGTTTCAAGGTCCTACAGAGCTGTTTCAGGGTCCTACAGAGCAGTTTCAGGGTCCTACAGAGCTGTTTCAAAGTCCTACAGAGCTGTTTCAGGGTCCAACAGAGCTGTTTCAGGGTCCTACAGAGCAGTTTCAGGGTCCTATAGAGCTGTTTCAGGGTTTTACAAGTGCTGTTTCAGGGTCCTACAGTGCCGTTTCAAGGTCCTACAGAGCTGTTTCAGGGTCCTACAGAGCTGTTTCAGGGTCCTACAGAGCTGTTTTTGGGTCCTATAGAGCTGTTTGAGGGTCCAACAGATCTGTTTCAAGGTCCTACAGAGCTGTTTCAAGGTCCCACAGAGCTGTTTCAAGGTCCTACAGAGCTGTTTCAGGGTTATGCAGAGATGTTGCAGGGTCCTACAGAGCTGTTTCAAAGTTCTACAGAGCTGTTTCAGGGTCCTACAGAGATGTTTCAGGTCCTACAGAGCTGTTTCAAAGTCCTACAGAGCTTTTTCAGGGTCCAACAGAGCTGTTTCAGGGTCCTACAGAGCCGTTTCAGGGTCCTACAGAGCTGTTTCAAGGTCCTCCGGAGCTGTTTCAGGGTTACACAGAGCTGTTTCAGGGTCCTACAGAGCTGTTTCAGGGTCCTACAGAGGTGTTTCAGGGTTCAACACAGCAGTTTTAGGCTTCTACAGAGCTGTTTGAGGGTCCAACAGAGCTGTTTCAAGGTCCTACAGAGCTGTTTCAGGGTTTTACAAGTGCTGTTTCAGGTCCTACAGAGCTGTTTCAGGATCCTACAGAGCTGCTACAGGGTCCTACAGAGCTGTTTCAGGGTTATGCAGAGTTGTTGCAGGGTCCTACAAAGATAGTTCAGGTCCTACAGAGCTGTTTCAAAGTCCTACAGAGCTGTTTCAGGGTCCTACAGAGCTGTTTCAGGGTCCTACAGAGCCGTTTCAGGGTCCTACAGAGCTGTTTCAAAGTCCTACAGAGCTGTTTCAGGGTCCTACAGAGCTGTTTCAGGATCCTACAGAGCTGTTTCAGGGGCCTACAGAGCAGTTTCAGGGTTACACAGAGCTGTTTCAGGGTTCTACAGAGCTGTTTCAAAGTCCTACAGAGCTGTTTCAGGGTTCGACAGAGGTGTTTCAGGGTACTAGAGAGCTGTTTCAGGGTCCAACAGATCTGTTTCAAGGTACTACAGAGCTCTTTCGGGGTCCTACAGAGCTGTTTCAGGGTCCTACATAGCTGTTTCAGAGTTATGCAGAGCTGTTACATGGTCCTACAGACCTGTTTCAAAGTCCTACAGAGCTGTTTCTGGGTCCTACAGAACTGTTTCAGGGTCCTACAGAGCTGTTTGAAGGTCCTCCAGAGCTGTTTCAGGGTTCTACAGAGCGGTTTCAAGCTTCTACAGAGCTGTTTGAGGGTCCAACAGAGCTGTTTCAGGCTTCTACAGAGCTGTTTGAGGGTCCAACAGAGCTGTTTCAAGGTCCTACATAGCAGTTTCAGGGTTTACAGAGCTGTTTCAGGGATATACAGAGCTGTTTCAGGGTTCTACAGAGCTGTTTCAAAGTCCTACAGAGCTATTTCAGGGTTCTAAAGAGATGTTTCAGGCTTCTATAGAGCTGTTTCAGGGTCCTACAGAGCTGTTTCAAAGTCCTACAGAGCTGTTTCAGGGTTCTACAGAGCTGTTTCAGTGTCCAACAGATCTGTTTCAAGGTCCTACAGAGCTGTTTCACGGTCCTACAGAGCTGTTTCAAGGTCCTACATAGCAGTTTCAGGGATATACAGAGCTGTTTCAGGGTTCTACAGAGCTGTTTCAAAGTCCTACAGAGCTGTTTCAGGGTTCTACAGAGCTGTTTCAGTGTCCAACAGATCTGTTTCAAGGTCCTACAGAGCTGTTTCAGGGTTATGCAGAGCTGTTACAGGGTCCTATAGAGCTGTTTCAAAGGCCCACATAGCTGTTTCAGGGTCCTACAGAGATGTTTCTGGGTCCTACAGAGATGTTTCAAAGTCCTACAGAGCTGTTTCAAAGCCCTACAGTGCTGTTTCAGGGTCCTACAGAGCTGTTTCAGGGTCCTACAGAGCTGTTTCAAGGTCCTACAGAGTTGTTTCAGGGTTATACAGAGCTGTTTCAGGGGCCTACAGAGCTGTTTCGGGGGTCCTACAGAGCTGCTTCAGGGTTCTACAGAGCAGTTTCAGGCATCTACAGAGATGTTTGAGGGTCCAACAGAGCTGTTTCATGGTCCTACAGAGGTATTTCAGGGTCCTAAAGAGCTGTTTCAGGGTTCTACGGAGCTGTTTCAGGGTTCTACAGAGCTGTTTCAGGGTCCTACAGAGCTGTTTCAGGGTCCTATAGAGCTGTTTCAGGGTTCTACAGTGCAGTTTCAGGCTTCTACAGAGCTGTTTGAGGGTCCAACAGAGCTGTTTCAAGGTCCTACAGAGCTGTTTCAGGGTCCTACAGAGCTGTTTCAGGATCCTACAGAGCTGTTTCAGGGTCCTACAGAGCTGCTTCAGGGTCCCACATAACTGTTTCAGGGTCCTACAGAGCTGCTTCATGGTCTTACAGAGCTATTTCAGGGTACTACAGAGGTGTTCCAGGGTCCTACAGAGCTGCTTCAGGGTCCTACATAACTGTTTCCGTGCCCTACAGAGCTGTTTGATGGGCCTACAGAGCTGTTTCGGGATCCTACAGAGCTGCTTCAGGGTCCTGCAAAGGTGCTTTAGGGCCTTACTGAGGTGTTTCAGGGTCCAACAGAGATGTGTCAGGGTCGAACAGAGGTTTTTCTGGTTCATTCAGAGGTGTTTCAGGGTCATACAGAGCTGTTTTAGGGTCCTACAGTGGTGCTTCATGGTCCTATACAGCTGTTTCAGGATCCCACAGAGCTCTTTCAGGGTCCTACAGAGCTGTTTCAAGGTCCAACAGAGTTGTATCAGGGTCCTACAGAGCTGTTTCGGTGGCCTCCAGAGGTGTTTCAGGGACCTACAGAGCTGTTTCAGGGTCCTACAGAGCTGTTTCAGGGTCCTACAGAGCTGTTTCAGGGTCCTACAGAGCTGTTTCAAGGTCCTACAGAGCTGTTTGAGGGTCCTAAAGAGGTGTTTCAGGGTCCTACAGAGGAGTTTCAAGGTCCTACAGAACTGTTCCACGGTCCTACAGAGTTGTATCAGGGTCCTACAGAGCTGTTTCAGGGTCCTACAGAGATGTTCAGGGTCCTACAGAGCTGTTTCAAGGTTCCACAGATTTGCTTCATGGTCTTACAGAGCTGTTTCAGGGTCCTACAGAGCTGTTTCAGGGTCCTACAGAGCTGTTTCAGGGTCCTACAGAGCTGTTTCAAGGTCCTACAGAGCTGTTTCACGGTCCTAAAGAGGTGTTTCAGGGTCCTACAGAGGAGTTTCAAGGTCCTACAGAACTGTTCCACGGTCCTACAGAGTTGTATCAGGGTCCTACAGAGCTGCTTTTGGGTCCTACAGAGCTGTTTCAGAGGCCTACAGAGCAGTTTCAGGGTTACACAGAGCTGTTTCAGGGTTCTACAGAGCTGTTTCAAAGTCCTACAGAGCTGTTTCAGGGTCCTACAGAGCTGTTTCAGGATCCTACAGAGTGCTTCAGTGTCCTACAGAGCTGTTTCAGGGTTCTACAGAGGTGTTTCAAAGTCCTACAGAGCTGTTTCAGGGTTCGGCAGAGGTGTTTCAGGGTACTAGAGAGCTGTTTCAGGGTCCAACAGATCTGTTTCAAGGTCCTACAGAGCTCTTTCGGGGTCCTACAGAGCTGTTTCAGGGTCCTACATAGCTGTTTCAGGGTTATGCAGCGTTGTTGCAGGGTCCTACAGAGCTGTTTCAAAGTTCTACAGAGCTGTTTCAGGGTCCTACAAAGATGGTTCAGGTCCTACAGAGCTGTTTCAAAGTCCTACAGAGCTGTTTCAGGGTCCTACAGAGCTGTTTCAGGGTCCTACAGAGCCGTTTCAGGGTCCTACAGAGCTGTTTCAAGGTCCTCCGGAGCTGTTTCAGGGTTATACAGAGCTGTTTCAGGGTCCTACAGAGCTGTTTAAGGGTCCTACAGAGCTGTTTCAGGGTTCAACAGAGCAGGTTCAGGCTTCTACAGAGCTGTTTAAGGGTCCTACAGAGCTGTTTCAGGGTTCAACAAAGCAGTTTCAGGCTTCTACAGAGCTGTTTGAGGGTCCAACAGAGCTGTTTCAAGGTCCTACAGAGCTGTTTCTGGGTTTTACAAGTGCTGTTTCAGGGTCCTATAGAGCTGTTTCAGGATCCTACAGAGCTTTTACAGGGTCCTACAGAGCAGTTTCAAAGTCCTACAGAGCTGTTTGAGGGTCCTACAGAGCTGTTTCAGGGTTCGACAGAGCTGTTTCAGGGTTTTACAAGTGCTGTTTCAGGGTCCTACAGAGCCGTTTCAAGGTCCTACAGAGCTGTTTCAGGGTCCTACGGAGCTGTTTCAGGGTCCTACAGAGCTGTTTTAGGGTCCTATAGAGCTGTTTGAGGGTCCAACAGATCTGTTTCAAGGTCCTACAGAGCTCTTTCGGGGTCCTACAGAGCTGTTTCAGGGTCCTACATAGCTGTTTCAGGGTTATGCAGAGCTGTTACATGGTCCTACAGAGCTGTTTCAAAGTCCTACAGAGCTGTTTCTGGGTCCTACAGAACTGTTTCAGGGTCCTACAGAGCTGTTTGAAGGTCCTCCAGAGCTGTGTCAGGGTTATACAGAGCTGTTTCAGGGTCCTACAGAGCTGTTTCAGGGTCCTACAGAGCAGTTTCAGGGTTCTACAGAGCGGTTTCAGGCTTCTACAGAGCTGTTTGAGGGTCCAACAGAGCGGGGACAAGTGTAAACGATTTATTCTCTCTCTCTCTCTCTCTCTCTCTCTCTCTCTCTCTCTCTCTCTCTCTCTCTCTTTCTCTCTCTCTCTCTCTCTCAGAATTTACTTTTCACTACCAGAACGACCATAACAATTTATTTCGCTAGTTGACTAAAAAATACAAAGACTAAGTCATGTTAAATGCTTGATTAAACGGTTTGGCTGTAACATATTCGAGTACTGGCTAGTGCTACTTGTGAACAGGGCTGTGCCCTTCAGAGGGCCGAGTTAGAGAGGGCCAAAGAAGAAATCTTGAAATTAAAGGAAGTGATAGCGAGGATGAAAGAAGAATCGAGACAAGGAAAGCCTGTGTCTGACGAAAACTCAGGCGAATCGAAGGTTGTGAGGAGGGAGACGACCAAAGTGGTGGTGAAAAAACACACCAAGGATACGACAACAACAGCTAAGTGTACCAACTCTTTCAGTCCTTTGATAGATGAATTGGACGTTAGCATAGTCAGGGACAAGGCTGATAAGGAAGGTACGAAAACCTTAATTGTTGGCGATTCCCAAGTACTGTACCTAGACAGAGCTTTTTGTCGTAAAAATAAAAAAAAGGATGAGAGTGTGTTTGCCAGGGGCTGGGGTGGGGGATATAGTTGACAGTGCAGGAGGCATTGATATTGGCCAGTGTAGGAGTGATGAGCTTCTTGATAAGTTCAAGACAGCTATAGAACGTATTAGGTCGAAGGGAGGGATCCCTATCATATGTGGCGTCCTGCCTAGAAGGATAGTTGGCAATGAATGGTTGTCAAGGGCAGGTGGTGTCAATGGCCATCTTGACAGATATTGCAAGTCAATATCAGTCCCATTCATTGACAACTGGGACAACTTTTACGGCAGAAGGGACCTTTATGCTAGGGATAGGGCGTACCTGTCTAGGGATGGGGTGGCAACCCTGGCTGGCTCTCTCGAGAGGGCAGTTCAAAAGATGTCGAAGTCTTTAAACTGCTAGGAGACCATATGAGCACGGGGGTGGAGGAGACTGCAGTGGGAGCAGGTAAACAAAGTGAAAGGTGACAGGGAAGTAGTGCTAGGAATGATGACAAACCAAATTAAGCAGGGAGTTAAAACATAAACGAGACAAGGAGAGGACTCAGAACACGACTAACTTAAATGTCTACTACGCAAGCAGAAGAAGTATGAGAAACAAAATGGAAGAAATCAGGGCGTTAGTATGTACCGAAAAAATCGACATAATAGCATTCACCGAAACATGGATAAACCTAGACTCACGAGAGTTACCTGTCGAATACCAAATTGCAGGTTACAAATTATTCCATACCGATAGGCAGATTAGGAAATAGGAAAGGAGGCGGAGTAGCAATCTATGTCAGGGATAATCTGAAGTATGACATAAATAAGGAAATAAAAACTGAGCGGAATACAGAAACAATTTGGGTGGAATTAATCGATGGCAGGGAAAAATTAATCACAGGAATAATATATAGGCCTCCTAATCTTGATACAGTTAGTGAGCGACTTATCTGTGATGAAGCGCGCAGGGCATCCATGCATAGTAAAGTCTGTATAGTAGCGACTTTAACTTTAGCCAAATAGATTGGATTGACCTTACGGGTAACTCAGGATCAGAGGATTTTCTTGAAACAATCCAAGACTGTTTCCTAAGCCAACATGTATCCGAACCCACGCGGGGTAATAATATACTCGATTTAGTTCTGTCAAACACAGAAAACCTCATTAGTAATGTCGAGGGAGGGAACGAACTTGCTTACAGCGATCACAAAGAAATTAGATTCCAGTTAGAATTTCAGGGCAGCCGTAAGGAAAATTCCACTAAAGTCCCAGATTTCAGAAGGGCAAACTTTGATAGTTTGAAGAGGAAGTTGAGAGAAGGGGTATCACGCTTGGGGGTGAATTACATGACGTCACATGAGGTGCCCTCACACAATTTACCCACAGAGGACGATCTCACCTTACCTGGAGACCAGACGGTTGATGATGACCTGATAACGAGATCTTAGGTTGCCGAGTTCCACAACACATTAAATAATTAGTTACTTAATGGACAAAGGCAGAACATACCATTCAGAAAACTCAGATCAAACAACAATGACCCTAAATGGATAAATAATTATTTAAAGAATATTATCGGACAAAGGAAGGCTATAGGGTGAAGAATAAATCGTGGTGAAGTTTACCTCTGAGATTATTATAAGGTATTGGCCAGGAGGGTTAAGACCGAGATAAGAAAAGGAAAGAGGAATAATGAACTGAAGGTAACAAGGGAGGCGAAATCAAACCCCAAGGGATTCTATCAAATGTATCAAACTAAAACACGAGAAAAGATTGAACCAATGCAGTCAGATACCGGCGAGCTAACTGATAACGACGGAGAAATGAGCAATACTCTGAATAAATATTTTTCAACAGTTTTCACCTCCGAAAATTTATACAGATACCCGAGGCACCGACTCTATACAGAGGTAGTGAAGAAAATATATTAAGCGAGATGGTAATGACTAGTGACGATGTTAGTAAGCAAATAGACAAACTAAAGCCTAATAAGTCACCAGGTCCCGATGAGATATTTGCCAGAGTATTAAAGGAATGTAAGGAAGAGTGTACTACCAAAATCCTGGAGGATAGCGAATGTAATACCGATTTTCAAGAAGGGAGATAGATCAGTCTAAGATCACTATCCTCTAACTACTGTTCAATCAGTCTAACATCAATTGTAGGCAAATTACTGGAACCAATCATTTCAAACTCTATTCGAAATCATTTGCAGAAGCACAAGTTGATCAATGATTCCCAACGTGGCTTCACAAGCGGGTGTTCATGTCTAACTAATCTATTAACATTCTTTTCATCTGTTTTCGAATGAGTGGACGAGGGGCACAATTATGATGTGGTATATCTCGACATTAGCAAAGCCTTCGACAGAGTCCCCCACGAAAGACTAATAAGAAAAGTGGAGGCTCATGGCATTAAAGGATATATTCAAAAATGGATTAGGGTGCGGTTACAGGACAGGAAACAGCGAGTGAGCATTAACGGCACTAAATCCGATTGGATCAACGTCACTAGTGCAGTTCCCCAAGGCTCAGTACCTGGACCAATATTATTTATTATATACATAAACGACAGATATCGGCGTAGACAGCAACATAAGAAAATTTGCTGCTGATACTAAAATAGGGCGTGTAATTTAATCTGACGAGGACCCAACAAAACTACAGGAAGATCTAAACATTTTTCGAATGGTCTGAAAAATGACAGATGAAATTCAATGTAGACAAATTTAAAGTACTCAGTATAGGAGACGTAAACAGGGAAACCAGATACCAGATGAACAACGATATTATTGAGAAATCTGATTGCGAGAAAGATTTAGGAGTAGTGGTAAATATGAATCTTAAGCCAAGTTAAACAATTTGGATTTGCTCGAAACAAGGCTAATAAAGTACTTGAGTTTATACAGAGGAGTGTTAGTTACAAGACTAGCGAAATCACCTTAAGACTATATCTTGCGCTTGTGAGACCTCACTTGGATTACGCAGTTCAATTCTGGTCACCGTATTACAGAATGGATATAGAATCCTTGAAAAGAATTCAGAGGACAATGACAAGACTAATCCCGGGCATTAGGAACCTTGAGTACAGAGACAGTTTAAAGCACCTTAATTTGCACTCCCTCGAGAGACGTAGAGCGAGGGGCGACATGATAGAGGTGTATAAATGGAAGTCAGGGCTAAACAAAGGTGATATAACAAAGGTACTCAAACTATCCAACCAGGAGCGAACTCGTAACAATAGTTTTAAGTTAGACAAGTTTAGATTTAGGCGCGAAATAGGTAAACACTGGTTTGGAAATAGAGTAGTGGATGAGTGGAAAAAGTTACCAAATATCATCATTAACTTGAATATGCTGGATAGCTTCAAACATAGGGTGGACGGATATATGAGCAATAGGGGTTGGGTGTAAATGGGACTGTCCAGTATGGGCCAATAGGCCCGCTGTAGTTTCCTCCATTCTTATGTTCTTATGTTTTTATACTGTATAATGTGTATATACATTTAGACTATATCCTGGAAAAAAGAGGAAGACGAGGAGGAGGAAGAGGACGAAGATGAGGAAGAGGAGGAGGAAGAGGAGGAGGAGGAGGTGGAAGAGGTAGAGAAGAGGAGGAGGAGGAAGAGGAGGAAGTGGAGGAAGAGGGGGAAGAAGAGGAGTAGGAAGAAGAAGAAGAGGAAGAGGAGGAAAAGGAGAAAAAGGAGGAGGAAGAGGAGGAAGAGGAGGAATATGAGGAGGAAGAGGTGGAGGAAGAGGAAAAAGAGGAGGAAGAGGAGAAAGAGGAAGAAGGGGAAGAGGAGGAGGAAAAGGAAAAAAGGAGGAGGAAGAGGAAGAGGAGGAAGAGGAGAAAGAGGAAGAAGAGGAAAAGGAAGAGGAGGAGGAAGAGGAGGAAGAGGAGGAGGAGGAGGAGGAAAAGGAGGAGGAGAAGAGGAAGAGGAGAAGTGGGAGGAGGAAAAGGAGGAGGAGAAGGAGGAAGAGGAAGAGGAGAAGGAGGAGGAGGAAGAGGAGGAGGAGGGGAGGAGGAAGAGGAAGAGGAGGAAGAAAAGGAGGAGGAGGAGGAAGAGGAGAAAAAGGAAGAGGAAGAGGAGGAGTAGGAAGAAGAGAGGATGGTGACGCTCAAGAGAAAATAAATGGAGTGGAAATCTAACTGTAGTGTCGATATCCTCACTACACACACGAAGATACAGTCGACATAATATCTTTTATAGTCCAGGTCACTGTCTGTACGTCTCTGACTCTATATTTACGTCTTTACTCTGTTTTCGTCTTCATTCTCATTGTTCAGTAAACATCTTTTTTTTCATTCTTTCACTCTCACTAGAATTTTTTTTTTCATTCTTTTAATCTTACTATATTTTTTTTTCATTCTTTCAATCTTACTATAATTTTTTTTTCATTCTTTCAGTCTTACTATAAAGACCTTTCTTCATTCTTTCATTCTCACTATAAACCCCTTTTTTCATTCTTTCATTCTCACTATAAACCCCTTTCTTCATTCTTTCATTCTCACTATAAACCCCTTTTTTCATTCTTTCATTCTCACTATAAACCCCTTTCTTCATTCTTTCATTCTCACTATAAACCCCTTTCTTCATTCTTTCATTCTCACTATAAACCCCTTTCTTCATTCTTTCATTCTCACTATAAACCCCTTTCTTCATTCTTTCATTCTCACTATAAACCCCTTTTTCATTCTTTCATTCTTACTATAAACCCCTTCCTTCATTCTTAATCTTATTCACTTATTAATTAAACCAAAATACTTGTACATCACACAGCCATCAGAGTAAAAACAAAATAATATAACTTGATATAGAAACTAATATGGTTCATAGAAAAGTATTAAAGAAAGTGTTATAATCTATCATAATCCTCAACTATGGTTTAAATGTACTGTAGCGGGAAAGTAATTATTAAAATATGAGACAAAAACAGATGTATAACGAGACAAAAACAGACCTACCCTAACCTAACCTAACCTCTCCCCCCCCCCCTTAGCTTATAGATGATAATGTTTACTTCAACATTTTTCTTCTTAGTGAACCAATTTGTCGACGTCGGTTAGTCCTCACAACGACACAAGTTACTGACACACACAACTCCGATAACCATGACTATTTTATCAGTATTATTGGCTTATGTCGAGTTGATATAGAATCGATATACCATTGTCGAATAATGTTGGCTGCTGCTAAGAAATTTGTTGATTTGTTGATGTATATATTAAAATATATATGAGGCTTAGTTTATTATTCTGACTAATTTATATATCTCTATAAGGCTTAGTTTACTATTCTGACTATATATCGATGTTTATGCTTAAAGAACGAAAGTAATAACAATTTAATGAATATTTTGTTGTTTATGAGTTACAAAATGAGTTAATGTATGAATCTAAAAACAAACACGATGCTTAACCAAACAGAAGAAGACCCTGGACTGGTTTGCACACCTCTGAACACACGGTAAAGCAGCTCTGATACCAACCGTGTAACGTGTGAATATGCGTTCGGTGACTGTCAATGATTTAATTCAGCAGGTGGTAATGACTCACTGACTATATCTACAAGGGAAGTATGTTGTCAAGTCATAAGATTTAATTACATTTAAGGACGTATTTTAGGGGAACAATTTAAAGTGTGTTTTGCAATTGACATTCAGTATGGTTTCCCAAGGATAACCGATGTACTAGAGGTGCAAATATTTTACTGTAATCCGATAAATCCGATAAATATCCGATTACGATACGTCACACTGACCTCGAGTACATAAGTGTAAATAATATGAGTTTTTGACAAGACTAATTCTTTGGTATGATTTTCACACCTTGGTCATACTTCACATTATTGACGGAATGAACTTTGTTGATACGATGTCAATTTACCTTACCTAACCTAACCTAACCTAAACTAACCTAACCTAACCAACATATTTCGATCCCAAACACCTCTAGTTCTGTACAGTGACGTCACTTCTCGGGTACAGTGACGTCACTTCACGGGTATACTGACGTCACGCCTCCGGTATAGTGACGTCACACCCGGGTTACAGTGACATCACGCCTCCTGGGTACAGTGCTTGAAATAGTAATTACTTAAACGGTTTTTATCGTAATGAAAATAATTGACCAAAAATATCTTCCGGTTTTATTTAATTTAAGGAAACTGAAAACTCATACAAACACAAGAGTTGGTGCTGACCTTTCAAGTGTCGGGGAGCTGTGGGGGGGGGGGGGGGGGAGGGCGAGGTGGGGCAGGGGGGCTGGGCGGGAGGATGGGGGGCAGTTAATGCTCTTACTGTACACAGATGAATGAACTTGCCGAGGTAAATCTGAATCTGAAATCTGATTAATATGATGACTTTACCTGTGTGTGTGTGTGTGTGTGTGTGTGTGTGTTCTCGTGAGCATATAACAGAGTGAGAGACGTAGAGACGACGTAAGAGAGACGTAGACGTAGTGAAGATTTATTTACGGTAAACAGAGAGTGGAAAGAGCCGTTGTGACTCCGCGGGTGGTGCCAGGGTCTACAACTGACTACATATTTAGTTCACTCTAAGTACGACCCCCCCCCCACCCCACACCAAGTAGTAGTAGTAGTAGTAGTAGTAGTAGTAGTAGTAGTAATATTGGTAGCATGTTAACTTACAGCTTCAGTAGTAAACGTATCAGTGACAGGCAATAGTGACAGGTATCAGTGACAGGCAATAGTGACAGGTATCAGTGACAGACAACAATGACAGGAAACAGTGACAGACAACAGTGACTTAGTTAAAGTTTAATAATGACAGCAGTGACATTATCAGTCTAGCAGGTGGAGGGAGAGGGAGCATAGAAAGGGAGGAAGGGAGAGGGAGGAAGGGAGGGAACAGGGGAAAGGGTGCAGAAGTGGAGCAAGGGAGAGGGAGCTGGGGAGGAGGAAGAGTGGGTGCACGAGAGAGAGAGAGAGAGAGAGAGAGAGAGAGAGAGAGGGAGGGAGGAGAGAGGAAGGGGAGAGGGGGAGAGAGGGAGGGGAGAGGAGGAGAGAGGGAGGGGAGAGGAAGAGAGAGGGAGGGGAGAGGGGGAGAGAGGGAGAGGAGAGGGGGAGAGGGAGGGGAGAGGAGGGGAGGGGAGGGGGAGAAGAGGAACACGTATATCCGCCCCTTACACACTTGACCTAAATATCAGCTGTTCATACGTGTAGTGTGAATGCTGTTTCCTCTCTCTTTATATTTTATCACCGTTTATACTTTTGTGTTATAACTTATACTTTTGTGTCATAACATATACTTTTGTAATACTTTTGTGTCATAACATATACTTTTGTTATACTTTTGTCACAACTTATACTTTTGAGCACTTATACTTTAGTTATGACTTATACTTTCCTCTCATGACTTACACTTTTCTATCATGATCTTCACTTTTCTTCATCCTCTACTTTTTTATTAACCAAACTCATCTTTTTTCCCCTCCCTGAACCTTTTTTTCCCCTCCCTGAACTTTTTTCCATCCCTGAACCTTTTTTCCCCTCCCTAAATCTTTTTTCCCCCTGAGCCTTTTTCCCTCCCTATATCTTTTTTTCCCTCCCTGAACCTTTCTTTTTCACTAATGAATATAATTTATTCTCTCATGATGTCTAAGTTTTCTCTCACCAAATGTTCTCTACCTAACCTAACCTAACCTAACCTAACCTTAACCTAATCTAACCTAACCTAACCTTAACCTAACCTAACCTTAACCTAACCTAACCTAACCTAACCAAATAAAGGGGATAGACTAATATTTACTTACGTCCGCGTTGTTGTTCTTAGCTCTCAGGTAAATTGGGTGTAATTAATATATACCTGGGCTGCATGAAGGTGTTTAGAGTGACTGGTGTGTGTGTGTGTGTGTGTGTGTGTGTGTGTGTGTGTGTGTGTGTGTGTCATGGATAACGTTATCCCTCTCTGCTTTACGCTTTAACATTGTCGATCCTTTCTGGGTGTATTGTGTCTATTGTCATGTGTTAATTAACTCCTCAATACATTTACTCACCAAATCAGAATAGTTTACACTTTACAAACTTCAAAAAAATCCTACAAATAATACCAACAGTTTTCATTATACCAGAATGCAATAACATCAATGTAACTTGATAACTAAAAACAAACTAAACAGACGTTGGTGAGTTTTAATCATTTTAACTTTGTGTTTTATGTCAATACACAAAAAAGATAAACACACACACACACACACACACACACACACACACACACACACACACACACACACACACAAAATTTGTTTGGCCCAGCTAACTTTAGGGCAGAACAAGGCGTATTGAATGTAGATGGGTTGGTAAAAAGTATTCAAAATTTCTGTTGGCGATTTGTCACGAAATATGGAAAACGCTGGACCCTTTTTTTCCAGCAACATTTTTTATAAAAGGTTTTTACCACAGCTATGAAATATAACAACACACACACACACACACACACACACACACACACACACACACACAAACATCCTTGACCACCGAAGGGTCGAGACGTGCCTGGCGCTCCTCTCGGAGCAGCCAGGTCAACTGTTAAGTTGGCCCATACCAGCCCCCTCCCCTGACCCTCCTCCCCACTGGAATATCAACATGTTCTCGCCAGAAGTTGCTGTTTCATTTAGGAAAGGAATGGAACCAGTGTTAAACAGAGGTGAACAGTGAGAACAACTCAACAGTAACAGTCGTACCCGGGTTGACCTTCACACAGTGAGGTCCCAGGTACCCAGTGATAACAGCCCGTGAGACCCAACAACCAGCGATGTGTTAATCCGTCTACGATAGGAAGGCCTGGGACCACACCTCACTCATATAACACCATCTGTGAGGGAATTACTACACCACGTCAGGCCCCTCATAAAACCATATGTGAAGGAGTTACTACACCACGTGAGGCCCCTCATAACACCATCTGTGAGGGAATTACTACACCACGTGAGGCCCCTCATAACACCATCTGTGAGGGAATTACTACACCACGTGAGGCCCCTCATAACACCATCTGTGAGGGAATTCGTACACCACGTGAGGCCCCTCATAACACCATCTGTGAGGGAATTACTACACCACGTGAGGGCCCTCATAACACTATCTGTGAGGGAACTACTACACCACGTGAGGTCCTTCCTAACACCATCTGGGAGGGAGTTACTACACTACGTGTTTGCTGTTCAACACCTACATTAATCTGTATGTTCACTGTATGTTCCTTTACCTTTCTCTAATGAAGGCTTTTGTTAAACCACCAATGTATGTAATAAGTCATTTATGTCCAATGTATATTTTCAGCCTTCGGGCTGCAGAATTTTTCAATAAACCGTCAATTATTATTTATTATTATTACAAACACACACACTTATCAGTGCTCTGGTCCCCAGCTGCCACTCCCTCTCAAGTACAGAGACCCTACATCAAGACCTACAGGCCGATTACTGACTCTGCAGTGCATCTCTTCGGACAGTGGATAGTTCACCATCCTTGGACTGAAGTACTTAACCTGGATGACGTGGAAACCAAATGGAAAAATTATACCAACACCACCACGGAAGCTCACCACCACTTCTTCCCCGAGAAGTTCGTTAGATCTCATCCAGCTGACTTGCCCTGGATCACACCTCGGATCAAAAGACTTATGCAACAGAGAGACAGAGCCTTTCATCTCAATGACCACATCCGCTACAGGTCCCTTCGCAACCGAGTCATCCGCGAAATACGCACTGCAAAGAAGTCCCACTACCCAACCAAATTGCAACACCTGAAGCAGACCAACATCAGTCAAAGGTATGGTAAGCTTAAAGAACTCTGTGGACTAAACAATAAGACACACCCCACTCCCCTTCCTTAGCCATCTCACTAATGTTGACGCAGCTGAGCAATCAAATAACCATTTCGCTACTATATGCCAGACGCTCCCACGGCTTGACACAACCAGTCTCCCTGTTGACCTACCAGCCCCCCTTCCCACTGACTTAGTAGAAGAATTTGAAGTAGCAAAACGTCTGGACAAACTGAAAATAAAAAGCTCTACCACCCCCATTGACTTACCAATAAAACTCTTCAAGGAGTTCTCCCCGGAGCGTGCTAAACCCCTGTGCTCCATCGTCAATGCTTTTCTCAGTCAAGCCAGATGCCCAGCTGACTGGAAGACCTCTTATGTAACACCAGTGCCCAAGTCAACCAGCCCACACTCCTTAAATCAGCTACGACCTATTGCAATCACCCCAATACCCAGCCTATTCTGTGAAAGTTTTGTGTTCTACTGGGCTTATGCTGATATTGCAGGAGTCGTAGACCCTCAGCAATTTGGCAATATAAAAACTTCCTCCACCACTCACTCTGTCTTGTCAGCTTTCTCGATTACATATACCGCCATCTCGAGAAACGAAAAACGTGTGCAGCTGTCGCCTTCATTGATTTCACTAAAGCATTCGACCAAGTCGACCACAATATAATCATCAACAAAGCTATTGACCTCGGGCTTCGGAGAAGTCTTATACCATGGCCTACAGACTTCCTCAGTGACCGACGCCAAGCTGTATGCTTCCGAGGGGCTGTCTCCACCTTTCAGTCACTCACCTGTGGCATCCCCCAAGGCACCAAGATGGGACCACTCTGCTTCCTTATGCTTATCAATAATGCCCTAAGAGAAACCCTTGCTCGCTGGAAATATGTCGACGACTCCACCATTGGGATCAGCGTCAACAATTCTGCTCCCGGCTATACCGCCCTTCAGGATTTATTGAACAGTCTCTAAAACTGGGCCACCAACAACCACGTCACCATCAACCATACCAAGACCATGGTTATGCACATCAACCTCTCTTCCGACATTGTCCCACCCCCTTCCATTACTTTAGGTCCGAACATACTCCAGGTTGTAGATGCCACTAAGCTCCTCGGCGTCACCATAGACAACAAATTTAATTGGAAACCACACGTCAGTGAAGTTGTCAAATCCTCCAGTTTCCGTCTCCACGTCCTCTGCCGACTGAAGTCCCTCGGAGTTCCTGCACCCGAGCTCCTCAGTGTTTACTCAACATTCATACTTCCCAAGCTTACCTATGCCTCCCCTACCTGGTCTTCCTCCCTAAATGCCACACAACGTAAACACCTAGAAAAAGTGCAAAAGAGGGCATGCAAGATTATTCTCTCCCCTTCCTACTCCACATATCAAGAAGTGCTCAACACACTGACCCTTTCGACTCTCACTGACCATCACCACGACCTCATCTGCAAATTTAGTAAGAAGCTTCTGCACCATCCTCGACACCGGCTCTTACTGCCACCTGAGATCCCTAGCCCGAGAATTGCTGTTCGACACCACAACCGCCTCCAGCCCATACGTGCACGAACTGATCGCTATAAGAACAGCCCAGTCCCAACCATTGTAAAAATTATCAATAACTTGTAATAAACCAGTGTATTCACTCCCAGTAAATCTTACTTCTTGCAGTATCACTATGTTGAAATGCCCTGTAGTTTGAGCTTTTCCCTATCTAGTTATTATATATCTTATTTGTATCACTTATGTTATTTGTATATCATTTGTAAATCGAAACCCATTCCCCAATTATGTAACTGTATATTTTCAGCCTTCTGGCTGCCAAGCTCTTTCAATAAACCGTTAATTATTAATTATTATTATTATTATTTTTTACACACACACACACACACACACACACACACACACAGTTCAGTCTCCTGTATCTGTCTCCCGTGATTCATTATCTCGGTACTGATGTGTGAGAGAAGGACTTGTGTACAGTACACGGTGACGGTATCGGGGTGTGAGCCTCTCCTGTGGTCTGGGTCTATTATTGTGTGTGTCTGGTTCATGACAAACTTTCTTTCTTTCCTCCTTTCTTTCTTTCCTCCTTTCTTTCTTTCTTTCCTTCCTTCCTTCTTTCTTTCTTTCTTTCCTTCCTTTTATGATTTCATAGGGAGAATACCTTGTGCTTCCTGTCCTTAATCATGTGTGTGTGTGTGTGTGTGTGTGTATGTGTGTGTGTGTGTGTGTGTGTGTGTGTGTATGTGTGTGTGTGTGTGTGTGTGTATGTGTGTGGGTGTGTGTGTGTGTGTGTGTAATAGAGTGCGGTAAATGCGTGGTGTAGAGTTTTAATCAATACCTAATCTTGCACACCGACAAAAGGCCTAACTTGCAGTATAATGTATCCAACTTGCCTCTAACCTAACCTAACCTAACTACAAGCCAATAAACCCGTGTCGGTGCATCTATCAGTTTCCTATTAAGGTGCATTACCCAGTCATTATAGCAGTTATTAATGATTATAAGTTAGCGTGGTGGTATAATTATCCCCACTGTTGATACTTGTATAATTTCTCTCTATCATTGACCACATTAACGTCAGTGTTGTTGATGTGATATTTTTCGAGTCATTACCTTAACTGGCAATAAATTAACCAGATAATTGTTATTACATTTATACATGCAAAAGCAACCACATTACACACACACACACACACAAACACACACGGAAGCAAACGTGACCATGCATTAAAATGTATGTATGTATGTATGTATGTATGTATGTATGTAAACTAGGTCGACACAATACTCATATAATCTTTACAATCCAAACTTTACTCCCCAGACCCTCGTTGTGTGATGACGTAACAAACCTAACGTCATAAAGTGGTGACGTAACAAACCCAACGTCATTAAATCCTTTCATATGGAGATGATCGGCGCCCCCTGCTGGAGCCGCGCCCTACACAACTGTATAGTGGAAGTGGTGAGGGGAGGCTGATGAAGGAGGAGAGGGGAGTATGGTAGAATAAGCTGAGGGGTGGGGAGTTGGGAGCTGAGCGGAGTGATGGGAAGCTGAGGAGAGGTAATGGGGTTGAGAGGAAGGGAGAGCTGAGGGAGGATGAGGCCGAGAGGAATGAATTGTAACAGTTTATTTAGCCAGAAAAACACAGATACAGGGTGGATAATAATAACAATATTAACATGGCTGAGCCAGTTGAGAACCTGAGCTCTCTTTGAGGCACCTGATATATAGGTATCCGGTAAATTTCTCGAAATCAATTGCGCGAAAAATAATATCTCGAACGATCAATTGCTCGAAAGGCAGATTGCTCGGAAATAGTGGTTTAATGAAGAATATCCAAAAATAAGATAAAAAAATACAACTTTATTATTGTTAATTGAACAGTTAAAATTAAGAACGGGTTAGGTTAGGTTAGGTTAGGTTAGACGGCGCAGGCACAGTGCTCAACTGACATGGTGCTTCGAACTGCTACAGTATTCAACCGTTAAATAATTGATTTCGAGCAATTTACTGTCGAGTTCGAGAAATTATTTCGAGCAATTTACTGTCGAGCAATTGATTTCGAGAAATTTACCTAGATTCGATATATACTAAACATATATCTCAAGGAAGTATTATGTAACATTTAGTATCATCTGGAATAGTACAATAGCATGGTGGTAATAAGAACATGTTACCGCGGTTATCACTTCAATATTTATTTATTTTATTTTTTATTATTATTTTTTTTATATTTTAAGTATATACCGTACATAAATTACAGTGGAATTGAAAAACATAAGTATAATGGGGGAGCAGTACAGCCTGGGTTGTACAGTAATAAGGTTGAACAAGAGGACAGAGCTGTCAGGATTATGTCTAGTTGGCAAATTTATTTATTGCAATGGTAATTTCTTATGTATTTACATGATAATTTCCGATAAAACGGTTTTGATGGTATGATAAAGGCAGGTATATAAAGTAGGTATTACAAAAATATTAATATTTAGACAAGATATTTTTGAAGGCAACAGATTTGCAATTGTTGTCCTATCGGTTAAGGTAATCCTTCAAGTGACTGTGTTAGGAAGGACACCTAATATTCAGGAAGGGAGCATAGTCTTTGCTCGGATGGGTGGGGGTAAGTTGTTCCACACCTTCACACCGTGATAGTTTATGGAGGTCTGGGACTGAGAGGAGCGCATGGGGGGTGGTCTTAGTAGTTCTGGGTGCCTTAAGTTGTATCTCTGATTATTCCGGAACTGGAAATAATTATTGTCAAGCAAGTGATTGATAGATTTGCAAACAAAGAGGGCACAGCAGTAGGTGTTAATATCCTCGCATTTTAACATTTTCAATTCAGCAAATTGTTTGTTTGTGTGATCTGTTTTTTTCAAGTAGGTCATTGTCCGCACAACTCTCCTTTGTGCGGTAACCAGAGATTGTGTTTTTGAAGAGCCAGAGACCCCCCATAGTGTGTGACAGTGTATCAGGTGTTGGTAAACAAGATCATGATAGATTTCTTTCATTGCTGTGAGAGTGAGTGACCGTCGAGTGTGATACAGGATACCGCACTGTTTATTGACTTTACTGTGAATGGCTTGTATGTGGTTTCTCCAGCTAAGTTTCTCATCAACAATAGCTCTGAGGAATTAAGTATTTTGTTCGCGTTTGAGGACTGTATTACCAAGGTACAGGGGGTCCATGTCTGGGGGTAAGTTTTTCCTTCTGTGAAAGATCGTGTAGTGGGTTTTCTCAAGGTTTAAGGTCAATTTATTACGTATTACCCAGGTCCTGACTTTAGTCAATTCAGTGTTCATAGTTATCATCAAGGAATGGAGGTTTGAGTTGTTGGCAGAGAGATTACTATCGTCTGCAAATAAGTTGTATTTTCTGAGTGTGCTGGCGTGGACTATATCGTTTATGTCCAACAAAAACAGTACTGAACCGAGAATGGAACCTTGGGGGACGCCATTCAAGATTGACGAGGAGTCAGACTGGTGATTATTATAGCAGACATACTGCTTCTTGTTGGACAGATATGAGGTAAACCAATGTGGGATAGGCCCCTAACGCTGTAATGTTCAAGCTTTGAAAGGAGGATGGTTTGGTCGACAGTATCGAAGGCTTCAGAGAGGTCCAAGAATATACCGACTGTGAACTGACTGTCATCAAAGGAATTTAAGATGTCATTAGTAAAGGATAGCAGAGCACTCTCGGTCGACCTTCTAGCTCTAAATCCAAACTGGGAGTCTGTAAAGATATTATTGACATTGCAGAATGAATTTAGTCTACTACATGCTAGTTTCTCCACTATCTTACTCAAGGCTGGGAGGACTGATTTGGGGAAGGGAGAGAATGAGGGAAGGGGAGTTATGGGTGGGGAGCTGAGTGGAGGGGGGAGCTGGGGGAGTTGAGGGAAGGTAACGGGGCTCAGAGGAAGGGAGAGACACTTAGTGACTACTGAGGAAATGAAAAGAATGGGGCCAGAGTGAATAAACAAGAGGGCTAGGAAATGAATGGAAGAGATTAGGAAAACATAGAAGATTCAGAAGTGTCAATGATCATCGCAGTACACCAGGAGGACTCAAGTCTCCTCACCTGACGGAAAAGACTGCAATGGGAAGAAGAATTTTAACCTGACTGAACCAAACAACATTTAAACAACATTCCTTAAAGTACCGACTCAAGACTCGATCCCTCTTCCTCCTATAACACGGATGAGTCACTTTATATCCTCAGAAGAGTAACACTCTGTCAACGAGACGAAGAAATTCCCTAAATAAGTTTCAGTCTGATGAAGGGGAAAGATCTTTATGAGTAACTTGAGTCTCCAGGATGGTTCAGAAGTCTGGTTACTTTCTCTTCATCCAGGTAAATGGAAGTTGATGAATAGTGATAAACAGAAGTGGACAGTTAAAACAGAGGAAGAGAATGAGAGAATCGAGTACAAGTGGGAAGACAAGGAGGAGGACGAGGGTAGGTGACAGCCTAGTACAGCAGAAGGTCATGGACTAGGGTAGATGACAGCCTAGTACCACAAGAAGGTGGACTAGGGTAGATGACAGCCTAGTACCACAGGAGGTCGTGAACTAGGGTTGATGACAGCCTAGTACCACAGGAGGTCGTGGACTAGGGTAGATGACAGCCTAGTACCACAGGAGGTCGTGGACTAGGGTAGATGACAGCCTAGTACCACAGGAGGTCGTGAACTAGGGTTGATGACAGCCTAGTACCACAGGAGGTCGTGAACTAGGGTAGATGACAGCCTAGTACCACAGGAGGTCGTGAACTAGGGATGATGACAGCCTCGTGAAGCCTACAAAACGACACGGTTAACGATACGAATCAGAGAGAAGACCCCCAACCAGCATTCATTCGCTGTCTTAAATGTAAACTCCTGCAGAAGGTTATAAAGGGGCCCAGTTCACCTACATATGGAGTGAGCCAATACACAGTAGCAGCCCCACAAGATGAAAGGCATCCACGTAATTGAAAAACGTGACACGGAAAAGCCAGCGAAATTGGTACCCAAGCGGAAGGCCTCGAGTTAGTGAGATCGACTGAGGAAGTTGAAGATACCATCAGTAGGGTATGGATGAGTACACGAGGCTAAGGTGGAGAGGTTTAAGGTGATGCTTGAGTTTGAGGAAGAGCGCCTACCACTGACCCACCATAAAGACAGTGCCGCCATAACGACAGTGCCAGAGAGGAGGTGGTATTGTAAAGCTCTTGAAGTTACGTGCCAAAACCAAGCTGAAGTTAATGCTCCTTACTGTCTATTGTGATGTAGAGACCAGCTTACATGGGCAGCTTCAAGATAGGACTGTTATGTAAAAGGCCAGAGCTCTGAATATATGCTGAGAAGTCACTCGCTCCTTCACCATCAACACAACAAATGTAACACAACAAGCTGAAGAAAACTTGGACGAACAATATGACGTTGTATCAGAAACTCTTACTGTTAATCTATTTTTTATTTTATTCATCCTTTTTTTTGTACTAACCTAACCTAACCTAACCTAACCTAACCTAGTCCTAACCTAACCTTACCTAACCTTAATTTCTTTTACGTCTTTTACATTAGTTATCTTGTTATCATCATTTTATTTCCTGTTTACAGAAGGTGAATGACTGACAACACCTGAACACTAAACATGACGACCTGATAAGTGCTCCTCAGGTGTCACTCTGAACACCTGACGAGGATCACCTGTACACACATGGCTCTCTTGGCTCTATGTATAGTTGTAGCAAAAAAAAAAAAAAAACTTCGACAGGGAGGGAGTGTAAACGGAGTCTGTTTCTTAATTAAACTGAAAACAACAATTTATGACGTGGAAAGAAAAATCACTGACTTTAAATCGCCATCTCTATGTGACGTTGCCAAGTCTCCACCTACCTCTACCCTGCCCTCTCCCCTTACCCTGCCCTCTCTCCGACCCTCCCCCCTTGCCTCCCTGCCTCCCTTCTTCCCTCCCTTCCTACCTCCCTTCCTCCTGCCTGCCTCCCTCTCTCCCCCTCTCCTTGCCTGCTTCCCTCTCTCCTTGCTTACCTCCCTTCCTCCTTCCCTCCCTCCCTTCCCCTTTTCCTTCCTCCCTCACCTCTTCCTGCTTCCCTCTCTCCTTGCCTCCCTCCCTCCCCCCTCCTTCCTTCCCTTCCTTTTTCCCTCCCTACCGATATTTTTGTCCATAACAGTACATACAGTTCTGACAAGTAGCTTATCGATGTGTGGTAGTAAACATAAGCAGACCGACTCTCACGTGTGTAGCTTAGATACAATATAAAGGTCAGGTTATATGATGTTAGGCCACGTGAGGCAGAGATTATCACCTGCCTGGCCTCTCACCACCCATCACCACCCCATTCACCACCCCATCACCACTGCACCACCCCATCACCATCCATCACCACCCATCGCTTCCCCATCACCACCCCATCATCACCCCATCACCATCCATCACCACCCCATCATCACCCCATCACCATCCATCACCACCCATCACCACCCCATGACCACCCCATCACCACCCATCACCACCCCATCACCATCCATCACCACCCTGCACCACCCCATCACCATCCATCACCACCCATCACCACCATCACCACCCCATCACCAACCATCACCACCCCATCACTACCCATCATCACCCCATCACCATCCATCACCACCCCATCACCAACCATCACCACCCCATCACTACCCATCACCACCCATCACCACCCATCACCACCCCATCACCACCCATCACCACCATCTTCTGCCTCACACGGAACACACTACTTACTAACAGACACCCGGAAATACCTACACACACGGTAAACCCTCCATTTACCGGACATTTAACGGACGGCAATCTAACAACACCAGTGGCATAATCCTGAATAATACGCATTTGAGTTATTATTTTTTTGGGAGGATAGAAATAATAATAATAATAATAATAATAATAATAAATAATAATAATAAATAAATAAATAAATAAATAATAAAAATAATAATAATCTCATGTGAATTCTTTAAGTAAATTAAGATTATAATTTCAACAAATTTACTTGCAAATTATAATGACGTCTATAAACTTGTGGAAAAAATAATATAATATTGAATTTTAGTGAAATTAGCCAATAGAAGCAAATTTGTACACTCAAAAAAATTTTCTATACTAAATTGTGTTGAAAAAATATCACACAACGACGAAGGATTTTGACAACCCTACCGAGACAACAGGAGTCACAGTGTTCATTCTGAAACTCATCGATCACCCGGAGTACAGATAGTTTTTTGAGTGACTGTACATGACTTTAATATCAACAATTCCATGTGAAAATGATAAGTGATTATAAAGATGGTGGAGGTCGCTGGTGTGAGACAATACCTTCGTCCTCTCATCAACCTCACCCAACCATTGTCTTGTCTCTTTCACTCAAGTCAATTTTCATTTCAATCCCCCCACGAGTCTGTCAGCAGCAACCAAGTTAATCAATCTTTCAACCACAGCTCTAAGGGTTGCTGTCGGTGATGGATATATTGTTAGTGATCAGGGCTATTGCTTCCACAACCAGGGCGAGGCTGACAGAGAAGAGATCAAGGAACATAAAGGAGGAGAGATCATGTTGAGGCTGAGAGAGGGAAGAGATCAAGGAACACGAAGAAGAAGAGATCAAGGAACACAAAGGAGGAGAGATCATGTTGAGGCTGAGAGAGAGAGAGAGGGAAGAGATCAAGGAACACGAAGAAGAAGAGATCAAGGAACACAAAGGAGGAGAGATCATTAAGGAGGAGAGATCATGTTGAGGCTGAGAGAGAGAGAGAGAGAGGGAAGAGATCAAGGAACATAAAGGAGGAGAGATCATGTTGAGGCTGAGAGAGAGAGAGAGAGAGAGAGAAGAGATCAAGGAACACAAAGTAGGAGAGATCAAGGAACACAAAGTAGGAGAGATCAAGGAACATAAAGGAGGAGAGATCACGCTGGCAGTGAGAGAGAAGAGTTCAAGGAACACAAAGAAGGAATGTTCAAGGAACATAAAGAAGGAGAGATCACGCTGGCTGTGAGAGAGGAGAGTTCAAGGAACACAAAGAAGGAGTGTTCAAGGAACAGAAAGAAGGAGAGATCACGTTGACAGTGAGAGATGAGATCAAGGAACATAAAGAAGGAGAGATCATGCTGAGGCTGAGGAGAATAGATCAAGATTAATCGAACATTATATATGAACCAATGAGCTGCAAGGGGGGGGGGGGGTAGGGCTTATACCGTCAACTAAAATATAAACAACTCCTACTCCTACTCCTCCTCCTTGTTTCCTCACATCTCTCACAGTTTCTCTCCCTTGAGTAGTGGTCTAACACTCCCTCCAGGGTCTCACTTGTCGCTCTTAATTCTCAATTCCACTGAGAGTTCGACTTGTTAGTCACACTTGAGATATTTGCTTTTATTTTCGACCTCTTATCATTTAATATCCCTGTTGTTCCCCATTACTTAAGGTACCGACTCTTCTCTATTACTTAAGGTACCGACTCTTCCCTATTACTTAAGGTACCGACTCTTCCCTATTACTTAAGGTACCGACTCTTCCCTATTACTTAAGGTACCGACTCTTCCCTATTACTTAAGGTACCGACTCTTCCCTATTACTTAAGGTACCGACTCTTCCCTATTACTTAAGGTGCCGACTCTTCCCTATTACTTAAGGTACCGATACTTCCCTATTACTTAAGGTACCGACCTTCCCTATTACTTAAGGTACCGATACTTCCCTATTACTTAAGGTACGACTCTTCCCTATTACTTAAGGTACCGACTCTTCCCTATTACTTAAGGTACCGACTCTTCCCTATTACTTAAGGTACCGACTCTTCCCTATTACTTAAGGTACCGACTCTTCCCTATTACTTAATAATTTCAAATTCAAATTTTTAGTGTGAAATAATATTGTTTTTCTCTTATTTTCTTGTTATTCTCCTGCCCCCCCCCCCTTCTACCCTCTTTTCTCTCCCTCCCTCCTCTCCTACCCCTCTCTCCCTCCTTTCCTACCCCCTCCGTTCTCCCTCTCCTACTCCTTCTACCTCTCCTACCCCTCCCTCCCTCCCTCCTCTCCTACCCCCTCCTTTCTCCCTCTCCTACCCCTCCCTCCTCTCCTACCCCTCCCTCCCTCCTTTCCTACCCCCTCCTTTCTCCCTCTCCTACCCCTCCCTCCCTCCTCTCCTACCCCCTCCTTTCTCCCTCTCCTACCCCTCCCTCCCTCCTCTCCTACCCCCTCCTTTCTCCCTCTCCTACCCCTCCCTCCTCTCCTACCCCTCCCTCCCTCCTCTCCTACCCCCTCCTTTCTCCCTCTCCTACCTCTCACTCCTCTCCTACCCCTCCCTCCCTCCTCTCCTACCCCCTCCTTTCTGCCTCTCCTACCCCTCCTACCTCTCCTACCCCTCCCTCCCTCCTTTCCTACCCCCTCCTTTCTCCCTCTCCTACCCCCCCCCCCCCTTAGACACTGCCGTAAAGCGTCCTTCAGAATAAGGTCCTGTCGAATTCTTAGAACAGAAACTTGATATAAACTCAAATAGTGAAGGAAAAAATGCAGGAAATATAGTGAATGTGTGTGTGTGTGTGTGTGTGTGTGTGTGTGTGTGTGTGTGAATGTGTGTGTGTGTGTGAATGTGTGTGTGTGAATGTGTGTGTGTGTGTGTGAATGTGTGTGTGTGTGTGAATGTGTGTGTGTGTGTGTGTCTGTGTGTGTGTGTGTGTGTGTGTGTGTAAATCCCCTTATATAGTTCTCACTTTAGACACTAATTCTTATTCTCAACTTCTATATAAATGAAGGAAATTAAGTTTAAACGCCCCCAAAATTAAGTTAGGTTAGGTTCAGTTAGGTTAGGTTAGGTTAGGTTAGGTTAGGTTAGGCTAGGCTATGTTAGGTTAGGTTAGGTTAGGCTAGGTTTGGTTAGGTTAGGTTAGGTTAGGCTATGTTAGGTTAGGTTAGGTTAGGTTTGGCTGCCTGAATCCTTTAGTCTGATAACTATAGACAACTCGCTCACCTGTTGTGCATCATATACCGTTACTCCACGACGATTATAAATCATTATATTGAATCTTCACAACAACAACTATAACTATAGGCACAATATTATACTACGGAATGTATAAGATATAGTGGCCTCGTTCCCTGTATCGTTAAGACATATAGTGGCCTCGTTCCCTATATCGTTAAGACATACAGCGGCCTCGTTCCCTATATCGTTAAGACATATAGTGGCCTCGTTCCCTCTATCGTTAAGACATATAGTGGCCTCGTTCCCTATATCTATATGGTTTAGTTCTGTAAAGTTCTCTTCATATGTACTTGTGCCTTTACCCAACACAGAGAGCCTCATCATCATATATTAGCAGTGTAGCCAGAGAAGAGAACGACCACCCAGACGACACAGTGTAGGTACGTATGTATGTATGTATGTGTAAGGGCTGTAACGAGAGGGGTGGTTGTCTGCCGCTTGATTGCTGCCCCACTAGTGGGGTAGACGGAGGTGAGAAGGTCACTGCTGCTTCGTCGCACGCCAGACACGATCCAGCCTCCACAACAGCTGTTACTTCACCCAGCTGTTCGATTCCAACTCTGGTTGTGTACTCATCTGAGGTTCCTGGGGCTCGTGGGCTGATTCCCCAGTCCTTCACTATTCGGTTACATGAACAAAAGTGAGCCGCCTTGGTGTGGGAGGCAGCCAACAATTACCGCGATTCTGCTGCATTCTGGAAAGGGATCAAGCGACTGATGGGTTCCACCTCTAGCACGGTCCCTTACCTGCTCGACCAAAACAACGTGAAAATATTCGAGGAGGAAAACCAAGAACAACTACATCGGCGATATTTACGAAAGATCTTTACCATTAGTGAACAGGAGAACGAGGGCTTCGACAAGGAGTTTGAGGAGGACATTTTAGGTCAGTTGCAGGACCATCAGCACCTGCTCCAGCCGCTCCCACGGAATGACTTCACTAGACTGGTGGACGGAAGCTACCTGATAGAGCGCATAGTTCCTGCAGATGTGTCAGCCGTCATAAAAGGGTTTAAAAACAAATCACCTGGTCAAAGTCACCTTAACAAGAAGATCCTGGCTCAACTCCCCAACAACATGATAGAGAGGCTTGCTCATATATGCAACTCCTGCCTCGCCTCTGGATACTTCCCTAAGATATTCCAAATTGCCGTTATTCGCCTCATACCAAAAGCAGGGAAGCCTCCAAACAAAGTCGAAAACTTTCGACCAATATCGCTGCTAGAGGTACCTGCCAAAATCTTCAAAAAAATAGTCAACAAGCGGTTGCGGATGCATCTGGAGGACGAAGACGTGCATAGTCCCCGCCAGTTCGGCTTCCGCCAGAACAAAGGCACATCCACCGCCATAGCTCAGGCCTACGAGCAGATCGCCAATGCCATGACTGGCCGCCTGCAGTGCAATATAGTACTGAGGGACGTCAGCAAGGCGTTTGACAAAGTTTGGCACGCAGGGCTGCAGTATAAGATCATACAACTGGGGCTACCCGAAAATCTGACGCGCCTGCTGTGCAACTTCATTATGGACCGCAGAGCCAAAATCAAGATGCAAAAACATTTTGGAGAAGAATTCTCACTATCGAGCGGCGTGCCTCAGGGCTCTTGTCTCTCGCCAACCCTTTACACACTCTACACGGCTGACCTGCCACCCCCAATCGTCGGCAGCGAGTACGTCATGTATGCCGACGATGTAACACAGATCGTCACCTGCCCAGGAAGGTTGGCGCGACTCACTGCTCGGGCAATAGAGGAGATCTCGGAGTATGAAAATAAATGGAAAATAAAAACAAACAAAACGAAATTTGAGGTCATACCCATAGCCAAATTCAAGCCGGCACCATTGATGATCGACGACGAAGAGATTGAGTACTCTAAGCAAGGCAGGTTGCTCGGCCTCATCACCTCTCGGACGGGCATCATTCCCCACGTGAAGGACAGACTAAATAAAGCCAAAGTCGCCGCAGCCAAATTAAAACGTTTTAAATTGATGCCTGAGAAGATACAAGTTCACCTGGACAAGGCGCTGGTGAGGCCTGTGTTGGAGTACCCATCTATCCCACTCGTCACACTCGGGAAGACTAGACTACAACAACTACAGAGCTTCCAAAACAAGTGTTTGAGGTCAGCTAGTGGCCAAGCGCCACCCTACCAGGAGACAGTGGAAACCATCCACCTAAGAAATAAAACAGAAGCCCTCAACTTCAGGTTCCATCGCCTAGGGAAGAAGGTTTGGGACAAGCTCCTGGACGACCCTCACAGCCCAGACCACCTACGCGGGGAAGACATCAACGGAGGGAGACCCCACGCCTGGTGGCCCCGGAGTCTGCCCGCACTACAACAACCCAACCCGCGATCCATCTACTGTATGTCCGCCACAGTGATCCACCTTAGATTAAAACTTAGATGATATAAATTCACATTTAACAAGTCACAATCAAGTGAGTCCATAACGTAATACAGTATAAGATGTTAATAAACTTGTAATTGTAAAATCTATCTAGTCATTGTCTACTAAAATAACCATTGTGCAACCTCATTCTAAATCCAAGGTTAGCTTAGTTAGCCAACAAACTCTGTAATATGTAAAACAAGGGGTGTCGTCACCCTCTGTTTAACTCATTAAACTTCTTTTCCAACCTTTCCCCCCACGACTATATGTTGTGACTTCTCCATCCCTCATGTCTGGCTGTGCCTTGAGCCCCAGCATGCCTTCCATCCTTTCCCCACCTTAACCTAAAAAAAAAAAAAAAAAAAAAAAAAAAAAAAAAAAAAATACCCTATTCGGTTGTCAACTCTGGTCACCTACTCCAGCTACTAATGTGGCTGCCGCGTGATCGCTTTTCCTCCACGCCCGATCCACCGTCCGTGCCCTGGCGTCTCTCCTGTGTAGCAAGACATCGCCCACCAACGCCAGCCCCAAGTGAGAAATCTGCCCTGGACCTTCCCCCTGATAGCAGATCACCGCGTTACCAGAACATTCCACCGTGCTGGTTAAGAGGAAGATCATCTGCAGCCGTAGGAAATACCTGTTCCTTGTTGTATTGGTTGTGTTGTTTTACGTAATTTAATATTTGTGTGAGTGGTGTCAGAGTTAAATTATTGTGATTATTTTCTTAGTAAAGAAATGTCAATCTCTAACGGTTGTTTATTGCCCCTTGGAAACCCATGGTTCTTGACTTTCCTTTTTATAAGATCCTGATTAGGCTGGCAAGGGATTTATATCCTACAGGCAAGGCCTTAACAAGTGGCGACCTTGCCAGGATAGTCTGTGACCTTTGTTTCTGAGGGTTAATATTCGTTCCCAGTGATTGTTCTAAGACGCCGTGTGCGCGCTGCTTGCTGTCTGAGGCCCGAAGTAAGTGTTGTTTGGTGCTCATCCCTTCCTTCTGTTGTGCTAATTTTGTTGCTCTCCCTCGTGCTAGGGGAGTCAATTAGTGTTGGTTAGGGTGCACTGTGGATGCTGCCATAGCATTTTGTTGTTGATTCACCTGGTGCGGTTCTTTTCCCTGAGGTGATTTAACTAGACTGATGCGAAACAAAGTTTCCTCCAGCCGGATCGAATCCTTTAATGGTTTGATTGATCCACTAAGTAGTTACTTTTGGCTAGCTGCGGGGTAAGTTGTTTAACTTGTCACTTTGGCTCTAAGCCATTTGTATCACTATGTCTAGGTGCGGAGGTTGGTCGGTGTGTGATCTCCCAACAGACTGCCCCGAGAGAGAGAGAGAGAGAGAGAGAGAGAGAGAGAGAGAGGAATATGAAACAGGGAGGGAGAGAGAGAGTTAGAATTAGCTAAGTTGCAGGCGGAGAAGGACATACTGTAGAACTAGCGAGGATTAATGCTCAAAGTGGACCAGAATCCTCTGGCCGTATACAAGATAATGTTGTAAAACGTACCTGTAGTTTGCCTGTTTATCATGAAGGAGAAAACATCGCCTCCTACCTTGTTAGGTTTGAACGAGTAGCTGAGCTGCTTGGTGTGGACAAAGATAGCTATGCTGTAAGATTGGGTAGCCGACTGAGTGGGAAACCGGTACATATTTATATGTCCTTGTCTGCCGACATCACTAGAGAGTATTCTTTGTTGAAACGAGCTCTCTTGCGAGGTTTTAACAAGACTTCTGATGCTTATCGTGTTGATTTCCACAGAGCAAAGATTAGGGCAGGAGAAACATACCAGCAATTTTCAATCCACCTGGGTAGTTTGTTTCAACAATGGCTAGAGGCGTCAGAGGTTGACGAAACCTTTGTGTCGCTAGCTAACTTTATGATATTGAATCAGTTTCTGTCTTCTCTTCAGCCAGACCTGAGAATATTCATCAAGTAACGCAGGCCAGCGACGCTAGAAGAAGCTGTACAACTTGCTGACAACTGGGCGTCCGCTAGCAACGCCTACCCCAAGTCTCCCACTCCTCCAGTGAAGAAGACGAAGCCTCCGGCCTCCAAGGAACCATTCCCAGGAGTAGAGAGGAAAAGTTCACCGGCCGTGCTGTGCCACAACTGCCGAGAAGGGCACATTCGGCACATTCGTTCTCGCTGTCTCAGGAATCCCCGCGCCTTCAAATCTACCGACATTCATCAGCTCGGCTGCAAGGTTGGATTCTGTTTGGAAGACAGGAGCTGTCCCCGTTATTGTGTCATTGGAACGATAAATGGGTCTTGGGCATCTACTGTCATCAGGGACACCGGTAGCTCGTGTATTCTTGTCTCTGAGGAAGCCCTGCCTGACGCTGACGTCTCCAGCTGCCCGAAGGTTAGTGTCACCGATTACTTAGGCCGTGTTGACCAGTTTCCTGTTGTTAGGTGCTACCTGCGTTGCCCCTGTTTCATTGGTTGGTCTGATGTGGTAAGAGCGCCCATTAAATTTGATTGTGTTCTAATTGGTAATGTTCCCGGAGTTCGTGACCCTAACGACCCAGAACCCTTAAAACTCTCCTCGCCAGTGCAAGTCTCCTCGCCATCTGCCGACGTCGCCTCGCCACCTGCCAACGTCGCCTCGCCACCAGCACACGCCGCCTCACCTCCAGCATCCCCTGGTTCTACCGAAATTGCAGCCACTGACTGTGACGCCCAAGGAGTTCGCCAAGCTTCAAACCTCGTGTACCACTCTGACGCAGGTGAAAGAGAAGGGGACTTCCGGGGATGGTTATCCACCGCTTGTTTGCGGCCCCTCTAGGGAGGAGAAAGCCGCTCCTGCCTCGTCGCAAGCCAGAAACGATCCAGCCTCAACCACAGCTGTTACTTCACTCCGCTGTTCGATTCCAACTCTGGTTGTGTACTCATCTGAGGTTCCTGGGGCTCGTGGGCTGATTCCTCAGTCCTTCACTATTTGGCTGTCAACTTTGGTCACCTTCTCCAGCTACTGCAGCGGCTGCCACGTGATCGTCACTTCCTCTAATCCCTATCCACGGTCCGTGCCCTGGCGTCTCTCTTGTGTGGCAAGACATCGCCCACCAACGCCGACGCCAAGTGAGGAAGCTGCCCAGGACCTTCCCCCTGAGAGCAGATCACAGAGTTACCAGAACATTCCACGGTGCTGGTTAAGAGGAAGATCATCTGCAGCCGTAGGAAATACCTGTTCCTTGTTGTATTGGTTGTGTTGTTTTAAGTAATTTAATATTTGTGTGAGTGGTGTCAGAGTTAAATTATTGTAATTATTTTCGCAGTAAAGAAATGTCAATCTCTAACGGTTGTTGTTACCCCTTGGAAACCCATGGTTCTTGACTTTCCTTTTTATAAGATCCTGATTAGGCTGGCAAGGGATTTATATATACAGGTATATACAGTATGTATGTATGCATGTATGTACGTATGTATGTACAGTATGTATGTAAGTTTTGCGTGTATCTGCATTAACTTGAAGATTATGTACAGTATTTACGTATATGCGTGTGTAGGTAGTAATGTACACACCTGTCCAGTACACACCTGTCCTGTACACACCTGTCCTGTACACACCTGTCCAGTACACATCTGTCCTGTACACCCCTGCCCTGTACACACCTGTCCAGTACACATCTGTCCTGTACACACCTGTCCAGTACACACCTGTCCTGTACACACCTGTCCAGTACACATCTGTCCTGTACACCCCTGCCCTGTACACACCTGTCCAGTACACATCTGTCCTGTACACACCTGTCCAGTACACACCTGTCCAGTACACATCTATCCTGTACACCCCTGCTCTGTACGCCCCTGCCCTGTACACACCTGTCCTGTACACACCTGTCCTGTACACACCTGTCCTGTACACACCTGTCCAGTACACATCTGTCCTGTACACACCTGTCCTGTACACACATAAGAACATAAGAACATAAGAATGGAGGAAACTGCAGCGGGCCTATTGGCCCATACTGGGCAGTCCCGTTTACACCCAACCCCTATTGCTCATATGAGCATCCAACCTATGTTTGAAGCAATTCAGCGTATTCGAGTTAATGATGATATTTGGTAACTTGTTCCATTCATCCACTACTCTGTTTCCAAACCAGTGTTTACCTATTTCACGCCTAAATCTAAATTTGCCCAACTTAAAACCATTGTTACGAGTTCGCTCCTGGTTGGATAATTTGAGTACCTTTGTAATGTCCCCTTTGTTTAGCCCTGCCTTCCATTTATACACCTCTATCAGGTCGCCCCTCGCTCTACGTCTCTCAAGGGAGTGCAAATTAAGATGCTTTAACCTGTCTCTATACTCAAGGTTCCTGATACCCGGGATTAGTCTTGTCATTCTCCTCTGAATTCTTTCCAAGGATTCTATATCCATTCTGTAATACGGTGACCAGAACTGGACTGCGTAATCCAGGTGTGGTCTCACAAGAGCAAGATACAGTTTTAGGATGACCTCGCTAGTCTTGTAACTAACACTCCTTTGTATGAACCCAAGTACTTTATTAGCCTTGTTTCGAGCAAAAACACATTGTTTACTTGGCTTAAGGTTCCTACTTATCATTACTCCTAAATCTCTCTCGCAGTCGGATTTCTCTATGGCATCGTTGTTCATCTGGTATCTGGTTTCCCTGTTTACATTTCCTATACTGAGTACTTTACATTTGTCAATGTTGAATTTCATCTGCCATTTTTCAGACCATTCGAAAAATTTGTTTAGATCCTCCTGTAGTTTTGCTGAGTCCTCGTCAGATTTGATAACACGTCCTATTTTAGTATCATCAGCAAATTTACTTATGTTGCTGTCTATGCCGATATCTATGTCGTTTATGTATATAATAAACAATAATGGTCCAAGTACTGAGCCTTGGGGAACTCCACTTGTGACGTTGCTCCAATGGGACTTAGTGCCGTTAATGCTCACTCGCTGTTTCCTGTCCTGTAACCACGCCCTAATCCATTTAAGGATGTCACCTTTGATGCCATGAGCTTCGACCTTTCTAATTAGTCTTTCGTGGGGTACTCTGTCGAAGGCTTTGCTAAAGTCGAGATATACCACATCATAATTGTGCCCCTCGTCCACTGATTCGAAAACTGATGAAAAGAATGTTAATAGATTAGTTAGGCAAGAACGTCCGCTTGTGAAGCCATGCTGGGAATCATTGATCAATCTGTGCTTCTCCAGGTGATTTCGAATAGAGTTTGAAATGATTGCTTCCAGTAATTTGCCTACTATTGATGTTAGACTGATTGGGCGGTAGTTAGAGGATAGTGATCTATCCCCCTTCTTGAAGATCGGTATTACATTCGCTATCCTCCAGGATTCTGGTACTACACCTGTTTTTAAGGACATGTTAAACAACTTTGCTAAGGGCATACTAAGCTCTTCCTTACATTCCTTTAATACTCTGGCAAATATCTCATCGGGACCAGGTGACTTATTAGGCTTTAGTTTGTCTATTTGCTTACTAACATCGTTACTAGTCACTACTATCTCACTTAATTTGTTTTCTTCACTATCTCTGAGTAGAGTCGGTGCCTCGAGTATCATGTTTAAATTTTCGCTGGTGAAAACTGTTGAAAAATATTTATTCAAATTATTGCTCATTTCTCCGTCGTTATCAGTGAGCTCGCCGGAGTCTGACCGTATTGGTCCAATCTTTTCTCGTGTTTTAGTTTGATGCATTTGGTAGAATCCTTTGGGGTTTGTCTTTGCCTCCCTTGCTATCCTTACCTCATTATTCCTCTTTGCTTTCCTTATCTCGGTTTTAACCCTACTCGCCAATACCCTATAATAGTCCCGGAGGTGAATTTCGCCACGATTTATCCTTCTACCTATAGCCTTCCTTTGGCCAATGATGTTCTTTAAATAATTATTTATCCATTTAGGGTCATTGTTGTTTGATCTGAGTTTTTTGTATGGTATGTTCTGCCTTTGTGCATTAAGTAACTCACTATTTAAATTGTCGTGGAACTCGGCAATCTCAGATCTCGTTATCAGGTCGGTGTCATCTGTCAGGTTCACGGCCAAGCGCGACACCCCCTCTCGCAGCTGCCTCTTTAAACTGTCAAAGTTTGCCCTTCTGAAATCTGGTACTTTAGTGGAATTTTCCTTACGTCTGCCCTGAAAATCTAACTGGAATCGAATTTCTTTGTGATCGCTGTTTGCAAGTTCGTTCCCTACCTCGACATTGCTAATGAGGTTTTCTCTGTTTGACAAAACTAAATCCAATATATTATTACCCCGTGTGGGTTCGGTTATATGTTGACTTAGGAAACAGTCCTGGATCGTCTCGAGAAAATCCTCTGATTCTGAGTTTCCCGTAAGGTCGGTCCAATCTATTTGGCCAAGGTTAAAGTCGCCTACTATACAGACTTTGTTGTGTATGGAAGCCCTGCGCATTTCATCCCAGATAAGTCGCTCATTGACTCTGTCAAGATTGGGGGGTCTATATATTACTCCTGTGATTAATTTTTCCCGACCGTCGCTTAATTCTATCCAAATTGTTTCTGTATTCCTCTCAGTTTTTATTTCCTTATTTATTTCACACTTCAGGTTATCCCTAACATAGATTGCTACTCCGCCTCCTTTCCTGGTCTGCCTATCGGTATGGAACAGTTTGTAACCCGCAATTTGGTATTCGACTGGTAATTCACGTGTGTCTAGGTTGATCCATGTTTCAGTGAATGCAATTATATCGATTTCTTCGGTACATACCAAGGCCCTAATATCATCCATTTTGTTTCTCATACTTCTACTGTTCGCGTAATATACATTTAAGTTAGTCGTGTTCTGAGTCCTTCCCTTACCGCGTTTAGTTTTAAACTCCCTGTCTAGTTTAGTTATGTCATCATTCCTAACACTATTTCCCTGTAATCTTTCGCCTTGTTTACCCGCTCCCACTGCAGTCTCCTCCACCCCCGTGCCCCTATGTTCTCTTAGCAGTTTAAAGACTTTGATATCTTTTGAACTGCCCCCTCTAGAGCCCCAGCCATGGTTGCTACTCCATCCCTAGACAGGTGCACCCCATCCCTAGCATAAAGGTCCCTTCTGCCATAGAAGTTGTCCCAGTTGTCAATGAATGGGACTGATATTGACTTGCAATATCTGTCAAGACGGTCGTTAACACCAACTGCCCTTGACAACCATTCACTGCCAACTCTCCTTCTAGGCAGGACACCGCATATGATAGGGATCCCTCCTTTAGTCCAAATACGATCTATGGCTGCCTTGAACTTATCAAGAAGCTCCTCGCTCCTACACCGGCCAATATCATTGCCTCCTGCACTGAGGCAGATAATGGGTTTGTTCCCATTACCAGACAAGATATTGTCCATCCTGTCAATTATATCCCCCACCCCAGCTCCTGGCAAACACACCCTCATCCTATTTTTGTTTTTACCACAAAAGGCCCTGTCCATGTACCTTACCTGTGAGTCACCAACAATTAAAGTTTTTATACCTTCCTTGTCATCCCTGTCCCTGACTGTACTAACGTCCAATTCGTCTATCAAGGGACTGAACGGGTTGGTACACTTAGCTGTTGTTGTCGTTGTTGTCGTATCCTTGGTGTGCTTCTTCACCAAAAGCTTTGTCTTCCCACTACTCACAATTTTCCACTCGCTTGATTTTTCGTCAGCCACTGGCTTTACTCGTCCAGCCTCTCCTTTTAACATCGCCATCTCTTCCCTTAATTTCAAGTTCTCCAACGTGGCCCTCTCAATTTCTAACTTGGCCTTCGCCAATTCTTCAGTGGACCACTCCAGTTTGGTCAACAAACTCTCATACCCAAGACCGCACCTTGCTCTGGCCATATCTGATAATTATCCCTCCGGAGCTAACCCTGCCGTGACCTGTCCAGTACACACCTGTCCTGTACACACCTGTCCTGTACACACCTGTCTTGTACACACCTGCCCTGTACACACCTGTCCTGTACACCCCTGCCCTGTACACCCCTGCCAACTCCCAAATATAAGTTCCTCAACTCTTTCCCTCACTTTAACTCTCTACTTCACCGCCCTCAACGACCCGACCCCCTCCCCTCCTTCCTATAATGGGGTTGATGAGTGAGAGAGTCGATTGTGGGGAGGTAATTGATCGACCGACCACTAAATTTTCAGTTAATTTCGGTCAAACGAGCTCAACCCACGAGAGTTTTTACCCGTCCAGAGAAACCTTACGACAATTTTTTTTTACACTAAACTTTACGTAACTTTTATGTGTGAAAAAAAATACTTTTATAGTGATTGTAGTTTTATGTGATAGGGATTACATCTTCAATAAAAACTATTTCTATTATATTTTCGTTGCTTTTTCTTAACTATTTCCGAAGTAGCTTTTAAAGTTCATCTACATTGTACTTTATATAGCGAGGATGACGTAGGTTTAAGGTCAAAGGTCACTGTTAAGGATTCAGACGTGACCTTTTTCTGGTATTTTATTGTTTGTTTACTTTTATCCACCTCTCTCAGCTAGGTATCTGTCTGAGTGTTTGGTGTTTTTATTTCACAGCAAAAAATACACAAAAGTTAAACACACTGACTGGTATTTGGGGGTTAATGTGTCCGTATCTTCGTCAATGTGGCCATCCGTATAGTTGTGTGTCCGGAGAATGTCCTTAGTGTGTTCCCAGGAGTCCTATCGTTCGTGTGTATGACTCCAGCTAGTGTTTTGTGTGTGTGTGTGTGTGTGTGCGTGTGTGTGTGTGTAGTATAGCAATCATCCCCACCGCCACCTTACACCTGGGAAAGAGAAGATTAGTTCTGAATTCCACCTGGGATTATTCTTACCTACGATAGTCTTGTTGTATCTAACCTAACCTAACCTAACCTAACCTAACCAGTAAACTAATAATGTTATCTGTTTGTTATGGAATGTAATGTGAGAGAAGGGCTTCCATTACCCGATTTATTGTATGACAGCGAAAGACAGAGTGATTGACAATTGATGACCAGATAGGATTTGAAATTGTATTATACGTGTCGCCTTGATGGCTGATGGTGGTGATGGTGAGGGTGAGAGTGATAGTGATAGTGAGGGTTATGGTGATGATGGTTAGGTTAACGGTGTGAGGTTGATGGTGATGATGGTGAGGATGATGGTGATAGTGATGGTGATGATGGTGATAGTGCTGGTGATGATGGTGAGGATGATGGTGATAGTGCTGGTTTTAAAGGAGGTGTTTGTTTTTCTTTATCGTCACTATAAACGGGGTTGTATTTGCTATTACCAGAGGGAGCAATAACCCAACACTAGCACTTGAGGTTAAATAATATATAACAGAGTGCTATCGTCTATATACTGTTATTGATTATACCAGAGTTGTTATTCATCAACTGAAGGTGGTGAGGATGACGCTTCTATTGTGAAACCAATCGGGTCTTAATGTTCCTTTGTAACCTAAAATTATATATCAAAGGATTTAATATAATATACCAGGTGGGAGAGATCGGCCATCACCCCGGAAGTGATAGAGTCTGCTCTCTGTCGTCTGCCGTCTGCTCTCTGTCGTCTGCCGTCTGTTTTCTGCCGTATTCATGACCAACTCAGTATAATATATTGTGAGAGGAGACAGAATAATCAGAATATATATTGTGATCTGTTGAACAATGGAATTTACTAAATGAACCGTTTATACAGACAGACAGAGGTTTACAGGTCTCATGTATACCTCTAATGATAACACAGGTGATATTAATTAACACTAAACTCAGGTAAATAATGTTGGGTCTCTGTGAAGGTGGGAGTCTATCACCTGTTGCTGTCATCATGTTACCCTCCTACCACCACCACCCCTCACTACCCCCCTCCTCACGCTTTGTACACCATCATCCCCCCCCCTCTCCCGCCTCCCACGCTTTGCACATATAGACACCGTGTTCAGTATCCAGTACCACATTACACCTTAAACACCACATCACCACCACACACCACCACAACATTACCACCACCACAACTCATCATGACACACGGTAATGGTAGGGACTGGTGCTCACAGTCTTAAGCGGTGAAGTTGTAGCCAGTAACAGTAACTTGATAGAAACCGCAGATGACGATCGTTTACAGTTGTGGATGTTTATGTGTTCAATTATTTCTCTCTCTCTCTCTCTCTCTCTCTCTCTCTCTCTCTATCTTTTTCTTATGTTTTTTACTCGTCTACCTCTTCCTTCTTTTTTTTCAATTTTTGTAGAGAAAGGATGGGTGAAGGAAGATTAGAGGTGGGGGAAGGAAGTTATAGTTCGGAAATTGAAGAAGTTTAGGAGGAGGTAAGAGAGGGCGGGCTGACCGCCTAGCTAAGCTAATGGTGTGTCAGGGTTGTGTCATGGGTTAGTTATTGTCTGTCGGTACAGGCACTAGACATCCTACCCTGTCCCATATGTGAGTGTGTTGAGGGCCTTATTTCATATTCCGCCGACCCCACTGGCGGATGCTGGTCTAGGGAGGTTGTCTATTGCCTGGCCGTGTAGATCGGGGATGGTAATGGACCTTTTGAGATTTGGTAACTTTTTGGGAACCATGTATGGTTGTTGTCGTTATCTGGTGGGAGTCTTTGAAGGGGGTTCTT
>CAUDMG010003885.1:2637500-2787500 GCA_958450375.1 Homarus gammarus | reverse complement strand
GGAACTGTGTAAAGACATGAAAGGAACACTGAGGTACTGAGATCAAGCGGCTGCCACACTAACCTAACCTAACCTATAGCATATATATTGACCTTCATGACCTTGTTGGGATGACTGACCAAAATACAATACGATTTTGGGCTGCGAAATGCCAAGCCCGAGTGGATAAAGAGCTCACCTGTTGTCCTGTAAGAGTCGTTGGCTCGAACTACCTGGTCCCATACACACCTGTCTTACCGAAGCTCTTTTTAAGGATCAGCTTGGATACTTCACGCACAGTCTGATTGGTCCTTGGAAGGAGAAGGTGGTGGAAAAGAGAGAGAGGGGAAGAGGTGAAGGGGAAAAGGAGAGAGAGGGAGATGTGGAGGGGAGAAAGAGAGAAGGAGGGAGAGAGGGAGAGGTGGAGAGGAGAAGGAGAGAGGGACAGAGGGAATAGAGAAGGAGAGATAGGTGGAGGGAAGAAAGAGAGAGAAAGAAAGTGGGGGAAGAAAGAGAGAGAAGGAGAGGTGAAGGAGAGAGAGAAAGGGAGAGAGAGAGAGGGAGGGAAAGAAGGAGAGAGAGAGAGGGAGAGAAGGAGAGAGAAAATTAAGTTTCCCAGGCGGGGGCCAAAAGCCTACTTCTCAGTATAAGGTTTAATTTATTCTCAATTTCAAAGGCGCAGTCAACTCTCTCTCTCTCTCTCATAATCTCTCTCTCTGCCTGTCTGTTTGTCTCTCTCTGTCCACTCTTATTATCTGTCTCGCTGTCCGTCTGTCTGTCTGTCTGTCTGTCTGTCTGTCTGTGTCTTTCTCTTATTATATCTATCTGTCTGTCTGTCTGTCTCTCTCATTCCATGTCCCCCTCTTTCGTTTATTCTGTCTGTCTGTCTGTCTGTCTGTCTGTCTCTCTCATTCCATGTCCCCCTCTTTCGCTTATTCTGTCTGTCTGTCTGTCTGTCTGTCTGTCTGTCGTCTATTCATCGTTTTTATAAATTCTCCCATGAGCATATAATTTGTATTCATTGTATTATTTTTTACCCAAAAGATTATTGTGTATGTATGTACAGTATGTATGTATGTATGTATGTATGTATGTATGTATTCCCCTGACATACATAATATAGAGGGGGTGTCTGTATATGCTTACGGGATCTCTGTGAACATATAGTATACAACACAACTTTAAATTCCAACATTGGTAGAGGAATGCAATACACTCCCAGGCGTCCACAGGGAGGCGAGGAAGTCAAATTTATATTCTCTTATTAGTTTAACTTCACTACATCACTACATCATCCTCACTACATCATCCTCACTACATCATCCTGACTACAACATCCTCACTACATCATCCTCACTACATCATCCTCACTACAACATCCTCACTACATCATCCTCACTACAACATCCTCACTACGTCATCCTCACTACGTCATCCTCACTACAACATCCTCACTACAACATCCTCACTACGTCATCCTCACTACGTCATCCTCACTACGTCATCCTCACTACAACATCCTCACTACATCAACCTCACTACATCATCCTCACTACAACAACCTCACTACAGCATCCTCACTACAGGTTAAGGCTCAAGTACTCCATAAAAAATAACAATAATAATCTTAGGTAGTTGTAATTACATTATTATCATTAGTACGAAACAGGTGAGTGTGTTACCTGTGTGTGTTGGGACAGGTAAGGCTAATTAAGAGAGGAAAATAGGTAAAATAATTACCAGGGGTGGTCTAGTGTACGAGAAATCTGGTCTATGTTATCAAGAAGTATCATAAGAACATAAGGAGTCTGCAATAGGCCGGTTGGCTCCTGTCTAGAGTTACTACCACTCTCTATCGTCCATGAATCTATCTAGCCTCCTTTTAAAACTTTCCAACGTTCCAGCACTTACTTCAAAGTTGCTAAGCTTGTTCCACTCGTCCACCACCCTATTTATGAACCAGTTCTTTCATATCTCCCTCATAAACCTAAACTTATCCAACTTAAATCCGTTGCTACGAGTCCTATCCTACCATGATATTATAAGAACTTTATCTATATCCCCTTAATTGATTCCTTTCATCCACTTAAATACTTCTATCATATCTCTCCACACTCTTCGTCTTTCTAGGGAATGCATGTTTAGTTTCTTTAACCTATCTTGATATGGAAGGTATCTAAGTCCCGGAATCATTTTCGTCATTCTTCGCTGCACCGACTCCAGTGAATTGATATCCATTCTATAATAAGGGCACCAGAACTGAACAGCATAATCGAGGTGCGGCCTGACTAGCGCAAGATATAGTTGCAATATGACCTACGCACTCTTATTACTTACACTTCTAGATATAAAACCTAATACTCTGTTTGCCTTGTTTCGAACATAAACATACTGTTTTCTAGGCCGTAGGTCCGAGCTTACAACCACCCTTAAGTCTCTTTCACAAGTTGACTTCTCAGGTTGATGTTGTTAAGGCTGTATACATTGACAGTATTTGTTCTTCCAATATTAAGTACGCTGCACTTGCTGGTGTTGAATTTCATTTGCCATTTTTCTGACCACTCCTGTAGTTTATTTAAATCCTCCTGTAGTGAATTTGCATCCTGCCCTGAATTAATCTGCCGCCCGATTTTGGTGTCATCCGCAAACTTGCTTAAGTCACTGCTGATCCCAGTATCTAGATCATTTATGTAGATTATAAACAAGAGTGGGCCCAGTACTGACCCCTGGGGAACCCCACTGGTTACACAGCCCCACTCAGATTTAAAACCGTCTACGCTGACCCACTTTGTTCTATAGGTGAACCATGATTTAATCCAAATTAAATCTCTCCCCTCGATACCATGAGCCTTAACTTTTCTCAGAAGCCTCTGATGCGGTACTATGTCAAATGCTTTGCTAAAGTCTAAGTATATAACATCGTAATTTTCGTCATTATCTACCACCTCGAAGACTTTCCTAAAAAACGTCAGCAGATTTGTTAGGCAAGATTTTCCCTTTGTAAACCCATGTTGAGAGTCGTAGATTATTTTTTTTTCTCTAAACGCGATCGGATGATATTTGACGCTGATGCTCTGTCTCCCTTTTTGAATATGCGCACTACTATCGTGTGCACATATATGATAAGCCATGAATGTGCACATTGATTTAGCCTCACACACATACATGTTCACACACATACATGTTCACACACACACATACACACACACACACTATAATTATCAAGGTCTCCAGGCCAGGGCAGGTTGAAAGCCACATTCACGTGTTACCACAATCTCCCTTCTCCAGGCCACTCACTCACTCACTCACTCATTCATTCATCCATCCATTCATTCATTCATTCACTCACTCACTCATCACTCACCTCCAAACTTTCTTACTTCAACCGTTCATGCTGCCGTCATCTCTTTCTCTTGGTATTTTTCAATTTCGTATCAATGTTTGTGCTCTCGAGAGTTTCCTGTGCAGACGTTCACATTTCTTCTTGCAGGTGACTGGGGCCACAGTAGTTTCTTTAACCCTGGCAACATTTTAACGCTATTTACTTAGACTTCAAGAGAATTATTTCATGTTATTTCTTGGCCCTACGTGTCTTTACTTTCTACATACTGAGTTCTGAAATTACAATAAAAAGTTCTATTCATTTACCAAGTTCCTCAACCTTTTTTCTGGCAAATCTATATCAAACAGTTAAACCTTAAACTCGCCACCCCAAGATTCTTAAAACAAAAACTAATAATTCATCGTGTCTATGCATTTTTTTCTTTTACCTATTTAAACGCAGTGATGTTTTAACAGTAGGCCGCACCAGATAGGTATTGCTTACAGGAGGAAATGAATGATAAATTTTCTTTTGTATTATAAACGTTTCAAGTCTTCTCTCTTAGTTTCTACCTTAATGACAGACTTATAGAATTTGTGTGGGGTTTGTAAATCATTCTCGACAGTACTGACAGAATTTTTAACAGAGGAGCTATAACTTAGAAGAAGGGGAGTTTCTAATTCTCTAAATGTTTCCACAGTTATCATAATTATCTTTCTCATTTGACTAATTCATTACCGACAGAATAAATGAGGTGTTGTCGTTAGTCCAAGTCAACCTAATTGATGCAGTTTTGCCTTCCTACACTGCCATCGATGTCTTTAAAAAGGAAACTGCTTGATAAGAAGAGGAGTTTAAGAGAGGAATCGGTGATCTTATGTTTCTGAATCTACGTCCCTTCCAAAACAAAATATCCAATATAACGAGGTTAATGTATGTCTCGAGATGGTCTCCTTCCTTTGACAATCTCACCTGAGTTGTATATAACGAGGCTCTCAAGTCTTTGCTCCCCTCAGAGGTCTCAGATAACCACAACACTTACCAAACACGCATTACCTGATCTCTTGTATTCTTACTTGGCATCCACACAACTGACGGTGGATATCCTACTTGAGGTACACATCCCCAGCAGGCCGACCAACACCCCTAAAGGATCATAATCAAACCCTTCAAGACCAGACTATCCTGATAAATTTTACCTTAAGAATGCTTTAACGTATATCATCACCCCCTCCCTAGGTGTTCCTCATACTGGGAGTTTCATACTGACCAAGGTGAACTCTTTCATTCGTCTCATTCCACAGTATTGTTATCTCCCTTCATCTCTCACCAACACTGTCTACACTGAGCACTAGTGTTACCATGACAACATGATCACAGCAGTGAGAAGTCAGGCACAGGCAGCGTATAATTATCTTAGCCTTCTTGGTTTGGGTAAAAGGCGGCTGAGGTGGAAAATATGGGCAAAACTCTTTTACAAGGAAGAAGTGTGAACACTGTCATCAAACACCAGGAGGCGCTACAAGTTTATGCTAGAAATAACTTATATTGATAGAGAAACAAATGAAGATGTACTAAGAATAACGAAAGATTTCTTTTTCTTTTTTGTAAGGGGCTGAGCCAACCCGGGCACAGGTCACTGACCCACATCAGGGCCTGGGGGGCGAAATATTATAATAATAATAATAATAATAATAATAATAATAATAATAATAATAATAATAATAATAGATACAAATGAAAAAAAGATCAAAAGTTAAGAAACAATATATGTATGTTGTGTTGTCAATAGTAAGAGAAACAATTGAGACCCTGCAATTGTGTGTAAATGAGACAGAAAGTCAGATCACCAACCTGGGACTTGGTCACATATGGCAGCAGGGTCTACCATTAGACAACACATTATGCTGCCAATATCTTCTCAGGCGGTAGTACCTCCCTGTACAGTCACTAAAGAACTACCTATACAAAATTGTGTTGAAAAATATGTTGCAACAGACGAAGGATTTTGACGACCCTCCCGATACAACAGGAGTCACAGATAGTTTTTGAGGGACTGTTAAGACTTCTATACTTTAGGTATATTGATGAAGAAAGATTGCTGAAGGTGTTAATGGAGGGTCAGGGGGAGGGTAAGAGGGTCAGGGGGAGGGTAGGGGGGTTAGGGGGAGGGTAGGGGGGTCAGGGGGAGGGTAGGGGGGTCAGGGGGAGGGTAGGAGGGTCAGGGGGAGGGTAGGAGGGTCAGGGGGAGGTAGGAGGGTCAGGGGGAGGTAGGAGGGTCGGGGGAGGGTAGGAGGGTCAGGGGGAGGTAGGAGGGTCAGGGGAAGGTAGGAGGGTCAGGGGAGGTATGAGGGTCAGGGGAAGGTAGGAGGGTCAGGGAAAGGTAGGAGGGTCAGGGGAAGGTAGGAGGGTCAGGGGGAGGTAGGAGGGTCAGGGAGAGGTAGGAGGGTCAGGGGAAGGTAGGAGGGTCAGGGAAAGGTAGGAGGGTCAGGGGAAGGTAGGAGGGTCAGGGAGAGGTTGGCGGGTCATGGGGAGGTAGGAGGGTCAGGGGAAGGTAGGAGGGTCAGGGGGAGGTAGGAGGGTCAGGGGGAGGTAGGAGGGTCAGGGGAAGGTAGGAGGGTCAGGGGGAGGAAGGAGGGTCAGGGGGAAGGTAGAGACTAGGATGAATGAAATTAAAAATGGTCCCCGGTGAGATATAAAGTCTAGGAGGACTGATACAAAAACGCAGGTAAGACAGGTTAACAAGGCAATCAGAGACAACACACCTCGTCCCATCCACCCGACTGCCACTGAACCGGGGAAGTCTACACACATTGTTAGCTCACGTTGAGGAGTTTTACAAAGAGTCATGAGAAATTTGAAGACGTTTTATCCAGCAGTGACTGAGATATGAGGTTTTTATGCACATCATTGGTTGTTGTGACATTTAACACTTACCAATTAAGATTAGATTTTTATTGTGATGACCCAAGAACCTCCACAATTAAATCCTACAGTAACTTTGGTTTTGTGATACACCTAAACGGGATTTATAACATCTCTGGTACTCCTCAGTACTAATACACACCAGATGACTTTAGTACCAGAAGTACCAACGTTATGTGACAGATGACTAGGTAGGGCAATGAACTTGAAGAAGGTTATATTTAACACCTTACAGTACAGTCCAAACACCTCGACGTTCACCAAATATTTTCCCAAATTTTTAAATAAAACCGCGTGCAAAAACCATCACCACTTGCATGTTCTGTATATAAATTAATAAATGACAAATGAATAAATATATAAATGACATATATACATACACACATATACATACAGTATATTCAGTATATCAAAAGCATTATAGGCGACACTTGCCAGTATATATGTAGTGTGTTGGAGAGAGAGAGAGAGCAATACAACACCACACAAGAACATTACACAACACAGTCAGGCAGCTTATGGCCGGCGGTCAATATGCTGTAGGCAGTTATAAAGCCGAAGCTGCAGCGGAGTTCAGTCCAGATATTAAAACGGAAATGGATTTTATAAAAACGCTTAAGGAATACGACAGAGGGCTTCTCTCTCTCTCTCTCTCTCTCTCTCTCTCTCTCTCTCTCTCTCTCTCTCTCTCTCTCTCCACCAAATGCTATTGACCTGTGTGTTAATATCTTGCTTAAGTCAACTGTGAATTGTGGTGTTATATCTTTATCTACAACACACGGAGACCACAACACACGGAGACCACAACACACGGAGACCACAACACACCTAAACCTTAATAAGCCTCATCCCTGACACAAACGAAAAACCACGTACCTCACCCATTACACATAAACAAGATACCCCGTCCGTAATACAGAAATAAGTTACCGGATTCTTCAGGTATAATAATTAACGTACATAATATATAACTTTGATAAATATAACGAATATAATACATAATTAAAACTGTAACGACTGTAATACATAACTAGGGTAAGTATAACGAGCATGACACTATAACATGTATTACAGGTTGTTTTATAAAGGTCCCTGTACACCCGTCACAATATTTCATGTGTGCAGAACAGAGTATAGAACAGTGTTGGTATAACAAGGTAAAACTATAGTGTTAATTATTGCAGGTGTGCAGGGACTTTTATAACACACCTGTATATATTATTACAGGTGTGCAGGGACTTTTATAACACACCTGTATATATTGTTACAGGTGTGCAGGGACTTTTATAACACACCTGTATATATTATTACAGGTGTACAGGGACTTTTATAACACACCTGTATATATTATTACAGGTGTGCAGGGGCTTATAACACACCTGTAGTAGAGCGATAGTGAATAATACTCACCTAAGCCATACGCAGTGACAAGAGTCCATGCTTGTGGTAGACAGACAGACAGACAGACAGACACGTACCTGGGGAGAAAAGAAGTAAATAATATTAGTTACAACAACTTTACCGCATTCCTGTATAATTATAGACATGTAAAAATTATGAAATATATGAAACATTTATACATACATACATACATACATACATACATACACAACCAATCATTCTCAGGTTCACAAAAAGATCAACTGATAATTTGGTCACAACTCATCACAGGCGGCGTCACACCTGGCACTGTTTGCAGCTCTTACAAACAAACACACACACACACACACACACTGAGTTTACATCCCGCGCTAAGTTTGTAGACTGACTGACTTGTGTGAGGAGCTGATGCAAATATTTAGTTAACAGTTTCAACAGTGTCTGGGTGTGGCACTAGGCTCTATCGTTGTTACAAGCAGTATTTAGGTGTGGAGATTTCATTCATTAATCAAAGGGTTATGCTATCGATATTACCTGTTGATTACACCTGGGTATTTTTTTTATTTTGAGGGATATTTAATTTGTTGTTTTGTTTTATAGGATAGAGGTGTTTTCGAAGTCCTTTTCCCGTGGTACAATGATCCCACGTTGAGATGGAACTGGTATTTGATTGTCCTAGGATGAATTTTGTTCGTCAAAGGTAAATTATAGATATCAGAATCAACACGAGTGACCTATGTACGCTTAAGAGTAGGATGCGATGATGTACTGCCAGTTACACATTGCAGGTAATCTTAGTACGGTACATAGAACTGTCATAGTCACATATAACAATACTTAATGAACCTAAACTTACTGTAACTCAAAACTTTTCTGTAAAGTATAGCTAAAACTGACTCCTTTTTGACAAATAAAAATGTCATTTAAGAGACTCTCACCCTAGTTAGGTTAAGTTAAGTTTGGTTAGGTTAGGTCAGGTCAATGAGGTGATAGGTTAATTAAATCTTCCACAGTGAGATCTGGAACAATGGAACCACACGTCATCATCCACACGTTCGCCAGCCTTAAGTGACGTCCATTGTTATCGTTCTCGTAAACAGGAACAACCTCTGCCGTCAAGACCAGTGAACGGGATTCTAAGCGACCATTAGGAATGCAGGAATATGCTCTCTGAGTGGCCTGACGTGCATTCATATGTAAACAAAGACCGCCCAGTGTGGAGGTCCTGCCTTTTACGCCTCAACATACACGAATCCTAATTATATCCTAAACATTTTGTTCTAAAGAATAGGGACAAACATAGGATAGAAGGAACCTAACCTAACCTTAATTGGCTATTATTGACGACTATACCGCAAACATCAAAACAAATAGCGCCTGGGTGGTCTAGTCGTCAATATTAACCGTACTAACCTTTTTAATATATTCCTCTCTCTCTCATCCATGGATAAAGTGGAAACAAGAGGTACAGATAATGGGGAAGAGAGGTGCATGAAAAACATAGACAACAAATAACACACAAACAGCTTCGTCATCTTTCTCTTTTCTTCATCCCCGTTGCCATAAATCCTCTTGCCAATCCCTCGTCCGTCATTTGCTCCATATAACCGTATCATCTTGCAGTGTTCTCAACCATTCACCACTCTAGAGAATTTCTCAACCCACACATACGTCTTACAAATCTTTCATCTTCACTCCATACTCTGCCATTTCTTCCAACTTCCAACAAACTATCTGTCTCCACCTATCTCTCTTCAACTGTTATCACACGGACTTACTGGAGTTTCATATAAGAGGTGAGTAGTTCCTTTTAGAGTCACTTAATACACTACACTTCACTGCCGTTATAGTCTTAAACTGAGGGAATAAGGCGGTACTTCATTCCTCCCTGCCTGTCCCCGGGTAACTGATACTTTGAACGGCGAAAAGTTACCGTTGTGCAAATCGGGGGTAGCCATTTGCATTCTTTTTCGATTATTAATAAATTTCATACTGTAGATGGTGTATATATATTAAAGAGTATAGCGTTGGATATTTTTTTAAGTTTAAGTAAAGTTCTACGGTCGGAAATACAAACGTTAATATCCATGAGCCATTTAAAAGACTATTACTTCCCCAACGATTGAAAACTTACGGTCAGAACATCAACAAAGATCGCAAATGAGCCACCTCTTGTTTGTCGTAAATGATGTTAATTATTACTACACGCTAACCAGTGGTATATAAGACGGTAGAAGGAAGATTAAGAGAATAAATGTAGGGTACAACTGGCAGACAATCACCATAATAAGGCAGAACCCAAAACTAAAATAAATAATGTATCAGTCTACTGCTTCAGGTTCATGAGTCTGAATCTCCCGGGGTTCGTGGTTCAGGGGAAAGAGGCGACAAGGCGTTTGAGTTTGACCGTGACTGAGCAGCTAAAAGCTATGGTAGCTGCTCGCGGGCTGAAACACAACCTACAGTTTAATGACTACAGCTGATACACATGGCCTAATAATTAATGTTCCCGAGTTACTATTTATTCTTCTTTCTATTACTGTATCTTTAACTTCCCTATTTCCATCTCTGTTCTTTATTAATTTGAACTTTTGTAATTTTTCTGCCTCAGCCAATAAGAATATTCTTCTATTTATTTCATTTTATTCTCAAGTTGTGAGGAAACGACCGTAGAGGAGCTACAGAGGCGACACACCAAGGTAGAAAATAACAGGATCAGCTGAGGCCCATAACATTCACAATTCAGAAGGATATAAATATAAAAGTGGAGCCAAGTTCCCATCTATTGGGCACAGGAAGAAATGGAATCGGAATTGAAAATGGAAGTAGATTTATCGCCCTCGGGTGAGTCAGAATTTTCTCGCTTTATATCACAACTCTGCTTCAGATTTTTCCAGCGATGTCCTGGAGGCAATTATCTATCCCAAAAATATGTTTTATGTTAATGTATGTGAGGCGGCAGTAGTTCTGTACGGTGGAGTATATCAACACAAGACGGGGCCATTCATTTGCATACCTCGCCCAATATTCGCGTAAAACCTGACTGATCTCTTAAAAATTCATGAATAATTCATACATTTTCGCCAACAGGGCACAACTCCTCATGAATATTTAGATCATGAATTACTTACTCGTGTTTCTCCAACAAGGAGTCAGGTTTTACACACATCTAATTTCTGAAAGAATATTTTGCTTTCACTTGTGAGCCACTTAGCACTGTTGTAACTAACACAGGAGGTACTGTACTAACATTGTCCGTGTTATAAGACTGGGTGGTTTATCAACATTACACACCACTAACATTAAAAGCACATGTTTACATTCTCACTTGTGTTAATACTGGACGTGAATCATTCCTCGTTCAACCTACTGTGAGTCTATTGCCCTTTACCGAGATCTTTCATAACCCGGATCTAACAAGAATTCAAATACATTATTCACATTACATTTGAAACTTCAACATTGCAGTCTTATATCGTTGAATAATTACTATTTATAAAGAATCATAAAGTTACAACGCTCTCTCCCCATCTCCCCAGCCACCCTTCCTCACCCCCATCTCCCAGCCACCCCTCCTCACCCCCATCTCCCCAACCACCCCTCCTCACCCCCATCTCCCCAGCCACCCCTCCTCACCCCAGTCTCCCCAACAACCTCTCCTCACCCCCATCTCCCCAGCCACCCCTCCTCACCCCCATCTCCCCAGCCACCCCTCCTCACCCCAGTCTCCCCAACAACCCCTCCTCACCCCCATCTCCCCAGCCACCCCTCCTCACCCCAGTCTCCCCAGCCACCCCTCCTCACCCCAGTCTCCCCAGCCACCCCTCCTCACCCCAGTCTCCCCAACAACCCCTCCTCACCCCCATCTCCCCAGCCACCCCTCCTCACCCCCATCTCCCCAACCACCCCTCCTCACCCCCATCTCCCCAACCACCCCTCCTCACCCCCATCTCCCCAGCCACCCCTCCTCACCCCAGTCTCCCCAGCCACCCCTCCTCACCCCAGTCTCCCCAGCCACCCCTCCTCACCCCTGCCCCCCCCCCCCCCACCCCTGCCTCCATACATCCCCGCTGTCTCAGTCTTAGTGCCAGGACTAGTATGGTTTTGTTGCCAGTGACCAGCCAGTCTGGCGCCCCAGCTCTCGTCATGTAAACACTGTTGGTCAGCTTTAAACATAACAGTGAAATATAAACCAACATCTTGTTTTATTTACACGTTGATTTATTTATGTTTGTTTATGTTTCGTAAAATCGTTTGTGGTTTAAGTAGTTTGTTATCAAGCTTACCTAACAACTATTAACGGATCACCTGAAAAATAGCCACCCCAGCCTATTTCACCTTAAGATTAACCACCCTAATGTTGGCCTCGTTATATTGACCCCATCATGTGTTGACCCCATTATGTTGACCCCCCACCATGTGTTGACCCCGTTATGTTGACCCCACCATGTTTTGATCCCGCTATACTGTACACGTGAAATTTTCCTCATACATAATTTGTGGTAATTTATTCTACATTTCATCCATAACTCAGACATATATTTGACCCATATTTCATTGTAATTCACCCTCGATTCATCTTATTTCAAGCGAATTTCATCCTAAATCAAGCGTATTTCATCTTATTTCAAGCGTATTTTATCTTATTTCAAGCGCATTTTATCTATTTCCCGTATTTTATCGCTATATCGCTTGGGTTAATTCTCATCAAATTTTATCTTATACCCCAGTACAGTATAACATATATTACAGTGTTCAGTATAGTCTCACCTCCAGTACAGTGTATTCAACTGGTTTCATCCTCTCTTTTATATAATTTTTACTATATTTATGTTATACATTTTATCGCATTTTCTCCTCTATCTCCCCCTTTCACCTTTATAGTCATTATTCCTCATGCTTATTCCATCTGTATTACATCACATTTTTGTATTATTCTCTATTTCTCATATTTCATCACTGTATTTCATCTTTATCCAGTCGTATTTTTATATTTCAAAGCATTTATTGGTTTTTCATATTTTATATTTCTTTTTTCTCAGTATTTATTGTAATTTTTTCACCTTGAGATTTATGCCATTGTGAGCACTATGTCATGCAACACCGGACTGTATTAAGTTACTGTATTATACTTCATAAACATTGGAAATAATAAGTAAAATAAAAAAAAAATCAATAAAAACAACACCTTAGTTCTTCTGTATATTCTATAATGATAATAAAGCCTCAGGTAACTCATCAGGTATGGAGGTAATTAAGAAAACGTGTAATTAAAAGAAAGCTAAAAATGCAGTATGCATTATTATTATTAATAAAAATTATCTTCATTACATCATTATACATAGAATTTTATAAACTAGTTATAGAGAAATAGTTAAAGCAGAAAGTAGATGAAGTAGATGTGTCTATACTGTAAGGGTAAATAGTGATAGAAGAATAGTGTTATAGTGAAGAGATAGTGAGTATGGTGATTAATTATCCTTTTTCATCCATCGTTAAGCCATCTCATACAGTAATGATAGACGGTAACACCCATATAGTACCTGGCAGCTGTAATGTATTGTACCGGAACACCAGGTAAAAACTACTGTACATAAACGTATTATCCGTTAAGAAGAGGTTTAATCGTATTCTCATTTACCGGAGTTTGTGTTCTGGTTGATGATATATTACGTATGTTGCATGGTGTCTTAACCCCTCCTCTATACTCTCTCACGCACTCCCCCACACACACACTCCCCCACACACACTCCCACCCCCACCCCCCACCCCACACTCTCCTACATTAACTTACCCATTGCGAATTTTGTATTTTATGAGAAAAGATCAAAGCTTGTAACTATATATTATAAAACAAGAATCTAATGGAAAAAATATATGCAAATCACTTTAGTGTGCTTGGGTGTAAATCCATTTTCATCTGTATTGAGAAACTTTTACTTGTAGTTAGTGAAAGTATTAAAAGTTTGTGATATTTTCTCCTTTAAAAAGCTCTTTGGGTTAGATAAGCGGTTAATGTACCTTGACATTTGTGATAAAATTGTATTCAATAATTTGTTTCCTGCACTTAATAGCTCGTTTACCTTTATTAAGTTTACTGTAGAGGTAGATAATGTTGCTGTAGAGGTAGATAACGTTACTGTAGAGGTAGATAATGTTACTGTAGAGGTAGATAATGTTACTGGAGAGGTAGATAACGTTACTGGAGAGGTAGATAATGTTGTTGTAGAGGTAGATAATGTTACTGTAGAGGTAGATAATGTTGCTGTAGAGGTAGATAACGTTACTGTAGAGGTAGATAATGTTACTGGAGAGGTAGATAATGTTACTGTAGAGGTAGATAACGTTACTGTAGAGGTAGATAACGTTACTGTAGAGGTAGATAATGTTGCTGTAGAGGTAGATAACGTTGCTGTAGAGGTAGATAACGTTACTGTAGAGATAGATAATGTTACTGTAGAGGTAGATAATGTTGTTGTAGAGGTAGATAATGTTACTGTAGAGGTAGATAATGTTACTGTAGAGGCAGATAATGTTGTTGTAGAGGTAGATAATGTTACTGTAGAGGTAGATAATGTTGTTGTAGAGGTAGATAATGTTACTGTAGAGGTAGATAATGTTACTGTAGAGGTAGATAATGTTGTTGTAGAGGTAGATAATGTTACTGTAGAGGTAGATAATGTTGCTGTAGAGGTAGATAATGTTACTGTAGAGGTATATAATGTTGTTGTAGAGGTAGATAATGTTACTGTAGAGGTAGATAATGTTACTGTAGAGGTAGATAATGTTGTTGTAGAGGTAGATAATGTTGCTGTAGAGGTAGATAATGTTGTTGTAGAGGTAGATAATGTTGCTGTAGAGGTAGATAATGTTGTTGTAGAGGTAGATAATGTTGTTGTAGAGGTAGATAATGTTGCTGTAGAGGTAGATAATGTGGCTGTAGAGGTAGATAATGTGGCTGTAGAGGTAGATAATGTTACTGTAGAGGTAGATAATGTTGCTGTAGAGGTAGATAATGTTTCTGTAGAGGTAGATAATGTTGCTGTAGAGGTAGATAATGTTGTTGTAGAGGTAGATAATGTTGTTGTAGAGGTAGATAATGTTGCTGTAGAGGTAGATAATGTTGTTGTAGAGGTAGATAATGTTACTGTAGAGGCAGATGGCGAGATGCATGTCACTCACGCTTCAGAGGTCAGAGATGGGAACTGAATAACCGGCTCTGGCTAATGCAGGTATGGAGCCCAGCCTTACTAAACTACTGAAGGAGGCAGCCCAGCTACTAATGTAGTGATCACTCAGCTGTGTCTCACCTACTGGTCCACACACACACACACACACACACTCCGTCTCCAGCCTTCATAGGGTGAGGACGTCGGCTCTACCCCTGGTCTCTTGACCATGGAGACAGATGTCAGCCTGATTTGTCCGGCACTCGCTTTCCCCATCTCCTCCTCCCCATCTGGATTTATCAACATCCCCCCGCCAACAGTACAGTGCAAAGACTGATGATCAATCCATAACTGATAAACAAAAGTGACAATTTCAACTCAAAAGAAAGAAACAACTGTCAGAGAGACAGTCAGTACTTAGCGGGAAATGTTGACCTGACCGAACCAGACACACCCGTCCACCGTACACTCGCCACCACCAACACTGGATGAGAAGCAAAGAAAGTCCAGCTCAAACATTACCAGATCAATAGTTAATCTATATGTTGACTCTTTGTTTCTTATATTTTTGTATTGAAAGCTTTTGTCAATCAAGTGACCCACTCCCCGCTTCCACCATATGTAACTGTAGTGATGGGTTGTCAGACCACAGCTTACATTGCAAGGAAAGCCAGACTTGACCCGACATTAGGGGGGTCAAGTGTAAGGGTATCCCCCGCGGGTGCTCAAGGGTGTTACAAATCAACTAGCTCCCTTCCCATGTCACACGGCCAACAAACATGTAAGAAGGCACCAGCCGACTCTCTCCCAATATACACAATATCCTGCACCGCAGAAAGAAGTCCAGACCTGACCTCACATTAGCCAGGTCAAATGTAACCCTTGGAGCCCAACTCAAGGGGCCACAAATCAACCAGGGCCTCTCATGTCACACGGCCCCATCTGATGACTTTTCCAGAAGATACAACTTATAGTCTCTGAAAAAGTCCAGACCTGACCCTACATTAGCGAGGGCAAATGTAAGGAGACCCTTCGCCGCCGCCCCCCCTGATCAGCAACCTGACGGCTCGCCTCCCAATATATAGGACGTCCTAGTCCTCCCTCGGGGACATTCGCACAAGGAGAGAGAGACGGAGATACCCAGACAGAGAGCCAGCTACCACGTCCCGAGTCCTGCTCGAGAGAAGTCAGGGGCCCGAGGCAAGTCGCCTCCGGTCGCCTCCAGTCGCCTCCCGTCAGGACCGAGACTTCGCTCCTGCGCCCAGCTAAGCAGTCTCCCATAGAGACAACCCAGGACTACCTGCTAAGCCTCCCCTAGGTCACGTGAGTGTTTGTCAGAGCTTTCCATGGGATGAGATACTTATGTGGGAAGTGTATTCATTTCAGGTTCGTGTCCGAGAATCAGTGTCTAGTAACGTAATATGATGTCCTAGTAACATAAATATAATGTCCTAGTAACGTCAATAGAAGGTGTTATTAATGTGTCCATGTCATGTTCGTAATTAATAAAGAGTTGTAACGAAGCGGTGTTTGAGAAGTCGCCCCTAAGACGTAATAGAAGTGTATTGACGTAGAAGATACGATAAGTGTAAATAACTATCACGGCCACGCTACCAAAAAGTTCCTCTCTCTTTTACTCTCTTACTAAATATTCTTCCTATATATATATAAATATTCTTCTTGCAAGATCTGTCTTGTTATAGGTGACAGCGAACTATACACGCTTAGTTATTATAATGGTAGCAGCGAACTTAACGTAAACTCACGCCTTCCCTTGGTTAGCCATAACACCTGGCTCGTCTCATCCTTCATTTGATTCAGTCTAAGTATTGTCTACAATTGTGTAATAAGTAATTCCTGTGTCGTAGCGTAGCAGCGTGAAAAGCGTCCTAGTGTGTAACCGTTACAGCTCAAGTAAATGTCTCTCGTCGTGGTATGCACGAATTTTTTCTAGAAATATGTTCAGTGCTTAACGTGATTTCTCAGTGTCCCCCGCGATCTGTGACATTCTCAGTAGCCCAAGTGCAGTTTGAGTGTTGGTCAGTGTTGAACGTAGAAATTGTTTCAGTTATGAAAGCGGTGTCTGTACTAACTGTTATAACTTAACATGTCTTTTAACCTACATCCTCCTCCCTGTCCTAATCCTCACCTCACCCTCCTTACCCTTCCTCCCATCCCTGCCCCGCCCTGCCCCGCCCCGCCGTTCCGTGCCCCGCCCCGCCGTTCCGTGCCCCGCAAAGCCCCGGCCTGGCCCGATCAACCACGCCCCGGCTCCCCCCACCTCACCCGCTACGCCTCGCCCCACCCCACACCGCGCCGGCCTGGCCAGCCGCGCCCAGCCGCGCCCCGCCTCGCCTCGCCTCGCCTCGCCTCCACCCGCCTCGCACCGTCCAGTGTGACCACCAATCCCCATATATTTTGTCCCGTGAGTTATGCTTCGAAATTGGTGGTTAGTGTTACTGAATACTGCGATAATTACAGAGCATCACTCAGTGTATTTTTATGCTAGTATGATTTGTAGTGTACTCTGACACGTAATGATAAATAATATTCAATGTAGTGAGCAGAGCTTCACTCCCCGACCCAGCCTAATGAGAATATTGTCGTGACGGAAACTATAGTTGCCAAACATTGACGTAACGTATAAAGTAAATATTTGTTTTTCTTTACGGATACACTTCCAACTAATCCATCAATCCTTTCGGATTGTTTCTGTCAAATGTCACACACAGTACCGCCCTATGGCTAGCCGGAATCCGACCACAGCACATATAAGAAGAGAAGAAGCAGCGTGAGGAATGCAGCGTGATGAATGCAGCACCACACCCGCCACGCACCACCCCACTTCTTTCAAGTCCTACCTGGTCTAGGATTAAGAAGATTTTATATTTTTCAACTGTAGGAAATTAAGGAGTGTGGAATGTAGCGCCACACAACGAACCCTGGTGAGCCCAGCCAGGGAGGGATTCACCACTGTGGAAGGTGTAAGACAGGACGGTCTTTGGTCTCGCCGACACTCATGTACGGAGGGCGAGGCCTGGTCCGCGGAACCTGCCTTACAGTCATCTAAGGAGACGACAGCCCAAGCAGTGGACCGGCTTTCATCCCGGCCGGAGGGGGCCGACGGCAGATGAACAGAAAATCGTCTGGAATATGTTAAAAATGATGATGTTGCAGAGAAGAAATACAGATGGAGCAGAAAAATTCATCTGGAATATGACGGAAAACGAAGATGTATAAAGAAACGCAGATGAGCAGAAAAATCGTCTGGAATATGAAAATGAAGATGTATAAAGAAACGCAGATGAGCAGAAAAATCGTTTGGAATATGAAAATGAAGATGTATAAAGAAACGCAGATGAACAGAAAATTCATCTGGAATATGAAAATGCTCTAAACGTAGAGGAAGCGCAGGTGAACAGAAAAATTATCTGGAATATTATAAAAACCAGGAGGAAGTAAGAAGAAGTCAGATGTGGTGACACGACCTACAAAGTGCGGTATTGAAGAAAGAAAACGTGCTATGTGAAGACAGAAGACGTCCTGTGCTGACATCAGAAGAAAGTGGATGATGAAAAAGTGGATCATCAGAAGGACAAACCGACTACCGCTGTTGTGCTGCCAGCATTCCTTATTTTCAGATACCAGCTGGATGGAGGACTTGAGCCATGCTGAACCCAACAAATGTACTGATGTTGTTGATGTTGCTGATGTGTAATAAAAAGATATAACACCATAACATGTGAAGCAGGAGCATTTTGTATTTTGTATTTGATTCTCTGATTTTTGTTAACATGTACTACAAAGAATGTTTTTTTAAAAAAGATTAGTCACTTTTTCTATGAGTTCATTTGATCAATGTTTTGTATTACCAAATGCAATGTTGTAGACATACTACTGAGTGGGACGAATTATTATTTTGACACGGCCTGGTTAGGCATTGTAACACCTGTTTTTGTTTGTAGAATGTGATTTGCAAGTTTGCCTCGGACACTATGCTAGATATGAAGGATCTTTAGATCACTCTATGTTCACTTACTGTGTATGTATTTTATTTTTTTCTCCTGTCATAGAAGATTTAATCTTGGCGGGAGGTATAGTAAGCTTTGTCAGATCAAACTATGCCAGTAGAAAAACATACATCTCTAGGGTTATAATTTGTAAAATGTAAGGATGCATTATCGCCTCAGGGACTATATTAGATACTGCACATGATGTTACTGTCTACTTTAAATGTGTCATCAGTTCTCTGAGCATGAAAGCTGTGGTCTTGGCGGGAGGTGTAGTGATGGGTTGTCAGACCACAGCTTACATCGCAAGGAAAGCCAGACTTGACCCGACATTAGGGGGGTCAAGTGTAAGGGTATCCCCCGCGGGTGCTCAAGGGTGTTACAAATCAACTAGCTCCCTTCCCATGTCACACGGCCAACAAACATGTAAGAAGGCACCAGCCGACTCTCTCCCAATATACACAATATCCTGCACCGCAGAAAGAAGTCCAGACCTGACCTCACATTAGCCAGGTCAAATGTAACCCTCGGAGCCCAACTCAAGGGGCCACAAATCAACCAGGGCCTCTCATGTCACACGGCCCCATCTGATGACTTTTCCAGAAGATACAACTTATAGTCTCTGAAAAAGTCCAGACCTGACCCTACATTAGCGAGGGCAAATGTAAGGAGACCCTTCGCCGCCGCCCCCCCCCCCCCCCCCCGATCAGCAACCTGACGGCTCACCTCCCAATATATAGGACATCCTAGTCTTCCCTCGGGGACATTCGCACACGGAGAGAGAGACGGAGATACCCAGACAGAGAGCCAGCTACCACGTCCCGAGTCCTGCTCGTGAGAAGTCAGGGGCCGGAGGCAAGTCGCCTCCGGTCGCCTCCAGTCGCCTCCGGTCAGGACCGAGACTTCCCTCCGGCGCCCAGCTAAGCAGTCTCCCATAGAGACAACCCAGGACTACCTGCTAGGCCTCCTCTAGGTCACGTGAGTGTTTGTCAGAGCTTTCCATGGGATGAGTTACTTATGTGGGAAGGGTATTCATTTCAGGTTCGTGCCCGAGAATCAGTGTCTAGTAACGTAATATGATGTCCTAGTAATGTCCTAGTAACGTCAATAGAAGGTGTTATTAATGTGTCCATGTCATGTTCGTAATTAATAAAGAGTTGTAACGAAGCGGTGTTTGAGAAGTCGCCCTTAAGACGTAATAGAAGTGTATTGACGTAGAAGATACGATAAGTGTAAATAACTATCACGGCCACGCTACCAAAATCTTCCTCTCTTTATACTCTTATACTATCAATATTCTACCTATATGTAATCTTCTTTTTGTGAATATTTTGTAGCATTACATAACCTATCACCTCTGTTCATTGTATATTTTCAGCCTTTGGGCTGCCATGTTATCTTAATAAACCGTTAATTGTTATTATTATTATTATTATTATTATTATTATTATTATTATTATTATAATTATTATTATTGTTATTATTATTACACACACACACAAACGTCTCCTGGATACGTTATTCACTACACACCAAATCCCCATTCCTCCCCTTCCCCTCTCCTTCAGTTCTTCACACTATCATCACACTGCACCCTCTCCCCTCCCCTCACCCCCCTCACTCCCACACCCCACCCCGGCTCACCTACACACTCCCCCTCACCCACCAACCACTGGACACCTCGCCTCCTGCCTTGCCCTAACACCTCCATACTGTGTTTTTTCTCCTTTTAACGAGACACAAAATAAACATTGATAGTAAAGATTCCGTGACGTGTTAATACCCAGCCTGGCGGGGAGATATGATAGAAGTATTTAAGTGGGTGAAAGGAATCAATAAAGGTGATATAGATAAAGTTCTTATAATATCCGAGCAGGATAGGACTCGGAACAACGGATTTAAGTTGGATAAGTTTAGGTTTAGGAGGGAGATAGGAAGGAACTGGTTTACAAATAGGGTGGTGGACGAGTGGAACAAGCTTAGCAACTTTGTAGTAAGTGCTGGAACGCTGGAAAGTTTAAAAGGAGGCTAGATAGATTCATGGATGAAAGAGAGTGGTAGTAATTCTCGACAGGAGCTGCCATGCACAGGCCAACCGGCCTATTGCAGACTCCTTATGTTCTTACTAAAGGTACAATTTATTTTACAGTATTTAGTAATCTACGGTGAGTCTCTCCCTGCCCCCAGGTGCCACCCAGGTGTGAGAATCTCCACCCAGGTGCCATCCAGGTGTGAGAATCTCCACCCAGGTGCCACCCAGGTGCAAGAGTCTCCCCCCACAGGCGCCACCCAGGAATGAGAGCCTCCCCCCCCCCCAAGTGCCACCCAGGAGTGAGTCTCCACCCAGGTGACACCCAGGAGTGAGAGCCTCCCCCCCCCCCAAGTGCCACCCAGGAGTGAGTCTCCCCCCAGGTGCCACCCAGGAGTGAGTCTCCCCCAAGTGCCACCCAGGAGTGAGAGCCTCCCCCCCCCAGTGCCACCCAGGAGTGAGTCTCCCTACAGGTGCCACCCAGGAGTGAGAGCCTCCCCTAAGGTAAAGTTTCCCCATCAGGAGATTGGAGCCGTTCCTCCAGGGCAGACGGGGAAATATTACACACACCTACCACAGGTATACGGGGGGCGGGGTGATGGGGAGGAGACGACGGGTGTTGACTGAGAGAAATGGGTGTTTTCTACCCAGAAATATATACTTGGATGAAAGAGAATGGATGCTAGGTGAGAGAGAATGGATGTTGGGTGAGAGAGAATGGATGCTAGGTGAGAGAGAATGGATGTTGGGTGAGAGAGAATGGATGCTGGGTGAGAGAGAATGGATGCTAGGTGAGAGAGAATGGATGCTGGGTGAGAGAGAATGGATGCTAGGTGAGAGAGAATGGATATTGGGTGAGAGAGAGTGGATGTTGGGTGAGAGAGAATGGATGTTGGGTGAGAGAGAATGGATATTGGGTGAGAGAGAATGGATGCCAGGTGAGAGAGAATGGATGTTGGGTGAGAGAGAATGGATGCTAGGTCAGAGAGAATGGATGCTAGGTGAGAGAGAATGGATGCTAGGTGAGAGAGAATGGATGCTAGGTGAGAGAGAATGGATGTTGGGTAGGAGGGGTAGGGGGTAGGAGGGGTAGGGGGTAGGGAGGTAGGGGGTAGGGGGTAGGGGGTAGGGGGGTAGGGGGTAGGGGGGTAGGGGGTAGGGAGTAGGGGGGTAGAGGGTAGGGGGGTAGGGGGTAGGGGGGTAGGGGGTAGGGGGGTAGAGGGTAGGGGGTAGGGGGGGTAGGGGGTAGGGGGTAGGAGGGGTAGGGGGTAGGGGGTAGGAGGGGTAGGGGGTAGGGGGGTAGGGGGTAGGAGGGGTAGGGGTAAAGGATGAGGAGGGCGGTAAGGAAATTGAGGGTTGGTGAGAAAAATGTAACGAGGTTCTTAGGCTGACCAGTATACTAAACCTTCCTCCGTAGACTCTTACTTACTGTGTTCTTAGGTTTGGTTAGGTTAGGTTAGGTTAGGTTAGGTTAGGTTAGGTTAGGTTATGAGATTCTAATTAACTCACAAATCAGGTATTCCAAAAAAATTCTCAGCTTAGGCACAAATTGATGTAGTAACTTGAGACACGCGATTACCTACACTAGATCCGTGAACTGACTAAACTATGAAGCTACCTGTATAATCCCGTTGTTATTTCCGGGTCAACAGGTAATGGAGTTTGGAGTTTATAAAATGTTGTGTCGACTACTGCTGCTTCTCTCTCTCTCTCTCTCTTTCCCACCGTCCTTCCCCTTCCCTCTCTTCCCTCCTTCCCTCCCTCCCTACTTCCCACCCTCTGCCTCCCTTACACCCCAGATTTAAGGGTTGTGGTGGAGGAAGTTGTTATTCATCCTGCAGGACCCTGAAAGTATCCCAGGGTACACCTAGGGTCAGGAAGATGTGCCCTAAGCTCTGACCCCTTACCCCTGACCCTTGACCCCTGACCCCTGAGCCCCACGCTGATCACAGGACAACACCCACATGACCAGAAGACTAGGGAGGTGACGATAGGAGAAGAATGAAAAGGGGGAATATAGAAAGCAAGAGAGAACGGTGGAGGAGAGAACCAACGAAAGAGGAAGGTGGTGAGGTAGAGAAGAGGGAGGAGGGAGTGAGTAGGGAAGAAGGAAGAGAGATGAGGTAAATTTTTAGTTTAACAAATTTATTGGCAAAGCTTGTAGTACAGTTTGCCTATTCTGAGTAATTCAGTCAGGTCTTGACACTGAGGGTGGTATCACTTCTCACTGCCACGCAGGACAGAGGCTCATACACAAAGAAATACATCATATTCATTAACAGCTATAAATGTATAGAGGTTAGATTCATATGGGTAATGTTACTGTTCACTGCCATGCAGGACAGAGGTTCGTACACAAAGAGATGCATCATATTCATTGACAGTACATATACATATATGTACACACACACATACACATATACATACATATACACATATACATACACATTTATATACACATATGCACACATACACACATACATACACATATACACACATACATACATATACGTCGGTCAGATTCATGTGGGTAATGCCACTGTTCACTGCCATGCAAGACAGAGGTTCGTACACAAAGAAGGAAATACATCATATTCATTAGCAGTATATATAGGTCAGTGGATCACATAAATTGGAGTCATATTCTAATTGAAGACTAATCAGTGTGGGCTAGCAAATTTGGGATAAACAGCAAGAATGTCCTCAAGCACACCTGATTCAATGAAGTAATTACATTGTTCAAGATACAATAAGTCAGGTGGCCTGAAGTCTTTGACAGTGTCACATTCAATAGTATAGTGTTCAAGTGAATGCTTTAGAGGTTTATCACAAAGTTTACATGCTGAGTGTTCCGGAATGGGTACAGCGTTACTAACTTGCCAGATGTGTCTGTATCCTAGCCTAATTCTGGCCACGACTACATCACATTGTCTGGTTCTGTCCTTATGCTGGTCATACCGGTACCTCTTGTCACAAAATTTGTCATATTTACTAACGCTACAACTGTCACGTCTCTCTGCATTTCTCACTTCTTCTAGATCAGAGTTCATGATTCTGACTTGAATGTTTTTAATTACAGCATTGGACAGACCAAGGTCGCGGTCAACATTTTCTTTCTTACATGCCTCATTGGCCAGTCTATCAGCACGGTCATGATACCTGACTCCAACATGGGACGGAATCCGCACAAATTCGATACGAAAGTTGTTCTCATTGGCAGTTGTCACATTCCTTTTAATATCACATACCACTTTAGACATAGAGCCTGACGGGCTGCTCATTGATTTCAAAGCACTTTGAGAGTCACAGAATATCACCCCACCTCCATTTTCTTTGAGGTAGTCTGTGGCTAAGTAGATTCCAGTTAGTTCAGTTTGTGTTGTGCTGGCCCAGTTGTTCAGCCTTTGCTTGCTTGACACTATCATCTCTTTTTCTTTATATATTACAATTGCACAGCCTGTTCTACCTGTGTTTGTCTGCACAGAACCATCAGTAAAAACATAACATTCACTTGATTTAATACTCTCTATGTGTCTGTTAATAGTTTCTAGTGTGACACATCTCACCACATCGGTGATTACCATTTGCTTTCTACCAACAGGAGTGTAATTAATAGGAACTGATATATCCAGCCAAGGAGGAATGGCATTAATAGGTTCGTCTGGGGTGATTGGGACATTCAGTTTCAAGAGATCTGCAACACTTTTATGAAGCCACGCCCCAAAGACAGTCTTTTGTGGAAGGTTGGCGAGATGGTCGGGATTACTTAGAAAGAACATCAACTCAGTTTGAGCTGTAGTTTGAGAACCATTGTTCTTCAAAACTTTGACACAAAACATGGTATTAAATAGAGCTATCCTCTCAGATAGGGAGGGCAGTCCGAGCTCTTTCCTCATGTTTACAATTCTGGTTGATTTTGGGCAACCTAGAATGATGTGCATGGCTTCATTTTACACTACCTCACGGCTGTTGAGTTGTTTAGGCGGAATAGTCACAAGATGGAGAGCATGATAGTCAACTACAGAACGAATGAAGTGAAGATAGAAAGTACGAGCATAGGTGATGTTAATTCCATAGCCCTTGCCAACAAGGGTTCTGAGGGGTTTAATGCGCTGCATTAGTTTGTCACGAAGGTTGCTGACAAAGTTTGCTTCATTCACACAAATTCCAAGATATTTATAAGAGCTACATAGTTCCAAGGGCATGCTGTTAATGTTATAGTCAAGAGGCAGAGGGTGAGCAGGACGAGGATTGAGGACCCAATCTTGTCAACAGCTATTATGAGACCACATTCAACAGTTCTCCGAGCAAATACATCCAGCAAGGCTTGGAACCTGAGTTTGGTTTGTGTCATAATGCAGATATCATCAGCATAGCATATTACGGCTTCGTTTGGCTGAACTGGAATGTCAGCAATAAGCTTGTGCATCAGTATATTAAAGAGCATAGGACTTAACACTCCTCCCTGAGGCATGCCAAGCTCAAATGAGAGAGAGAGAGAGAGAGAGAGAGAGAGAGAGAGAGAGAGAGAGAGAGAGAGAGAGGACACTGTTGTTATGTATGGGTGACTCAGCTGGGCCGTGGCGGGGAGGGATTTACACAACATAAACAGATCGTCTCTTATGAAGTTTACAAAATCAAGATGGCGGATGATGTGAATTACCATACATGGGGTAAGTGAATATAAGCGAATGGATTAATTGCTGCAGTGAGTCGGGAATAAAGGTTAGGGAGATAGGTAGGGAGGGAGGGGGGGAGCGGGAGGGAGGAAGGGAGGATAGGTAGGAGGGTAGGGTCGGCGGAATATGATATAAGGCCCTCAAAACACCCATATATGGGATAGGGTAGGCTGTCTAGTGCCTGTGTCGACAGACAATAACTAACCCATGACACAACCCTAACACACCATTAGCTTAGCTAACCTACAGCAAGGCGGTCAGCCCGCCCTCTCTTACCTCCTAAATTTCTTCAATTTCCGAACTATAACTTCCTTCCTCCACCTCTAATCTTCTTTCACCCCTCTGTTCTCTACAAACAAACAAACAAAAAAACAAACAAAAAACAAACCCACACACAGGCTGAGTCTGTTTGCCCCCCCCCCCTCCCCCTGCTATATCCCAACGCCCTACCAGCCTTACTACACCGGGATTTATTCAGCAAAACATTCAAGTGTTCAGTACAACGATTGACTACCAAACAGTGTTCCGATAGTGCATCCCAAGGAAAAGCACAAAAACACAGCAGTGTAATACCAGACAGTGGGCACTTTGTCGGTCACCTTAAGAGTGCCAGTAACAGGGACCACTGTGCTGTTTACATATATCGTGGATACTGTGTCGACGACCCTAAGCGCCAGAGACAAGGACTCACGGTGTTAACGATTGACAAATATTAACAGATGTCTACCAGTGTCAGTGGCCCTCTTAGTGCCGCCAGTGACTTTATGGCCACCGGGGACAAACACTTCCGTCCGTCCACAACAGATATCAACAGATGGCCACTAATTACTTACTCCCGACGCTCTCTGTACCTTCTAAAGCGTGGGAACGGTGATCCTGATGGCAGTGATATCGTGCGACTCAAGTCACTGAACATATTTCATGTGTGCAGCCGTAGACAGGGGCGTCATAAGCAAAAGCCCATTAGGACCGCAACCTCCACTAGGAAACCAGAGAAACCCATCCCTAACAGACCGTACCATTACACTGAAGTTCCACGGATATGTTATGATCTCCCATCTTTACTGCTCTCCAACGTCACTTACCTAGCTAAAAAGTTTGACGAGCTGGCAATCACAGTCAGGTCAGCCGCCGCTAGCGCCGTTACCATATGTGAAGCTTGGCAAATTGTGCCTGAAACGTGTCATATTGAGGGATATCAACTCTTTCATCACCTTCGTTCACATGGACTCGGAGGGGGCGTTGCCCTCTTCTGTCAAGATGACCAACAGATGTGGAAGCATTATGGGTATGTGTTGTGCCACGGGCCCACCCGTGCCACACAGCTTCCATCATATTCTGTGTGTCATACCATCCGCCTCGCTCGCCCACAAGAGACACTGTTATCAATTATCTCATCACCACCTCGGACCACCTAAGAGTTAGGTACCCGTGTGCCAAGTTAGTATTATGTGGGGATTATGATGAAACTGACACCACTGATATCCAGGACCAGCTGTCACTATCACAAGATGTGAACTTCCCCACACACAATAAAAATACCCTTGACCTTATCTTAACCGTCTTAGCGGACCAGTACCAAGCACCTCAACCAATGCCGCCTATAGGGTGTAGCACACACCTATCAGTGCTCTGGTCCCCAGCTGCCACTTCCTCTCAAGTACAGAGACCCTACATCAAGACCTACAGGCCGATTACTGACTCTGCAGTGCGCCTCTTCGGGCAGTGGATAATTCACCATCCTTGGACTGAAGTACTTAGCGTGGATGACGTAGACACCAAATGGATAAATTATACCAACACCACCACGTAAGCTCACCACCACTTCTTCCCCGAGAAGTCCGTCAGATCTCATCCAGCTGATTTGCCTTGGATCACACCTCGGATCAAAAGACTTATGCAACAGAGTGACAGAGCCTTTTATCTCATTGACCACAACCGCTACAGGTTCTTTCGCAACCGAGTCATCCGCAAAATACGCACTGCAAAGAAGTCTCACTACCAAACCAAATTGCAACACCTGAAGCAGACCAACATCAGTCTGTGGTATGGTAAGCTTAAAGAACTCTGTGGACTAAACTATAAGACACACCCCCTCCCCTTCCTTAGCCATCTCACTAATGTTGACGCAGCTGAGCAATCAAATAGCCATTTCGCTACTATATGCCAGACGCTCCCCCGGCTTGACACAACCACTCTCCCTGCTTACCTACCAGCCCCCCTTTCCCACTGAAGAATTTGATGATGCAAAACGTCTGGACAAACTGAAGTTAAAACGCTCCACAACCCCCATTGACTTACCAATGCAACTCTTCAAGGAGTTCTCCCCGGAGCTTACTAAACCCTTCTGCTCCACCATCAATGCTTCCCTCAGTCAAGCCAGATGCCCAGCTGACTGGACTTCATATGTGACACCATTGCCCAAGCCAACCAGCCCACAATCCTTAAATCAGTTACAACCCATTGAAATCACCCCAATACCCAGATTAATCTGTGAAAGTTTTGTATTTGAATGGGCTTATGCTGATATTGCAGGAGCTGTAGATCCATAGCAATTTGGTAATATGAAAACTTCCTCCACCACTCACTGTCTTGCCAGCTTTCTCGACTACATATACCGCCATCTGGAGAAACGAAAAACGTCTGTAGCTGTCGCCTTCATTGACTTCACTAAGGCATTCGACCTAGTCGACCACAATTTAATCATCAACAAAGCTATCGACCTCGTGTTTCGAAGAAATCCTATACCATGGCTTACAGACTTCCTCAGTAACCGATGCCAAGCTGAACGCTTCCGAGTGGCTGTCTTCACCTTTCAGTCACTCACCTATGGCGTCCCTCAATGCACCAAGATGGGACCACTATGCTTCCTTATGCTTATCAATGATGCCCTAAGAGAAATCCCTTATCGCTGGAAATATGTCGACTACTCCACCATTGGGATCAGCGTCAACAATTCTGCTCCCGACTATATCGCCCTTCAGGATTTTTGAAGTCTCCAAACTGGGCCACCAACAACCACGGCACCATTAACCATACCAAGACCATGGTTATACACATCAACCTCTCCCCCGACGTTGTCCCACCCCCTTCCATTACTTTAGGTCCCAACACACTCCAGGTTGTAGATTCCACTAAGCTCCTCAGCGTCACTATAGATTATAAACTAAATTGGAACCACACGTCAGTGAAGTTGCCAAATCCTCCAGTTTCCGTCTCCACCTCCTCCACTGACTCAAGTCCCTCGGAGTTCCTGCGCCCAAGCTCCTCAGTGTTTACTCAACATTCATACTTCCCAAGCTCACCTATGCCTCCCCTACCTGGTCTTCCTCCCTAAACGCCACACAACGTAAACACCTAGAAAAAGTGCAAAAGAGGGCATGCAAGATTATTCTCTCCCCTTCCTACTCCACATATCAAGAAGCGCTCAACACACTGACCCTCTCGGCTCTCACTGACCATCACCACGACCTTATCTGCAAATTTGGTGAGAAGGGTGGTGTCGAGGGTGGTAACCCTGGACACCGGCTCTTACTACAACCCGAGATCCCTCGCCCGAGAATTGCTGTTCGACACCACAACCGGCGGCGGAGTGATGAGTTATGAGGTAAAAGAAGATTATTAGGGGTTGAAGAAAAAGAGGTGAAACTAAAATACAGTAGGAGTAGAAAGAATCTGGGCTCAACCAGATCGCTTCATCTTTCCTATTGGTGTTTTATCTTTGTTTTTCTCCTTTGGGTCGTTAGACCTTTGTATTACTATTGGTTTATTTAAATAGTGCCACCACAACCCCAACCAGCTCATACGAGTACGAACTGATCGCTATAAGAACAGCCAAGTCCCAACCATTGTAAAAATTATTAATAACTTGTAATCAACCAGTGTATTCACTCCCAGTCAGTCTTACTTTTTGCACTGTCACTATGATGAAATGCCCTGTAGTTTGAGCTTCTCCCACCTAGTTATTATATTTCATATTTGTATCACTTTATATTACTTGTACATTATTTGTAAATCAAGAAACCCATTCCCCAATTATGTAACTGTATATTTTCAGCCTTTCGGCTGCCATGCTCTTTCAATAAACCGTTAATTATTATTATTATTATCATTATTTTTTTATTATTATTATTATTATTACACACAGGGTCAAGATCTCCTAATCCCAGTGCCAGGTTGTAGGTGCCAGGGTCAACAGCTCCCAGTGCCAGGTTGTAGGATTCTCCCCTTCAGGAACTAATGGGGGCTACAGGAGCATTAATCACAGAAACACTCTCGTTACTTCCTGCTGACACTCACCGCCATTAACTCTCTCTCTCTCTCTCTCCTCTCTCTCTCTCTCCACAAAATCGTTTACATAAGAACATAAGAAAATAAGGAGTCTGCAATAGGCCGGTCGGCCTGTGCTTGGCATCTCCTGTCGAGAGCTTCTACCACTCTCTTTCATCCATGAATCTATTTAGCCTCCTTTTAAAACTTTCCAACGTTCCAGCACTTACTTCAAAGTTTCTAAGCTTGTTCCACTCGTCCACCATCCTATTAGTGTACAGTACCAGTTCCTTCCTATCTCTCTCCTAAACCTAGACTTATCCAACTTAAATCCGTTGCTACGAGTCCTATCCTGCTCGCATATTATAAGAACTTCATCTATAGTTCCTTTATTGATTCCGTTCACCCACTTAAATACTTCTATTATATCTCCCCGCACTCTTTGTCTTTCTAGGGAATGCAAGTTTAGTTTCTTTAACCTGTCTTGATATGGAAGGTTTCTAAGTCCCGGAATCATTTTCGTCATTCTGCGCTGCACCGACTCCAGTGAATTGATATCCATTCTATAATAAGGGCACCAGAACTGAACCGTATAATCGAGGTGCGGCTTGACTAGCGCAAGATATAGTTGCAATATGAACTCCGCACTCTTATTACGTACACTTCTAGATATAAAACCTAATATTCTGTTTGCCTTATTTCGAACATTAACGCACTGTTTTCTAGGCCGTAGGTCCGGGCTTACAAGCACCCCTAAGTCTCTTTCACACGTCGACTTCTTTAGGTTGATGTTGTTAAGGCTGTATACATTGACAGTATTTGTTATTCCAATATTAAGTACGCTGCACTTGCTGGTGTTGAATATCATTTGCCATTTTCTGACCACTCCTGCAATTTATTTAAATCCTCCTGTAGTGCATTTGCATCATGCCCTGAATTAATCTGCTGCCCTATTTTGGTGTCATCCGCAAACTTGCTTATGTCACTGCTGATCTCAGTATCTAGATCGTTTATGTAGATTATGAACAAGAGTGGGCCCAGAACTGATCTGTGGGGAACCCCACTGGTTACACAGCCCCACTCAGATTTAATACCCTCTACGGCTGAGTCTACGCTGACCATCTATGTTCTATCAGTGAGCCATGATTTTATCCATTTTAAAACTTTCCCCTCGATACCATGAGCCTTAACTTTTCTCAGAAGCCTCTGATGCGGTACTCTGTCAAACGCTTTGCTAAAGTCTAAGTAAATAACATCGTAATTTTCGTCATCAGTTTTCACAGAAGAAATTCACGACGAAATTCCAGAGGTGGAACTGATATTTAGGGGAAATGAAGAAGAGAAATTAAGGAATATCACTATCAGAAAAGAGGATGTTCTTAAGAAGATATATAAATTAAAGAAGACAAAATCCCCAGGGCTGGAAGAAATTTTCCCTCGAATTTTGAAAGAGTTTAAGGAACAGATTAGCAGACCCCTCGTAAATTTATTTACAAAATCATTAGACACGGGAGTGTGCCAGACTTGTGGAAACAGGCAAATGTAGTACCCATATACAAAAAGGGAGACAGAGCATCAGCGTCAAATTACCGGCCGATTAGTTTGACGTCAGTAGTGGGGAAATTTCATGAATCAATTTTAGCAAATAGCATCTGATCGCATTTTGAGAAAAGCAAATTAATCTACGACTCTCAACATGGGTTTACAAGGGGAAAACCGATAAGAAGCTGTTTAATGCTTTGCTTATTTTCTCACTGTCATCGATTACTTCCTCTCTCTTTGACTTAAAAGGACCTGGAAAAATCCCTTGGGATTCGCCTTGGATTCTCTTGCTATCCTGTTTTCGTAGTCCCTCTTTGCCTTCCTTACATTTTTCTTAACATTCCTAGATAGTTCATTATACCTATTTCTGAGCTGCCCCTCTACTCCCTTTAATTTCTTATTAATTCCTTTCCTTATTCCTATATCATGTTTATGTTTTCTGGTCATCCACCTTGGCTCATTCTCATTTGACTTAACTTTTCTGTATGGTATATTTTGTTATTGTGCTTTACGTAGTATATGAGTGAATATATTATTGTCATGATCAATTGTTGTGTCACCTGTGACCTCACCCGTTCCCACCGTTCCTATTTTGGTGTTATTTAGACGTAGGCTTGTGTACCATTATGGGCTGAATTTTGTTGTAGTGGCGGACTGCGCGAGGTGGGCGGGTGACTGCCGGTGGCAGGTGGTGGCAATGGCGAGGAAGGTGCAGTAGTCCACTGCCAAACCTTGCTAGTGCATGGTGGTGGAGGTCACTGATGAATGACATTTCCAGGGTGAAGAGAGCATTGTTGTAGCCGGAGTAGTCTGCGCCGAGCATGATTCTGCAGGACGTTTTCTGTACTTTCTCTAGCTGGCATTGTTGGGTAGAGTTGAGAGAAGACGACCAGGCTGCTGACGCATACATTAAGTTGGGGAAAATAAAGGCGTTGTAGATAGTCCACAGCTCTGGCGTGGTTGCCCCAATTGACCTGAGTCGTCGTAGCATGTAGAGTCGGTACGAAGCTGCCTTGATTGTGTTGTTTGGGTGTGTGTGTGTGTGTGAGTGTGTTTTTTTTTTTTACGGGAAATAGCCCTCCCAGGCACAGGTGAAACAACCCACAACGGGGTCATGACCGTACCTCCCATCCCAGTACACTACACTACACTACTCTATCATCTGCACCACACTTAACACAGCTTAATGGTGTGTAATGCTCACGATAGTGTATAAGGATGTTCACTATAGTGTATAAGGATGTTCACTATAGTGTATAAGGATGTTCACTATAGTGTATAAGGATGTTCACTACAGTGTATAAGGATGTTCTCTATAGTGTATAAGGATGTTCACTATTGTGTATAAGGATATTCACTATAGTGTATGAGGATGTTCACTACAGTGTATAAGGATGTTCACTATAGTATATAAGGATGTTCACTATAGTGTATAAGGATGTTCACTATAGTGTATTAGGATGTTCACTATAGTGTATAAGGATGTTCACTATAGTGTATTAGGATGTTCACTATAGTGTATTAGGATGTTCACTATAGTGTAAAAGGATGTTCACTATAGTGTATAAGGATGTTCACTACAGTGTATAAGGATGTTCTCTATAGTGTATAAGGATGTTCACTATAGTGTATAAGGATGTTCACTATAGTGTATAAGGATGTTCACTACAGTGTATAAGGATGTTCACTATAGTGTATAAGGATGTTCACTATAGTGTATAAGGATGTTCACTATAGTGTATAAGGATGTTCACTATAGTGTATAAGGATGTTCACTATAGTGTATAAGGATGTTCACTATAGTGTATTAGGATGTTCACTACAATGTATAAGGATGTTCGCTATAGTGTATAAGGATGTACACTATAGTGCATAAGGATGTTCACTATAGTGTATTAGGATGTTCACTATAGTGTATAAGGATGTTCACTATTGTGTATAAGGATGTTCACTACAGTTTATAAGGATGTACACTATAGTGTATAAAGATGTTCACTACAGTTTATAAGGATGTACACTATAGTGTATAAGGATGTACACTATAGTGTATAAGGATGTTCACTATAGTGTATAAAGATATCTGTACACTAAAATTCCAACCTTACACTATTTTGGTGATCGTGATTACAAAACAGACTCGGTGCATCGCGCGTTATGAGTCACCAATAATTTTCTCACCAAAATGATGGACAACGATATCTGCATCCTTGGTGATTACTACCCCGGGTTGGCCAAGGCCCGGGTCTTGAGCTTCAACGAGGTCACGGAGCTGTTACGAGCCACCAAGAGCCCCATGGGGTCACGATTCCTTGTCTCTTACCTCACGACTTACCAGACTTTTAAACTAGAGCCCGGACACGGTATGTTGTTGTATATTACCTCAAAAGGTTTAAAGCCGTGGGCACCAGGGGTTCCTTGTGACCCAGATGAGGGAACCCACGGTACAGTACTGTGGCGAGGCCTTGACGGGGTGTTTGTGTACTTCGACTCTGCTGCAGCGGGTCTGCTGCCACACGTCTTAGCTGCAATCATCAGGAGTCGAGGGAAGAAGTATTATTACCTCCATGAAAGAATTCAGGGCATCGAAATGAGGAGTTGCATGTACTACTGCTTTGCATTCATGGCCTACGCCGCCGACCACCTGACAATGCCTACAGAAGACCTCCCTTACCTGTTTAAGACCTTCGTCGGGCCCCAGTCTGATGAGAGGGTGTTCCGGCTGGTGCAAAGAATGCTAAGTGAGGCCGGCCTGGACCACCATCTCCAAGACGAATCCATGTTTTTGTCCATTTACCGTAGCCTTCAACAATCATCAACAAGTAAATTCAATACTAAACGCCGGCTGCAAGATGATGATTGGGTGAAAGTAAAACACCAGAGGACCGCCTGAGGACCTCCCGAGGACCATAGGCCTTGTCGAGACGCCGCCTCCCTGCCATTCCGCCATAAGAGCCCGCACTGACAGATATAAAAATGGCACCACCCCATATATTGCTAAAATAATAAACAACTCCTGATTTATGTACTGTACAGCCCTGTAAATGTATTGAACGCATATCATTATGTCTAAATCACATGTAAGTTTGTATTTTTATTACACACACACACACACACACACACACACACACACACACACACAAATTTACGGACACATACGCACACAAATTTATGGACACACACATACACAAAACACACACACACACACACACACACACATACACACACACACATTCTAAAACATCAAACACTTTAACCCATCAACCAAACCTTTCAGTAAAAATTACCCCCACCTCCCCTCCCCTCCCCCCCACCACCCTCCCCTCCCACCCCCCACCCCATCCCCCCCAAGAAGAAATTATGAAACAGACCTTAACTCCTGCCGCCATCATTCGTATAATTAAAGAGGAGACATAGATTTTCACGGAGCCGCTGCAGACTTAACGGTACAGTTCACAAGCTACAGACAATTACCATTTATCAAGTGTGTTTACAGAAATACGAGAACTTAATCCTTTGAGAATCTACAACAGAGCAAAACTAAACAGTATATCTTATTAATGGTCTACACTTTTTTATTGATGGTCTACACTTTTTTATATATGGTCTACACTTTTTTATATATGGTCTACACTTTTTTATTTATGGTCTACACTTTTTTACTTATGGTCTACACTTCTTTGTCATCTCCTGAGTGGTTCACTATTCATTACTTGAAGTTATCAAGTTGTTGTCTGTATGAGGATATAATAACTTTAATATAATGTAGAATAAAGAGGTATTTTTCATCTCTCATAATCGCTATAAAAAAAAAACATCAAAAATCTCTTTACTAAAAATCGCAATAAAAATAGCGATGGAAAATTATTGGTCTTAGTGGAACAATCTTAGTGCCACCCTTATGGAACAATCTTAGTGCCACCCTTATGGAACAATCTTAGTGCCACCCATATGGAACAATCTTAGTGCCACCCTTATGGAACACTCTTAGTGCCACCCTTATGGAACAATCTTAGTGCCACCCTTATGGAACACTCTTAGTGCCACCCTTATGGAACAATCTTAGTGCCACCCTTATGGAACACTCTTAGTGCCACCCTTATGGAACAATCTTAGTGCCACCCTTATGGAACACTCTTAGTGCCACCCTTATGGAACAATCTTAGTGCCACCCTTATGGAACAATCTTAGTGCCACCCTTACCTGCTAAATCACCTCAAAATATCAGTTTTTGTCGAGTAAAAGTCACAATAAATTACCTTTACAAGAGACCAAGGGGAAAAGTCTCCCTTGTAGAAGGTGAGGGAACCCGACCATCCATCAAGCAATGATTGCCTGAACCTGAGACCAGCAGCGGCGGGGCAACGGGGCTTTACGGAGCGGGGCAACGGGCCTTTACGGGGCGGAGCAATGGAGGTCTACTAGGCGGGGCAAGGGGTTTTGCGAGGTGAGGCAACGGGGTTTTACGGGGCTGGGCAACGGGGATTTACAGGGCGAGGCAATGGGGCTTTACGAGAAGGAGCAACGGGGTTTTGCGAGGCGGGGCAACGGGGTTTTAGGGGACGGGGCAACAGGGCTTCACGAGGTGGGGCAACGGGGCTTTACGGGGCGGGGCAACGGGGCTTTACGAGAAGGAGCAACGGGTTTTGCGAGGCGGGGCAACGGGGTTTTAGGGGACGGGGCAACAGGGCTTCGCGAGGTGGGGAAACGGGGCTCTACGGGGCGGGGCAACGGGATTATACGGAGCTGAAGGGGGGTGGTTAATTAGCAGGTAGATGTTAAATGGAGTGATTTGAAGGGTTTAGTAGTGAGCTTAATGTGAGCTTAATGTGAGCTTAATGTGAGCTTAATGTGTGCTTAATGTGAGCTTAATGTGAGCTTAATGTGAGCTTAATGTGAGGTTAATGTGAGCTTAATGTGAGCTTAATGTGAGGTTAATGTGAGGTTAATGTGAGGTTAATGTGTGCTTAATGTGAGGTTAATGTGAGGTTAATGTGAGGTTAATGTGAGGTTAATGTGAGGTTAATGTGAGCTTAATGTGAGCTTAATGTGAGCTTAATGTGAGCTTAATGTGAGCTAAATGTGAGCTTAATGTTTGCTTAATGTAAGTTTAATGTAAGCTTACTGTGAGCCTAATGTGTGCTTAATGTGAGCTTAATGTGTGCTTAATGTAAGTTTAATGTAAGCTTACTGTGAGCCTAATGTAAGCTTACTGGGAAACGTAATGTGAACTTACTGTGAGCTTAATGTAAGCTTACTGTGAGCTTAATGTGAGCTTAATGTAAGCTTACTGTGAGCTTAATGTGAGCGTAATGTAAGCTTAATGTGAGCTTAATAGAACTTGATGATAAAGAAGAGATGAGGAGAAGTTAATTAACACACAGGCGGTAGATGGAGTGAAGGATAGATAGAAGAAAGAGATTATATGAGAAATGTGAAGCTGAGAGAGAGAGAGAGAGGGAGAGAGAGAGAGAGAGAGAGAGAGGGAGAGAGAGAGAGAGAGAGAGAGAGAGAGAGAGAGACGTAGAAGAAAATGAAGCTTAACACTTTAGTACGTTATATATTTACTAACTACAGTATATACCGCTCACGTCATTACCAAAACACGACAACTTACTGCCCGTATCATCATTGGGTATGACTTTGCTTGGGAGATTGGTATCCCCGCATCCCCTGAGCAACGCTCTTGTGCATTACGCAGAAGACCCGACAGCAGCACCCTTACCCACTACCTCCTAAGATGTCCCCACACACAACGCCTCCGTGACGCCTGCTGGACCACCACTCCACGACCCCCTGACGGAGACACGATGATCCTCCCCATACTGGCCAGATATTTTGTAAATAACACTGATTATGTGTTAAAGGAATATCCTTCCTTCCTTAGGCTTTAGTAAGCCCCTTTATAATATTTATACTGCATATACTTGTCACACTTGCCAGATGCTTCTGGTGTCATTGTACAGGGGTACCTAGTGACAGCACTAGGATCCCGCTTCCTCTATCAAGGAATAAACAATTGAAATTGAATTGACAACTTACTGCACAATACAAAAGTTACTTACCTCACACACGTCATGAACGCTAACCTAACCTAACCTAACCTAACCACACACACGTTATGAACTCTAACCTACCCTAACCTAACCTAACCAACCAATTTAAACCTGTCATTACCACGCAAATTACATTCATAACTTTCCAAAGAAAAAAAGAAAAATGTGTTCCTAGGTAAGTCAATTATTTTTTTTTAGTTTATTTACTATATAATCATTTTTCTTACCTGTGTATTTTCGCCACTGATAAAACAGAGAGAGAGAGAGAGAGAGAGAGAGAGAGAGAGAGAGACGTAGAAGAAAATGAAGCTTGACAGATAAATGAACAAACAAACAAACAGAAGGAAACTATTCCAAACAAATCCTGTCTTCAATAATTAAAAGTGTGTGTGTGTGTGTGTGTGTGTGTGTGTGTGTGTGTGTGTGAGTGCTCAACAGATGCTCTCGTCACTAGATACTTTTACCAAACTCTTAAAAACCTTCCGTAATCACGTTTATAAGACTCTTGGATATAATATATTTTCTTCCACAAACTATCTTTCGTGTTAGTTGTCGTTGTCGTTGTTATCAGAAGAACTACACTCTGCCACGTTCATAAAGTGACACGGTATATATATATATATAATGTGTAATAAAAGTTTAATGTCCTGATATAAAAGTCGAGATAAGTTTAATTTTCTAGAAACAGAGCCGCCATGACGTCACCAGTTTTCCCCGCAGACGACGTTCTCCGACACACTCGCCGCTGCAGTCGGAGGTAGAACGAAGGATGGCCTCTTCAGACTCCAAATTCTACGTTTTATGGGTGTATTTTTATGGTCTAAGTCATGGACATTTCGTAAGTGAAGAAATGTGCCGTGAAGAGCAGCTTATGGACATAGAAAACTCCCATGTTCACACCACCTCAGCTGTCTTGTACTCTTACCGGGTAGATTTTCTCTTTTTTTTTCCCAGTGCATTTACGGAATATATCAGTACTAGATGGAGATACGAGTCAATTTAGAAGTAATGACATTGTGTGGACTTTGTTTTGAGAATGCATTGGGATATATCATTTATATTAATTAATGGGTAAATGTTAAGTTTTGGTCATCCCTGTACTGTACTGAGACATGCACACGATGTTTATTTTCTGATGGTTTGCGATGTGTTATGAACGATTTAAACCTTCATTTATATCGAAAATCACTAGTTTTGAGTTACTACCCCCACCCTTACCGGTGTATGTTAAGCTAACCTTATAACTCATAATATAACTCATCATGCCCTAACCTAACCTCACCTAACCTAACCTAACACATGACCTGTATTTTCTTATGCGATCGAAAAATGTTTTGCGACAGAAATCCCGTAGAGATAATGTGTCTTATTGTTTAAAGGACTTACTTCCATAGTTAGAATCTTAAAGGTTCCTCAGATGACTAAAACCAAAATAATGCCAATATTGTTTGGAATGTTTATTCTATGAAGTTTGTAGTAGAGGCAGCTAATATTCATTGAATTAGTTAATGTGCCTAGTAATATTTATATATTCAATGTAGCATAACTGTGTTGCACAGTAAAACACAATTAATTATCTAATAATATTTGTTTATAGAGCCGATCAGCTGAGAAGGTTGGACAACTACTTCCAGGGTTCATCAAGGCAGATGAAAGAAATTTACCGAAAGTAGATGTGTTCATGATAGTAGAGTATTATCAAGAACTCCGCCACCAGCTATGAAACACGTTATCTTACATCTGTCACCTGATCATCCCCTGGCCATGGTCGTCTCTGGTCCTCCCACAACATTAAATATAGACATCAGTGACGAAAACTTACATTTTCCAGACATGAAATACAGAACAGTGATGAAAACTTCCATGTTGGAGTTATCGTCTTTTGCATCATTTTGGCAGCCAACAAGTAAATACACGCGATGATACTTGAGCAGTAATTTATTTTAACCTAAAACTAAGGTATGGCTGTGTATATCAACATTGTATATGGCCACAAGTCCTGTATTTCTGCTGGTAGCAACACACACACCACAGCTGGCTGCTTCAAGGCGGCTCGAGACAACCTGTGACGTCACAGCCACTCGCAGGGCTTTTCGCAGTCACGTGACTTTTTAGCTACTTTAACCCTATTTTTTACACTTTTTGCCCAATTTATTTAAAAATATCATTGCCATAGTGAACTTAAGCGTTTTCTTTACCCATTGACCTGCCATCTTACGAAAAAATTCCGACCGACAACGCGTCCATTCTCGAGCAATTGTAATTATTTCTATGACAATTACATTAGGGATTGAAATAATGAATATGAACGAGAGAAGACATAGGGAGACCAGAAATTGACTGTATCTATGTCAAGAGTCACAGTGGTTCGGTTAGGCCATAGAGTGTCTTCAAATTAGTTGACTTGTGAACTTCTTGGATGGTTCAGAGAATTCAGGTACATCTCTTGCTCTGACTCGAGGACTCAATCAGGAATCCAGGTCCCCTCCCCATCACCTGACTGGATAATATTTTGCCTGACTTACCTTCGTCCAGTTCAAGGAGTCAACAGCCACATCATATAGCACCATCTAGTTAAACTCTTGAGACACAACTAGGTTATTATCCCTCAGCTGTCCTCAGTGTTAAGATGGAATAAAAAATGCCCTTTTCTTGTGTCTGGATCACAACTAATTAAAAAAAAACTTAAGTCGTTCTTTCTCAGGTGATCTTGAACTTGTAATCTTATCTCCAATATCGTTAATTGTTTCTCTGTGAGTATTACCTTTATATGTGGCAGACAGGTGAAGGTACAGACCCACCTGTGTGTTCCTATATCAGCTGTCAACATTTCTTCATTCCAGGGAGCAGTGAGCAGTTGGCGGACCTGAGGAGTCGAGGTTGACCTTCTGATAGACAGCAAGTGATAATGAGACTGCTCTTCCTGATATCATTGATTGCATTGTGGCGTGTGAACCTTCCATTAAGTTTCCACAAGTAAAGACAAGGAACTCAAGCCTGTCAATTGCTATCTTCCTCCAGATAAACTTATATTCTGTGTAGATAAGGGCGGTGCGACCAAGAGCTCTGCCAAGACTTAAGGTTTCAGGATCAAGCCGGCTACCTACTGGGGGGCAGGAGGGGGTCTGCACCATCAAAGGGAAGCCTCGACGTGTGGGGGACACTTATGGATTAAAGCCGACCGATCTCTTGTTCTTTCGGCAATCCAAGTCGGGTTGCGTGCGAGCCTTCGTGAGTGATGGGGGTAACCTGAGTGACTGTAGCTGGGAACCAATCATTACAGGAGAGAAGAATTTAACCTGACATTTGATTGGTTGGTGAGAACGATGATGGGAATGTTGGTAATGTAAACTGAGTAGCCAGCCTCCACCGCCCATCGTCCAAGAAGACATTAATTATATTTCTCAACGTTGGACTCCAGCGGTGTCATATTAACTTAGTGTGGCAGGTGAGCAGCAGAAGGAGTCATGAGGTTTATATTCTTTATCCTGCAGGACGTCTTAGAGGTATTTTCTGCCTCAGGATAATGTCAACAATGAGAGCGACACTTGCCATATCCCTCCCTCTGGGTTCTACGTGTCCCTCAAAATTAAGTGACACAAACTCCAGTAATTATCTATACAGGAATCCTACAGTGCATCTAATTCCTTCATCTTTATAGGATCGGAATATATATTTTTATTACAATTTAACTTTTTGTCTACTATAGTTCCTTTTCAGTTCTTTTATTCTCACTTGTTTCATTCAGTCACGTTTACTACAATCATTCTTTCTCTGTATTGACATTTTATACATTTATTTCATTGTCACAACCATCAAGTCTAGGTAGGGAGGAAGGCCAGGGAGGAGGGTCAGGGCCAAAGAGAAGGGAGGAGGGCCAGGACCAGGAAGGATGGCTAGGGCGAGGGAGGAGGGCCAGGGATGAGTGCCAGGACCAGGGAGGATAGTTAGGGCGAAGAAGGAGGGCCAGGGATGAGGGCCAGGGCCAGCATTTAACAGATTGCACCTTCCGGGGCTTCACATTCTACTACATTCAAGGACACATTAATCTATACTCCCTCCCACAGCCCCAAGGTGCAGTCACTACGAGAGGTACCTGCTGAAGGTGTGACTCTACTTGTCGACCTTCCTGTTGTTACGACCGTGTCGTATTTTTTTATTTTTTTTTATATAACATGCTTCCATGTTCCATATTATTCCTGTAATGATGTGTTGTATTTACTATTATATAATCTAGTTACCTTAACCCTGTGCTGTTAAGGTTTTAACTGTTACTATTTGTTCTCTAACGACCATCTGCATCGTTAAACGACCCACCGGCGGGTTGCGTGGCGGGAACCGACCTTATATATAGGACCCACCAACTGACGGAGTTAGTTCAGTCCTCTTGTCATACAGTCCACATCCTTTGAGTGACACTCGTCACCTGTTACTTATACTTAATTTATTTGTGTTGTTCCTGTCGCCACCAATGTGGTATATCTATGTGAGTACCTATTTATGTCTTTATTTATGTCCATCAGTATTTGCTTAGTTACATTTAAGTAATTCAGTGTTTCACGTTAGTTAATTTCAGTGTTACTTTTTATATGTTTATGCAGTGCTAACGTAATCCAATGGTTTATTTTTATTCTTTTGATGTTTCGATGTTTAGTATCATTTGTGTCTTAAAAGTTTCGATGGTGAATCAATTTGTTGTGACAGCCTACGAGGCTTTTTATTGTGTTAATATTTAATTAATTATATTCTTAAAGGTTTACTTTATTTATTTTTATTCCCTTTTAATTTACTTCACTTTTTTTGTTTGGTTACGCCTAGAACCTGGATATTAAAGTAAATTAAGAGACGGCGTAACACTGTCTACCTTCACCCTACCTGTCTGCCTTCCTCCTACCTGTCCACTACCTTTCTGCCTTCCTCTTACCTGTCTACCTTCACCCTACCTGTCTACCTTCACCCTACCTGTCTACCTTCACCCTACCTGTCTACCTTCACCCTACCTGTCCATGTCCTTCCTTCGTCTACACATATACAAGAATGGTATTACTCTTACCTGGAAATAATAACTTGCTACAGTATACATACATACATACAGTTAAGGGTATTGTAAACTGAGATTAAATTTACGTTACGTCATCGTCGTTGTGATGATACCCCAACGTAACTTTCTCACCGCGTACTATACATGGGGACAAAAATAATAGAGTAACGTAAGAACATAAGAATGGAGGAAACTGCAGCGGGCCTATTGGTCCATACTGGGCAGTCCCATTTACACTCAACCCCTATTGCTCATATATCCGTCCACCCTATGTTTGAAACTATCCAGCGTATTCGAGTTAATGATGATATTTGGTAACTTGTTCCATTCATCCACTACTCTGTTTCCAAACTAATGTTTACCTAATTCGCGCCAAAATCTAAATTTGTCTAATTTAAAACCATTGCTCCGAGTTTACTCCTGGTTGGATAGTTTGAGTACCTTTGTTATATCACCTTTGTTTAGTCCTGACTTCCATTTATACACTTCGATCATATCGCCCCTCACTCTACGTCTCTTGAGGGAGTGCAGATTAAGATGCTTTAACCTGTCTCTGTACTCAAGGTTCCTAATGCCCGGGATTAGTCTTGTCATTCTCCTCTAATTCCTTCTAGGGATTCTATATCCATTCTGTAGAACGGTGACTAAAACTGAACTGCATAATCCAATGAGGTCTCACAAGCGCAAGATATAATTTCAGGATGACCTCGCTAGTCTTGTAACTAACACTCCCTTGCATAAACCCAAGTACTTTATTAACCTTGTTTCGAGCAAATACACATTGTTTACTTGGCTTAAGGTTCCTACTTTTCATTACTCGTAAATCTTTTTCACATTCGGATTTCTCTTTAACATCGTTGTTCATCTAGTTTCTCTGTTTACATCTCCTAGACTAAGTACTTTACATTTGTCATCTTACTCCAGTGGTCTCTATCAAAGTGACGCCCTGCAGCAGTGTGACGCCCAGCAGCAGTGTGACGCCCCCAGAGGCAGGTGTAACGCCCCCAGAGGCAGGTGTGACGTCCCCAGAGGCAGGTGTAATGCCCCAAAAGAAGGTGTGGCATCCCCAGAGGCAGGTGTGACACCCAGCAGCAGAGGGGGCAGTTCAAAAGATATCTAAGTCTTTAAACTACTAGGGGAACATATGGGCACGGGGGTGGAGGAGACTGCAGTGGGAGCGGGTAAACAAAGTGAAAGGTTACAGGGAAATAGTGTTAGGAATGATGACAAAACTAAATTAGACAGGGAGTTAAGACCTAAACTCGGTAAAGAGAGGACTCGGAACACGACTAACTTAAATGTCTACTACACGAACAGTAGAAGTATGAGAAACAAAATGGATGATATTAGGGCCTTGGTATGTACCGAAAAAATCAATATAATTGCATTCACTGAAACATGGATCAACCTAGACTCACGTGAGTTACCTGTCGAATACCAAATTGCTGATTACAAATTGTTCCATACCGATAGGCCGTCCAGGAAAGGAGGAGTAGCAATATATGTCAGGGATAATCTGAAGTGTGAAATAAATAAGGAAATAAAAACTGAGCGGAATACAGAAACAATTTGGATAGAATTAATCGACGGTAGGGAAAAATTAATCATAGGAGTAATATATAGACCTCCCAATCTTGATAGCGTCAATGAGCGACTTATCTGGGATGAAATGCCCAGGGCTTCGATACACAACAAAGTCTGTATAGTAGGCGACTTTAACCTTGGCCAAATAGATTGGACTGACCTTACGGGTAACTCAGTATCAGAGGATTTCCTCGAAACGATCCAGGACTGTTTCCTAAGTCAACATATAACCGAACCCACACGGGGTAATAATATACTCGATTTAGTTCTGTCGAACAGAGAAAACCTCATTAGTAATCTCGAGGGAGGGAACGAACTTGCTAACAGCAATCACAAAGAAATTAGATCCCAGTTAGATTTTCAGTTCAGAAGTAAGGAAAATTCCATTTAAGTCCCAGATTTCAGAAGGGCAAACTTTGATAGTTTAAAGAGGCAGCTGAAAGAGGGGGTGTTGCACTTGGGCATGAACCTGACATGACATGGACCTGATAACAACATCTGAGATTGCCGAGTTCCATGACAATTTAAATATCGAGTTACTTAATGCACAAAGGCAGAACATACCATACAAAAAACTCAGATCAGACAATAATGACCCTAAATGGATAAGTAATTATTTAAAGAACATTATTGGCCAAAGGAAGGCTATAGGCAGAAGGATAAATCGTGGGGAAATTTACCTCAGGGAGTATTATAAGGTATTGGCGAGTAGGGTTAAGACCGAGATAAGAAAAGCCAAGAGAAATAATGAACTGAAGATAGCAAGGGAGGCGAAGACAAACCCCCAAAGGATTCTACCAAATGTATCAAACTAAAACACGAGATAAGATTGGACCAATACTTCAGATACCGGCGAGCTAACTGATAACAACGGAGAAATGAGCAATAATCTGAATAAATATTTTTCAACAGTTTTCACCACCGAAAATTTAAACATGATACCCGAGGCACCGACTCTATTCAGAGATAGTGAAGAAAACAAATTAAGCGAGATAGTTGTGACTACTAACGTACAAATGTAAAGTACTCAGTATAGGAGATATAAACAGGGAAACCAGTTACCAGATGAACAACGATGCCATTGTGGAATCCGACTGGGAGAGAGATTTAGGAGTAATGATAAGTAGGAATCTTAAGCCAAGTAAACAATGTGTTTTTGCTCATAACAGGGTTAATAAAGTACTTGGGTTCATACAAAGGAGTGTTAGTTACAAGACTAGCGAGGTCATCTTAAAATTGTATCTAGAGCTTGTGAGACCTCACCTGGATTACGCAGTTCAGTTCTGGTCACCGTATTACAGAATGGATATAGAATCCTTGGAAAGAATCCAGAGGAGAATGACAAGACTAATCCCGGGCATCAGGAACCTTGAGTACAGAGACAGGTTAAAGCATCTTAATTTGCACTCCCTCGAGAGACGTAGAGTGAGGGGCGACATGATAGAGGTGTATAAATGGAAGTCAGGGTTAAACAAAGGGGACATTACAAAGGTATTCAAACTATCCAACCAGGAGCGAACTCGTAACAATGGTTTTAAATTAGACAAATTTAGATTTCGGCGTGAAATAGGTAAACACTGGTTTGGAAACAGAGTAGTGGATGAATGGAACAAGTTACCAAATATCATCATTAACTCGTATACGCTGGATAGCTTCAAACATAGGTTGGATGCTTATATGAGCAATAGGGGTTGGGTATAAACGGGACTGCCCAGTATGGGCCAATAGGCCCGCTGCAGTTTCCTCCATTCTTATGTTCTCATGTTCTTAGGTGTGAGAGCTGGCTGTACTGTACAACCTGACACCAGCACCACCTCTTGACCTCACTCAGGTAAGTCTAGACCAGGTGTACCTCCTCTGCCAATTCACCCTTCACTTGACCATTTTCCTTCACTGCTGAGCGATGAACGCGCCTGAACCACTTCACAGAGTTTGTTTGTGGAATCTGAGCGAGGCGAGGCTTAAAGAGTGCATTATTTCACGTATCAATAACAAATTCAGATACGCATACCCAATGGACGACCAGTTTCTGTCTGATACTTGTGATTGTTTATTTTATTGTGTAGAGGGGCTGCACGTGACGTCAGAGATCAGTTTGCTTATGGACGGTGGAGTGAACAAATTTGTCCTTGCCTATACATTACCTGTTCGACGATATAATAATAAGGTTCTTTATAACAATACAAGTTCTTCTTATGTTGTTCATTATCATCTTCGCACCTGTTATTAATTAACGGTCTGTACACCTTGCTAGTACACCTGATACACTACCAACGTGGATCACGGGTGTTTTGTGAGGTAAATCGATATTATTAACTGATTCTATGTGGATTTACGCTCCTATTAACAGATAACAGTTAACTGGTGCAGGGAATGTTTGTAGTGAAGATGATAGTGTTGGCGTGTTGGTGGTGATGTGGGTTGTTTGGTGAGAGAGAGAGAGAGAGAGAGAGAGAGAGAGAGAGACTAGATAAGCGTTAGCTCGCTATTTCATTAATATTTTAGCAAACAACGCATGTGTGTGTGTGTGTGTGTGTGTGTGTGTGTGTGTGTTTTCATCTCGTTAATTATTCACTTGATAATATTCTTACCCTCATTAGGACATAATTAAGTGTACAATCTCACACCTTGTTGTGTAATGAGAAGGAACCACCAGGTAATTAACATCATATCAGGTAGTCCTAACAGGTGTTCACTGGGTGACTCTACACCTGACCTTTGGAAACATCTTGAACGGGTGATCGAGTCCTGTCTTCCGCGATACCGTTTTCTTTATAATGTTTCTCTTCTTACATACACGATCACCCCAATTCTTACATAACAAAAACACTAAACCTAAACTCTAGATGCCGCCCAAACAAGGTATGTTCTTATGTTCTTATGTTCTTATGTTTAAACCACAGGAAGACATCAGAAATTACCTGTTCTCAAAGCTACTCGCCTCGGCCATTGTCGAAGAGCGAAGATTATTGAGGTTGAATCACCATAGTTAATGAAGGTAATATGACAGAAAATAAACGCAGTGAGGTAGGGCATTCCGGTGAGTGGTGAGGTGGGGGAAGGGAAGGAGGGGAGGGGGGAGGGGGAGGAGGTGAGGATGGTGAGGGAGGGGGGAGGGCGGTAGGAGGACGTGGGGGAGGAGGAGGAGGAGGTGGGGCGGTAGGGGAAGGGGTGGAGGTGGGGGTGGAGATGGTAAAGGTGGGGGAGGGGAAGGAGCTGGGGAGGGAAGGGGTGGAGGTGGGGGTGGAGATGGTAAAGGTGGGGGAGGAGGAGGAGGAGGAGGAGGAGAATCTTACCGTCGACCCATTATATATTTAGACTAAATATTGATCTTCACGTTACTAACTCAGTCCTGTAGTAGGTCACACCCTTACATCCCTTTTACGCCCCCTTACACCCTCTTACACCTCCTTATACCCCTTAGACCCCCTTACACCTCTTTGCACCCTATTGCACCCCTTAACACCCTCTTACACCTCCTTATACCTCTTCGACCCCCTTACACCTCTCTACACCCCCTTGCACCCCTTTAGAGCCCCTTACACCCCCTAACACATCTGCTGCTACTTCCCATTTTATGTACTTCATCATCTTTCAGTGTTCTGTCTTCCTCTACCCCCTGTCTTTCCCCTCACCCACCTTCTCCCCTCACCCTACCTCTACCTCCCCTCACCCTACGTCTACCTCCCCTCACCTTACCTCTACCTCACCTCACTTTCCTACTCCCATCACACTCCATATCCCCTCACCCAACCTCTACCTCCCCTCACCCTACCTCTACCTCCCCTCACCCTACCTCTACCTCCCTTCACCCTACGTCTGCCTTCCCTCACCCTACCTCTACCTCCCCTCACCCTACCTCTACCTCCCTTCACCCTGTGTCTACCTCCCATCACCCTACCTCTACCTCCCCTCACCCTACCTCTACCTCCCCTCACCCTACCTCTACCTCCCCTCACCCTACCTCTACCTCCCCTCACCCTACCTCTACCTCCCCTCACCCTACGTCTACCTCCCCTCACCCTACCTCTACCTCCCCTCACCCTACCTCTACCTCCCCTCACCCTACCTCTACCTCCCCTCACCCTACCTCTACCTCCCATCACCCTACCTCTACCTCCCCTCACCCTACCTCTACCTCCCCTCACCCTACCTCTACCTCCCCTCACCCTACCTCTACCTCCTCTCACCCTACCTCTACCTCCCCTCACCCTACCTCTACCTCCCCTCACCCTACCTCTACCTCCTCTCACCCTACCTCTTCCTCAACTCACCCTACCTCTACCTCCCCTCACCCTACCTCAAGTTCCCCTCACCCTACCTACACTTCCTCTCACCCTACCTCTACCTCCCCTCACCCTACCTCTACCTCCCTTCACCCTACCTCTACCTCCCCTCACCCTACCTCTACCTCCTCTCACCCTACCCCTACCACCTCTCACCCTACCTCTACCTCCCCTCACCCTCCTCTCACCCTACCTCTACCTCCTCTCACCCTACCCCTACCTCCCCTCACCCTACCTCTACCTCCTCTCACCCTACCCCTACCTCCCCTCACCCTACATCTACCTCCTCTCACCCTACCTCTACCTCCCCTCACCCTACCTCTACCTCCTCTCACCCTACCTCTACCTCCCCTCACCCTACCTCTACCTCCCCTCACCCTACCTCCCCTCACCCTACCTCTACCTCCCCTCACCCTACCTCCCCTCACCCTACCTCTACCTCCCCTCACCCTACCTCTACCTCCCTCACCCTACCTCTACCTCCCCTCACCCTACCTCTACCTCCCTTCACCTTACCTCTACCTCCCCTCACCCTACCACTACCTCCCCTCACCCTACCTCTACCTCCCCTCACCCTACCTCCCCTCACCCTACCTCTACCTCCCTTCACCTTACCTCTACCTCCCCTCACCCTACCACTACCTCCCCTCACCCTACCTCTACCTCCCCTCACCCTACCTCCCCTCACCCTACCTCTACCTCCCTTCACCTTACCTCTACCTCCCCTCACCCTACCTCTACCTCCCCTCACCCTACCTCCCCTCACCCTATCTTTACCTCCCTTCACCTTACCTCTACCTCCCCTCACCTTACCTCTACCTCCCCTCACCTTACCTCTACCTCCCCTCACCTTACCTCTACCTCCCTTCACCTTACCTCTACCTCCTCTCACCCTACCTCTACCTCCCCTCACCCTACCTCTACCTCCCTTCACCTTACCTCTACCTCCCCTCACCCTATATCTACATCCCTTCACCCTACCTCTACCTCCCTCACCCTACCTCCCCTCACCCTACCTCTACCTCCCCTCACCCTACCTCTACCTCCCCTCACACTCTCTCGTCTAACCAATCGGCCTTCTAGACACCGCTGGGAGATATGATAGTGGTGGGGGTAATGGTGATGGGGGTGTTGGAGAAGGCTATAGTGTTGGTGTTGGTGGAGTGGCGAGAGTGGTGGTGGTGGTAATGATGGTAGTAATAGTGGTGGTAGTAATGGTGGTAGTGGTTGTGGTGGCGATGGTGGTAATGGTGGTGGTAGTTGTTGTGGTAGTGATGGTGGTAGTGGTGGTGGTAGTGATGGGGGTAGTGATGGTGATAGTGATGGTGGTAGTAATGGTGGTAGTGATGGTAGCAGTGGTTGTGGTAGTAGTTGTGGTAGTGATGGTGGTAGTGGTTGTGGTAGTGATGGTGGTAGTGAGAGTAGCAGTGGTTGTGGCAGCGATGGTGGTAGTGGTTGTGATAGTGATGGTAGCAGTGGTTGTGGTGGTGATGGTGGTAGTGGTGGTGGTTTGTGATGGTGATAGTGGTTGTGGTAGTGATGGTGGTAGTGGTGGTGGTTAGTGATGGTGCTACTGATGGTAGCAGTGGTTGTGGTAGTGATGGTGGTAGTGGTAGTGGTGGTGATGGTGGTAGTGGTGGTGGTGGTGGTGATGGTGGTAGTGGTGGTAGTGATGGTGGTAATAGTGGTGGTAGTAATGGTGGTAGTGATGGTAGCAGTGGTTGTGGCAGTGATGGTGGTAGTGGTAGTGGTTCTGGTAGTGATGGTGGTAGTGGTTGTGGTAGTGATGGTGGTAGCGAGTGTAGCAGTGGTTGTGGTAGTGATGGTGGTAGTGGTGGTGGTAGTGATGGTGGTAGTCTTGGTGGTAGTGATGGTGGTAGTGGTTGTGGTTGTGAAGGTGGTAGTGGTGGTGGTTAGTGATGGTGGTAGTGATGGTAGCAGTGGTTGTGGTAGTGATGGTGGTAATGGTGGTGGTTAGTGATGGTGGTAGTGATGGTGGTAGTGGTTGTGGTAGTTATGGTGGTAGTGGTGGTGGTAGTGATGGTGATAGTGATGGTGGTAGTGGTGGTGGTAGTGGTTGTGGTAGTGATGGTGGTAGTGGTTGTGGTAGTGATGGTGGTAGCAAGTGTAGCAGTGGTTGTGGTAGTGATGGTGGTAGTGGTTGTGGTAGTGATGGTAGCAGTGGTTGTGGTAGCAATGTTAGCAGTGGTTGTGGTAGTGATGGTGGTAGTGGTTGTGGTAGTGATGGTGATAGTGATGGTGGTAGTGGTGGTGGTAGTGGTTGTGGTAGTTGTGGTAGTAGTTGTGGTGGAAGTTGTGGTGGTAGTGATGGTGGTAGTGTGATAGTGGTGATGGTAGTGGTTGTGGTAGTGGTCTTGGTAGTGGTAGTGGTTGTGGTAGTGATGGTGGTAGTGATGGTAGCAGTGGTTGTTTTAGTAATGGTGGTAGTGATGGTGGTAGTGGAAGTGGTGGTGGTAGTGGTTGTGGTAGTGACGGTGGTAGTGGTGGTGGTAGTGATGGTGGTAGTGGTGGTGGTAGTGGGGGTAGCAGTGGTTGTGGTGGTAATGGTGGTAGTAATGGTGGTAGCGATGTAGCAGTGGTTGTTTTAGTGATGGTGGTAGTGATGGTAGCAGTGGTTGTGGTAGATGGTGGTAGTGGTTGTGGTAGTGATGGTGGTAGTGATGGTGGTAGTAATTGTAGCAGTGGTTGTAGTAGTGATGGTGGTAGTGGTTGTGGTAGTGATGGTGGCAGTGGTTGTGGTAGTGATGTTGGTAGTGGTTGTGGTACTGATGGTGGTAGTGATGTTAGCAGTGGTTGTGGTAGTAATGGTGGTAGTAATGGTAGCAGTGGTGGTAGTAGTAATGGAAGTAGTGGTGGTAGCACTAGTTTTGGTAGTAGTGATGGTGGTAGTGATGGTGGTAGTAGTGGTAGCATTAGTGGTCGTGGTAGTGATGGTAGCAGTGGTGGTAGTAGTGATGGTGGTAGTGTTGGTAGCAGTAGTGGTAGTAGTGGTGGTAGTGGTGGTATCAGTAGTGGTAGTAGTGATCGTAGTGGTGGTAGTGGTGGTAGCAGTATTGATAATAGTGCTGGTAGTGGTGGTTGTGGTGGTTGCAGTAGTGGTAGTAGTGCTGGTAGTGCTGGTAGCAGTAGTGGTAATAGTGGTAGTAGTGGTGGTAGTGGTGGTAGCAGTAGTGGTAGTAGTGGTGGTAGTGGTGGTATCAGTAGTGGTAGTAGTGGTCGTAGTGGTGGTAGTGGTGGTAGCAGTAGTGATAGTAGTGCTGGTAGTGGTGGTTGTGGTGGTTGCAGTAGTGGTAGTTGTGGTAGTGGTGGTAGCAGTAGTGGTGGTAGCAGTTGTGGTGGTAGCAGTAGTGGTAGTAGTGGTGGTAGTAGTGGTTGCAGTAGAGGTAGTGGTGGTAGTGGTGGTTGCAGTAGTGGGAGTGGTTGGTAGTGGTGGTAGCAGTAGTGGTGGTAGCAGTAGTGGTAGTAGTGGTGGTAGTAGTGGTAGCAGTAGTGGTGGTAGTGATGATGGTAGTGGTGGTGATGGTAGTGGTGGTAGCTGTAGTGGTAGTAGTGGTGGTTTAGTAGTGCTGGTAGTTGTAGTGGTGGTAGTGGTGGTAGCAGTAGTGGTAGTAGTGGTGGTAGTGGTGGTAGCAGTAGTGGTGGTAGTGGTGGTAGTGGTGGTAGCAGTAGTGGTAGTAGTGCGTGTAGTGGTGGTAGTGGTGGTTGCAGTAGAGGTAGTGGTGGTAGTGGTGGTAGCAGTAGTGGTAGTAGTGGTGGTAGTGGTGGTAGCAGTAGTGGTAGTAGTGGTGATAGTGGTGGTAGTGGTGGTAGCAGTAGTGGTAGTGGTGGTAGCAGTAGTGGTGGTGGCAGTAGTGGTGGTAGCAGTAGTGGTAGTAGTGGTGGCAGTGGTGGTAGCAGTAGTGGTAGTAGTGGTGGTAGTAGTGGTAGCAGTAGTTGGTGGTAGTAGTGATGGTGGTAGTGGTGGTAGTGGTGGTGATGGTAGTAGTGATGGTTGTAGTGATGGTAGCAGTAGTGGTAGTAGTGCTGGTAGTGGTGGTTGCAGTAGTGGTGGTAGCAGTAGTGCTGGTTGCAGTAGTGGTAGTAGTGGTAGTGGTGGTAGCGGTAGTGGTAGTAGTGGTGGTAGTGGTGGTAGCAGTATTGGTGGTAGCAGTAGTGGTAGTAGTGGTAGTAGTGGTTGTAGTGGTGGTAGCACTATTGGTGGTAGTGGTGGTAGCAGTAGTGGTGGTAGTGGTGGCAGTAGTGATGGTGGTAGTGGTGGTAGTGGTGGTGATGGTAGTAGTGATGGTGGTAGTGGTGGTAGTGGTGGTGATGGTAGTAGTAGTGGTGGTAGTGGTGGTAGCGAGGGTGTCCAGGCTGTAAGAGGTAGTAGAGAGCCTCCCACTTCACCAGGTCCTTGTGTCTTATATATTTTTCTTCCGTTTTGTTCGCCAGTTCGGCCTCAAGGTTCCCACACTCTTATTTTTTCAAGATAACTTCACCCCTCTTCTTCTTCCTCCTCTTCCTCCTCGTATTCCTCCTCTTCCTTCCTCCTCTTCCGCCTTCCCTTCCTCCTCTTCTACCTTTGCCTCCTCCTTTACAGTTTCGCTTCTTCCTCCTCCTCTTCCGCCGTCTCTTCCTCTATCACCTTCCCCTCCTCCTCTACTGCCTTCGCCGCCTCCTCATCTTCCACCTCCTCCCCCTTCTCTTGCTCCGTCTCCGCCTCTTCCTCTTCCGCCTCCCCGTCTTTCACCTCCTCCTCTTCATCCTCTTGCTCCACCAAACAGACCCACAACATAGCCACACCAATACACACAAGAGACACGTACAGACAGCAGCCAAAAATAACCAAGATATAGGGCAGAAAAATGATGTAGAGAAGGTTGAAGGTAAGGTCAGGTGCATCACTCTACCTCGGCACTGATCGACCGTCACCTGATTAGGAGTAAACAATCATCCACTTAGTCAGGATCAGGAGGAGACAATCATCCACTTAGCCAGGATCAGGAGGAGACAATCACCCAATTAGTCAGGATTAGGAGGAGACAATCATCCAATTAGCCAGGATCAGGAGGAGAAAGGAAGACATTTATAGTGAGACACAGATGGGGGTACGTGTTGCCGGCAGCCAGGGAGCAGAACCGCATGTGTTGAAGGTCATCATCGAAAAAAAAGATCAAAACACCAAAATTCACTTCTAACTAAATCAATAAATTATAAACATCTTTTCGTATAGTTGGACGACAAGTATTGCAGGAGGTGATGAAATTCTATGTTAAAAATCAATAAAGATATGTACAGTAAAAGCTATATGAAGCCCCCAAAAGATATCCTTACCATTTTGTGTTGAGACGTTATGACACGAAGGCTTTTGACAACCCTATGGATATAACAGGAGTTGCAGTGTTCATTCTGAAATTCATCGATCGCCTCCGTAATGATACTTTTTGTAGTGTGTGTGTACATAAGGGTTAAATAAGTTAACAATTGGTTCGTTATCCTCTACAACATTGGACAAGTTGTATGTTGGGGCAATGTTGACAGAAACCAGAGACCAGGTTTTAAGATGTAACCAACTGTGTACTTTAGGGCTGTAGAAAATAGAGACAGACACTGAGACAGAAATTGAGAGACAGAAACTAAGAGACAGAAACTAAGAGACAGAAGGAGGGTAAAGAAGACAAAAATTTGCCATTTGGGGAAAAAAACGCGACCAAGAGAGACGAAACAGGTGATATAACTTAGAACATATGATACAACAGCACAAAACAGACAGACAGACAGACAGACAGTGTAGTGAGAAGGTTGGTGGGACTAACAGCTGTTGTCTTGAAAAAAAAATCCAATCTTGGTAATATCTATAGAATTTGGGTACATTTTGGTATTACTAAATAAGTTGGTCAAAATCCTGAAGGTTGTCAAAGTAACTACCATCAACAGTGCCAAAAAACTACCATCAACAGTGCCCAAAAACTACCATCAACAGTGCCAAAAAACTACCATCAACAGTGCCAAAAACTACCATCAACAGTGCCAAAAAACTACCATCAACAGTGCCAAAAAACTACCATCAACAGTGCCAAAAAACTACCATCAACAGTGCCAAAAAATTACCATCAACAGTGCCAAAAAACTACCATTAACAGTGCCCCAAAACTACCTTCAACAGTGCCAAAAAACTACCATCAACAGTGCCAAAAAACTACCATCAACAGTGCCAAAAAACTACCATCAACAGTGCCAAAAACTACCATCAACAGTGCCCCCAAAAATTAGCACGCCCACATGGACTCGACTCAAAACAGGGCTGGTATAGACTCACTGCTCAGCCTATCAAAGAGACTTAGTTCGCTCTATTACTGTTTGATAAAGTCTGCCTTGTGGGGGTCGAGGTAGAGGGCAGCCCCAGCACCTCAGCCTCATCAGTCTTCACGCCTGTAGACACGTTCCCTAGCGATGACAGACTCATCACATCAACGCTTCCTCAACAAACTGTGACTACTACGCCGGCCACGACCTAACACAGACGTCCCTATAACCTAACCTAACCTAACCTAACTTAAACAGGGCAACATTATTAAGAAAAGTTTGAGGAGAATAAGTAAGGATAAGACTAATCCCAAGGACGAGGTTAATACTCGGGCCTTAAGGTAGTAGGCAGCTACCAAACAGGGAGGTACTACCGCCTGGGAAGATATTGGAAGCAATGTGACCAAGTCCCAGGTTGGTGTTCTGACTTTCTGCCTCATTTACGCTCAATTGCAGGGTCTCAGTTGTTTCTCTTACTTTGACAACACAACATAAATATATTGGTTCTCACTATTGATCTTTTTATTATTATTATTATTATTATTATTATTATTATTATTATTATTATTATCATTATTATATTTTCGCCCCCCAGGCCCTGATATAGGTCATTGACCTGTGCTCGGGTGGGCTAATCCCGTTAAAAAACAAAAAGGATCCCGCACCATCAGTAATAATCCTGCTGATACCTGGACACTCGGGGATTACAGGTTGAGAAAGTGATCTTGTCCTTCAGATCACTTGGCTCAGGAGAAGGTTAGACAAGTTTTCAACCCAAACGGCGTCCCTGAAGCAGTAGTTGGTTTCCTCTTTGCTGTTATCATAAGATTTGTCAAGTTGTGTTGTTGGTCTAACTCTGGATAAGGTCAAGTCTCTTATTTTGGGTGGTCTCTTTACGCCCCGAGGACAAGTGGAGGAGCCTGACCTGCTAGTCCTTGTCGGTAACACTTCCTCCTCCTCATTGTCAGGGCCGCCGCTCTACCAAGTACCTGTTAACATGCTGATGCTCTCTCATGCCTAATTAAGGTAGATTTGGGATTCTACAAGCATGTGAGACAGCGGTCCATGCTGCGCGAGCAAGCTAGCTAACCTAACCTAACCTAACCTAACCTAACCTAACCTAACCTAACCTAACCTAACCTAACCTAACCTAACCTAACCTAACCTAACCTCACCTAATCTCTTCCCTATGTGATAAAATCTTGACTAAGAGACAACTGTTTGATCGGACGCCCATCTGAGCTCTGAGACGATGGTTAACACACACGAAAATAAACTGGTTGACACACAGATGGAAGAAACAAAAACCATCTTGATGTCTATGATGAATCACTCAATTTAAGTTCCTCTAACTATCTTAATCATAGTACCGTCCTTATAGCTGAGGGTTGGCGACCACAGTTCTCCATTCTAAAGGTTCTCGGGCTGTTTTAACCAATCCTCTGAGGCCTTGTATCTCTCTAGGGACCAAGAGCTTAATTTCATTCATCCAAGAAAAAGAAAGAAAGAAAGAAAGAAAGAAAGAAAGAAAGAAAGAACTGCAGAATAAGATCAGTTCCCTTACCTGAAAAGAAGACCACAAGTTTCTCTCTTATTTTACCTGAAAAAGAAAAAAAATATATTTACACGATGAAAAACAAAACAAGATATTATTTACTGTATCATGAACAATAATCACTGAAGTAGTTGTTAATGAGAGAAACTACATAATGACTCAATTTAATTAACCTCCTCCCCCTAAAAAAAGCAGATTCAAGATGGCGTCCAAATTACGCAGAGCCTATCGTAAAAGTTAAGGTAAAAAAATAAAAAAATCTATACTTAGAGTCGAACTAAATTGGAGATATTGAGAGTTTTTGTTATTGACGATGTTTTGAAAGACAATGATTCGCTGTTCCCAATCACTCGAATCACGATAGTCTTAGTCATTTAAAACCAACTTAATACCAATCACTGTGTCCGGTGGCAGAGGAGATAGAACGCTCAGCTGCTGTCTCCCTATAGTTGTAAAATAAACACCTGACGTTAAAGTTGAGGAAATGGAAACAATCAAGTGCAGTATCGACACTTATTGGTTCCTTTTGAGTAATAAAGGCATAAGTGAAACCTCTATTCAACGGACTGCATGGTGAAGAAATTCCGGTATATCGAGGGTCTATTAAATGTAAAACCTCTATTTAAAGGACTTCCCTCTCGATGTAATCCGTTAATTGGAGAGTATCACATATAATGGACCTATGATATAATGGATTTGCATTGCTATAAAGTCCGGTAAATAGAGGTTTTACGTTAAATAGACCCTTAATATAACGGAATTTCTTCACCATGCAGTCCGTTAAACAGAGGTTTTACTGTATCAGAAACTCATCAAGGTGTTCAGATGGTCGGGGGGGAGTGTGTTCATCAGATGGTCGGGGGGAGTGTGTTCATCAGATGGTCGGGGGGGTGTTCATCAGATGGTCGGGGGGGGGTGGTGTTTATCAGATGGCCAGGGGGAGGGGGGAGGTGTTTATCAGATGGCCAAGGGGTGGGGGGTGGTGTTCATCAGATGGGAGGGGGGAGGTGTTTATCAGATGGCCGGGGGGAGGGGGGGAGGTGTTTATCAGATGGCCGGGGGGAGGGGGGAGGTGTTTATCAGATGGCCAGGGGGAGGGGGAGGTGTTTATCAGATGGCCGGGGGAAGGGGGAGGTGTTTATCAGATGGCCAGGGGGAGGGGGGTGGTGTTTATCAGATGGTCGGGGGGGAGTGTGTTCATCAGATGGTCGGAGGGAGGGCGGAGGTGTTTATCAGATGGCCAGGGGGAGGAGGGAGGTGTTTATCAGATGGTCGGGGGGAGGGGGAGGTGTTTATCAGATGGCCGGGGGGAGGGCGGAGGTGTTTATCAGATGGTCGGGGGGAGGGGGGAGGTGTTTATCAGATGGCCGGGGGGAGGGGGAGGTGTTCATCTGATGGCCAGGGGGAGGGGGGAGGTGTTTATCAGATGGTCGGGGGGGGAGTGTGTTTATCAGATGGTCGGGGGGAGGGGGGAGGTGTTTATCAGATGGTCGGGGAGGAGTGTGTTCATCAGATGGTCGGGGGGGAGGTGTTTATCAGATGGTCGGGGGGGAGTGTGTTCATCAGATGGTCGGGGGGAGTGTGTTCATCAGATGGTCGGGGGGAGTGTGTTCATCAGAGGGTCGGGGGGAGGGGGGAGGTGTTTATCAGATGGTCGGGGGGAGGGGGGAGGTGTTTATCAGATGGTCGGGGGGAGGGGGGAGGTGTTCATCAGATGGCCAGGGGGAGGGGGGAGGTGTTTATCAGATGGTCGGGGGTGAGGAGGGAGGTGTTTATCAGATGGCCAGGGGGAGGGGGGAGGTGTTTATCAGATGGTCGGGGGGGGTGTGTTCATCAGATGGCCAGGGGGAGGGGGGAGGTGTTTATCAGATGGTCGGGGGGAGGGGGGAGGTGTTTATCAGGTGGCCAAGGGGGGGGGGGGTGTTTATTAGATGATCAGGGGGAGAGGGGTGTTTATCATATGGCCAAGGGGGGGGGGGGGATCGTGACACACAGTCGGGGTGTAAACATTATATTCAGGTGATGAGGTGCAGTGTACACAGCTCCCTCCCTCTTCTTTGTCCTTCCTTCCTTCTCTTCTTCCATCCTTATCTCCTCCATCCTTATCTCCCACCCTCCTTATCTCCCCCTCCATATCTTCCCCTCCTTATCTCCTTCCCTCATTATCTCCCCCTCCTTATCTCCCCCTCCTTAGCTTCCTCCCTCCTTATCTCCCTCCCTCCTTATCTCCCACCCTCCTTATCTCCCCCCTTCTTAGCTTCCTCCCTCCTTATCTCCCCCTCCTTATCTCCCTCCCTCCTTATCTCCCACCCTCCTTATCTCCCACCCTCCTTATCTCCCACCCTCCTTATCTCTCACCCTCCTTATCTCCCTCACTACTTATCTCCCCCTCCTTATCTCCCTCCCTCCTTATCTCCCACCCTCCTTATCTCCCTCACTACTTATCTCCCCCTCCTTATCTCCCTCCCTCCTTATCTCCCACCCTCCTTATCTCCCTCCCTCCTTCTCTCACATCCTCCTTCTCTCCCACCCTCCTTATCTCCCTCACTACTTATCTCCCCCTCCTTATCTCCCTCCCTCCTTATCTCCCACTCTCCTTATCTCCCTCCCTACTTATCTCCCCCTCCTTATCTCCCTCCCTCCTTCTCTCCCACCCTCCTTATCTCCCTCCCGACTTATCTCCCCCTCCTTATCTCCCTCCCTCCTTATCTCCCACCCTCCTTATCTCCCTCCCTACTTATCTCCCCTCCTTATCTCCCTCCCTCCTTGTCTCCCTCCCTCCTTATCTCCCCCCTTCTTAGCTTCCTCCCTCCATATCTCCCTCCCTCCTTATCTCCCTCCCTCCTTATCTCCCTCCCTCCTTATCTCCCACCTTCCTTATCTCCCTCCCTCCTTCTCTCCCACCCTCCTTATCTCCCTCCCTACTTATCTCCCCCTCCTTATCTCCCTCCCTCCTTATCTCCCACCCTCCTTATCTCCCTCCCAACTTATCTCCCACCCTCCTTATCTCCCTCCCTACTTATCTCCCCTCCTTATCTCCCTCCCTCCTTGTCTCCCTCCCTCCTTATCTCCCCCCTTCTTAGCTTCCTCCCTCCTTATCTCCCCCCTTCTTTTATTCCTCCCTCCTTATCTCCCTCCCTCCTTATCTCCCACCCTCCTTATCTCCCCCTCCTTCTCTCCCACCCTCCTTCTCTCCCACCCTCCTTATCTCCCTCCCTCCTTCTCTCCCACCCTCCTTCTCTCCCACTCTCCTTCTCTCCCTCCCTCCTTATCTCCCTCCCTCCTTATCTCCCCTTCTTAGCTTCCTCCCTCCTTATCTCCCACCCTCCTTATCCCTCTCCCTACTTATCTCCCCCTCCTTATCTCCCTCCCTCCTTATCTCCCACCCTCCTTCTCTCCCACCCTCCTTATCTCCCACCCTCCTTATCTCCCCCTCCTTCTCTCCCACCCTCCTTCTCTCCCACCCTCCTTATCTCCCTCCCTCCTTCTCTCCCACCCTCCTTCTCTCCCACCCTCCTTCTCTCCCACCCTCCTTCTCTCCCACCCTCCTTCTCTCCCACCCTCCTTATCTCCCTCCCTCCTTATTTCCCTCCCTCCTTATCTCCCTCCCTACTTATCTCCCCCTCCTTATCTCCCTCCCTCCTTCTCTCCCACCCTCCTTCTCTCCCACTCTCCTTCTCTCCCTCCCTCCTTATCTCCCTCCCTCCTTATCTCCCCCTTCTTAGCTTCCTCCCTCCTTATCTCCCTCCCTCCTTATCTCCCACCCTCCTTATCTTCCACCCTCCTTATCTCCCCCTCTTCTCTCCCACCCTCCTTCTCTCCCACCCTCCTTATCTCCCTCCCTCCTTATCTCCCACCCTCCTTCTCTCCCACCCTCCTTCTCTCCCACTCTCCTTCTCTCCCTCCCTCCTTATCTCCCTCCCTCCTTATCTCCCCCTTCTTAGCTTCCTCCCTCCTTATCTCCCTCCCTCCTTATCTCCCACCCTCCTTATCTTCCACCCTCCTTATCTCCCCCTCCTTCTCTCCCACCCTCCTTCTCTCCCACCCTCCTTATCTCCCTCCCTCCTTACTCCCTCCTTCTACTTCCTCCCTCCTTATCTCCCTCCCACCTTCTCTCCCCCCCTCCTTCTCTCCCACTCTCCTTCTCTCCCTCCCTCCTTATCTCCCTCCCTCCTTATCTCCCCCTTCTTAGTTTCCTCCCTCTTTATCTCCCTCCCTCCTTCTCTCCCTCCCTCCTTATCTTCCACCCTCCTTATCTCCCCCTCCTTCTCTCCCACCCTCCTTCTCTCCCACCCTCCTTATCTCCCTCCCTCCTTATCTCCCACCCTCCTTCTCTCCCACCCTCCTTCTCTCCCCTCTCCTTCTCTCCCTCCCTCCTTATCTCCTCCCTCCTTATCTCCCCCTTCTTAGCTTCCTCCCTCCTTATCTCCCTCCTCCTTCTCTCCCCCCTCCTTCTTCCCCCTCCTTCTCTCCCCCTCCTTCTCTCCCACCCTCCTTCTCCCTCCTCCTATCTCCCCTTCTCTTCCTCCCTCCTCTCTCCCACCCTCCTTCCCTCTCCCTCTTTCTCCCCCCCCTTATCTCCCTCCCTCCTTATCTCCCACCCTCCTTATCCCTCTCCCTACTTATCTCCCCCTCCTTATCTCCCTCCCTCCTTATCTCCCACCCTCCTTCTCTCCCACCCTCCTTATCTCCCTCCTTCTTTATCTCCCACCCTCCTTATCTCCCTCCCTCCTTCTCTCCCTCCCTCCTTATCTCCCACCCTCCTTATCTCCCTCCCTCCTTATCTCCCTCCCTACTTATCTCCCCCTCCTTATCTCCCTCCCTCCTTATCTCCCACCCTCCTCTCTCCCACCCTCCTTATCTCCCTCCCTCCTTATCTCCCTCCTTCATTATCTCCCACCCTCCTTATCTCCCTCCTTCCTTACTCCTCCCCCTCCTTATCTCCCACCCTCCTTATCTTCCTCCCTCCTTCTCTCCCACCCTCCTTCTCTCCCTCCCTCCTTATCTCCCTCCCTCCTTATCTCCCTCCCTCCTTATCTCCCTCCCTCCTTCTCTCCCTCCCTCCTTCTCTCCCTCCCTCCTTATCTCCTCCCTCCTTATCTCCCTCCCTCCTCCTCTCTCCCTCCCTCCTATCTCCCACCCTCCTTCTCTCCCTCCCTCCTATCTCCCACCCTCCTTCTCTCCCCCTCCTATCTCCCACCCTCCTTATCTCCCTCCCTCCTTATCTCCCTCCCTCCTCTCTCCCACCCTCCTATCTCCCACCCTCCTTCTCTCCCTCCCTCCTCTCTCCCCCCTCCTTATCTCCCACCCTCCTTTCTCCCACCCTCCTTATCTCCCTCCCTCCTTATCTCCCTCCCTCCTTCTCTCCCTCCCTCCTTATCTCCCTCCCTCCTTATCTCCCACCCTCCTTATCTCCCTCCCTCCTTATCTCCCACCCTCCTTCTCTCCCACCCTCCTTATCTCCCACCCTCCTTATCTCCCTCCCTCCTTATCTCCCTCCCTCCTTATCTCCCACCCTCCTTATCTCCCACCCTCCTTATCTCCCTCCCTCCTTCTCTCCCTCCCTCCTTATCTCCCTCCCTCCTTATCTCCCTCCCTCCTTATCTCCCACCCTCCTTATCTCCCACCCTCCTTATCTCCCACCCTCCTTCTCTCCCTCCCTCCTTATCTCCCATCTTAACACCACAACTCCACAAATCTTAACATAATTTAAAAAATATATAAAATAAAATAAAAAAAAATCCTCAGCAATCAGGAAGGAAGAATAGGAGACCAAATGAGCGCAGCAGTTCTGGAATCTCTTTAGGCCTACTCTCATCTCCTTCACTTCTCCCCCCCCCCCCCAGGCTCCTGCATTACCACACACACACAAACACACACACACATACACACACAACCACACACACACATACACACATACAACTACACACACACACACACACACACACACACACACACACACACACACAACCACAGAATTCAGATTTATGAGTCAGAGTGTGTGTGTGTGTGTGTGTGTGTGTGTGTGTGTGTGTGTGTGTGTGTGTCTTTCTATCTCTTTCTTTTTCTGTATCTCTCCCTCACCCTCACCTCCTCTCCCTCACCCTCACCTCCTCTCCCTCACCCTCACCTCCTCCTCTCCCTCACCCTCACCTCCTCCTCTCCCCCACCTCCTCCTCTCCCTCACCCTCACCTCCTCTCCCTCACCCTCACCTCCTCTCCCTCACCCTCACCTCCTCCTCTCCCTCACCCTCACCTCCTCCTCTCCCTCACCTCCTCTCCCTCACCCTCACCTCCTCCTCTCCCTCGCCTCCTCCTCTCCCTCACCCTCACCTCCTCTCCCTCACCTCCTCTCCCTCACCCTCACCTCCTCCTCTCCCTCACCCTCACCTCCTCCTCTCCCTCACCCTCACCTCCTCCTCACCCTCACCTCCTCCTCTCCCTCACCTCCTCTCCCTCACCTCCTCCTCTCCCTCACCTCCTCTCCCTCACCCTCACCTCCTCTCCCTCACCTCCTCTCCCTCACCCTCACCTTCTCCTCTCCCTCACCCTCACCTCCTCCTCTCCCTCTCCCTCACCTCCTCTCCCTCACCCTCACCTCCTCTCCCTCACCCTCACCTCCTCCTCTCCCTCTCCCTCACCCTCACCTCCTCTCCCTCACCTCCTCTCCCTCACCCTCACCTCCTCTCCCTCACCTCCTCTCCCTCACCCTCACCTCCTCCTCTCCCTCACCCTCACCTCCTCCTCTCCCTCACCCTCACCTCCTCCTCTCCCTCTCCCTCACCTCCTCTCCCTCACCCTCACCTCCTCTCCCTCACCCTCACCTCCTCCTCACCCTCACCCTCACCTCCTCCTCTCCCTCACCCTCACCTCCTCCTCTCCCTCACCTCCTCTCCCTCACCCTCACCTCCTCTCCCTCACCTCCTCACCCTCACCCTCACCTCCTCTCCCTCACCTCCTCCTCACCCTCACCCTCACCTCCTCTCCCTCTCCCTCACCTCCTCCTCACCCTCACCCTCACCTCCTCCTCTCCCTCACCCTCACCTCCTCCTCTCCCTCACCTCCTCTCCCTCACCTCCTCCTCTCCCTCACCTCCTCTCCCTCACCCTCACCTCCTCTCCCTCACCTCCTCTCCCTCACCCTCACCTCCTCCTCTCCCTCCCCTCACCTCCTCCTCTCCCTCTCCCTCACCTCCTCTCCCTCACCCTCACCTCCTCTCCCTCACCCTCACCTCCTCCTCACCCTCACCCTCACCTCCTCCTCACCCTCACCTCCTCCTCACCCTCTCCCTCACCTCCTCTCCCTCACCCTCACCTCCTCCTCTCCCTCACCTCCTCCTCACCCTCACCTCCCTCCCTCACCCTCACCTCCTCTCCCTCTCCCTCACCTCCTCCTCTCCCTCACCCTCACCTCCTCTCCCTCACCCTCACCTCCTCCTCACCCTCACCCTCACCCCCTCCTCACCCTCTCCCTCACCTCCTCTCCCTCACCCTCACCTCCTCCTCTCCCTCACCTCCTCTCCCTCACCCTCACCCTCACCTCCTCCTCTCCCTCACTTCCTCCTCTCCCTCACCCTCACCTCCTCCTCTCCCTCACCTCCTCCTCACCCTCTCCCTCACCTCCTCTCCCTCACCCTCACCTCTTCCTCTCCCTCACCTCCTCCTCACCCTCACCCTCACCTCCTCTCCCTCTCCCTCACCTCCTCCTCCACCCTCACCCTCACCCCCTCCTCTCTCCTCCCCTCACCCTCACCTCCTCCTCTCCCTCACTCCTCCTCACCCTCTCCCTCCCTCCTCTCCCTCACCCTCACCTCCTCCCTCTCCTCACCCTCACCTCCTCCTCTCCCTCTCCCTCACCTCCTCCACTCCCTCACCCTCACCTCCTCTCCCTCACCCTCACCTCTTCCTCTCCCTCACCCTCACCTCCTCCTCACCCTCACCCTCACCTCCTCTCCCTCTCCCTCACCTCCTCCTCTCCCTCCCCTCCCTCCTCTCCTCACCCTCACCTCTTCTCTCCTCTCCCCTCACCTCCTCCTCACCCTCACCCTCACCTCTTCTCCCTCTCCCTCACCTCCTCCTCTCCCTCACCCTCACCTCCTCCTCTCCCTCACCTCCTCCTCACCCTCTCCCTCACCTCCTCTCCCTCACCCTCACCTCTTCCTCTCCCTCACCCTCACCTCCTCCTCACCCTCACCCTCACCTCCTCTCCCTCTCCCTCACCTCCTCCTCACCCTCACCCTCACCTCCTCCTCTCCCTCACCCTCACCCTCACCTCCTCCTCTCCCTCACCTCCTCCTCACCCTCTCCCTCACCTCCTCTCCCTCACCCTCACCTCCTCCTCTCCCTCACCCTCACCTCCTCCTCTCCCTCTCCCTCACCTCCTCCACTCCCTCACCCTCACCTCCTCTCCCTCACCCTCACCTCTTCCTCTCCCTCTCCCTCACCTCCTCCTCACCCTCACCCTCACCTCCTCTCCCTCTCCCTCACCTCCTCCTCTCCCTCACCCTCACCTCCTCTCCCTCACCCTCACCTCCTCTCCCTCACCCTCACCCTCACCTCCTCCTCTCCCTCACCCTCACCTCCTCCTCTCCCTCACCTCCTCTCCCTCACCCTCACCTCCTCCTCTCCCTCACCCTCACCTCCTCCTCACCCTCACCTCCTCCTCTCCCTCACCCTCACCTCCTCCTCTCCCTCACCTCCTCCTCACCCTCTCCCTCACCTCCTCCTCTCCCTCACCCTCACCTCCTCCTCTCCCTCACCCTCACCTCCTCTCCCTCACCCTCACCTCCTCCTCTCCCTCTCCCTCACCTCCTCCACTCCCTTCACCCTCCCTCCTCTCCCTCACCCTCACCTCCTCTCCCTCACCTCCTCCTCACCCTCTCCCTCACCTCCTCCTCTCCCTCACCCTCACCTCCTCTCCCTCACCTCCTCCTCACCCTCTCCCTCACCTCCTCTCCCTCACCCTCACCTCCTCCTCTCCCTCACCCTCACCTCCTCCTCACCCTCACCTCCTCCTCTCCCTCACCTGCTCTCCCTCTCCCTCACCTCCTCCTCTCCCTCACCCTCACCTCCTCCACTCCCTCACCCTCACCTCCTCACCCTCACCCTCACCTCCTCCTCTCCCTCACCTCCTCTCCTCACCCTCACCTCCTCCTCTCCCTCACCTCCTCCTCACCCTCTCCCTCACCTCCTCCTCTCCCTCACCCTCACCTCCTCCTCTCCCTCACCCTCACCTCCTCTCCCTCACCCTCACCTCCTCCTCTCCCTCTCCCTCACCTCCTCCTCTCCCTCACCCTCACCTCCTCCTCTCCCTCACCTCCTCCTCTCCCTCACCTCCTCTCCCTCTCCCTCACCTCCTCCTCTCCCTCACCCTCACCTCCTCCTCTCCCTCACCTCCTCTCCCTCACCCTCACCTCCTCCTCACCCTCACCTCCTCTCCCTCACCCTCACCTCCTCCTCTCCCTCACCCTCACCTCCTCTCCCTCACCCTCACCTCCTCCTCACCCTCACCTCCTCCTCTCCCTCACCTCCTCTCCCTCACCCTCACCTCCTCCTCTCCCTCACCTCCTCCTCTCCCTCACCTCACCTCCTCATCTCCCTCACCTCCTCCTCTCCCTCACCTCCTCCTCTCCCTCTCCCTCACCTCCTCCTCTCCCTCACCCTCACCTCCTCCTCACCCTCACCTCCTCCTCTCCCTCACCTCCTCCTCTCCCTCACTCCTCACCCTCACCTCCTCCTCTCCCTCACCTCCTCCTCACCCTCACCTCCTCCTCCCCTCACCTCCTCCTCTCCCTCACCCTCCCCTCACCCTCTCCTCCCCTTCCTCCTCCCCCTCTCCCCTCCCTCCTCCCCTCACCTCCTCCTCTCCCTCACCTCCTCCTCTCCCTCACCTCCTCCTCTCCCTCACCTCCTCCTCTCCCTCACCTCCTCCTCTCCCTCACCCTCACCTCCTCCTCTCCCTCACCTCCTCCTCTCCCTCACCCTCACCTCCTCCTCTCCCTCTCCCTCACCTCCTCCTCTCCCTCACCTCCTCCTCTCCCTCGCCTCCTCCTCTCCCTCACCTCCTCCTCACCCTCACCTCCTCCTCTCCCTCACCTCCTCCTCTCCCTCACCTCCTCCTCTCCCTCACCTCCTCCTCTCCCTCACCTCCTCCTCCTCCTCTCCCTCACCTCCTCCTCTCCCTCACCTCCTCCTCTGCCTCACCTCCTCCTCTCCCTCACCTCCTCCTCACCCTCACCTCCTCCTCTCCCTCACCTCCTCCTCTCCCTCACCTCCTCCTCTCCCTCACCTCCTCCTCTCCCTCACCTCCTCCTCACCCTCACCTCCTTCTCTCCCTCACCTCCTCCTCTCCCTCACCTCCTCCTCTCCCTCACCTCCTTCTCTCCCTCACCTCCTCCTCTCACTCACCTCCTCCTCTCCCTCACCTCCTCCTCACCCTCACCTCCTCCTCTCCCTCACCTCCTCCTCTCCCTCACCTCCTCCTCTCCCTCACCTCCTCCTCTCCCTCACCTCCTCCTCACCCTCACCTCCTTCTCTCCCTCACCTCCTCCTCTCACTCACCTCCTCCTCACCCTCACCTCCTCCTCTCCCTCACCTCCTCCTCTCCCTCACCTCCTCCTCTCCCTCACCCTCACCTCCTCCTCTCCCTCTCCCTCACCTCCTCCTCTCCCTCACCTCCTCCTCTCCCTCACCTCCTCCTCTCCCTCACCTCCTCCTTTCCCTCACCTCCTCCTCACCCTCACCTCCTCCTCTCCCTCACCTCCTCCTCTCACTCACCTCCTCCTCTCCCTCACCTCCTCCTCACCCTCACCTCCTCCTCTCCCTCACCTCCTCCTCTCACTCACCTCCTCCTCTCCCTCACCTCCTCCTCACCCTCACCTCCTCCTCTCCCTCACCTCCTCCTCTCCTTCACCTCCTCCTCTCCTCTCGTCGTCCATCTTCCAGTAAATGGAACTTATGTGGCTACATCCATCAACATTATCCAGACAGACACACACATACATGCATACATACGTACATACATACATACATAGACAGACAGACAGACAGATACATACATACATACATACATACATACATACATACATACATAAATACATACATAGACAGACAGACAGATCGACAGATACATTATACATACATACATACATATGTACATACATACATACATAGATACATACATATGTACATACATACATACATAAATACATACATACATAGACAGACAGACATTGTCAGACAGATACATACATACACACATACATACATACATACACACATATGTAATGGCCCCTGTCTCATCAACAGAAGTATTATATAAATAGGTTATTTACATTTGATTTATATTCAAACTTATCCCCTGTAAGTTTCCACTAACTATGAGGAGGACATGAACTGATCACGTGAACGGTAGCTTCCCCAAGAGGGAGAAGCCCATGTGACCATAGTCAGTAAATATGTAAGCGCGCTCCATGCGACGCCTTTAGTCAGTCTCAATCACAAACTAATACAGAATGGACGTTGATTCACATCTAGTTACATAGACGCCGTCCCTTTCTCACCACACTCATAAATAGTGGAACTTACGGTTGATCTACACTCAGGAATTATACAAATAATACTTTTTAATAAAAGATGAAACTTCAATTGGGTTTCGTAAGTAAAGCCCAATATAATATATGTGTACCAACCTGGTTAACTTAGAATTAACCAACCGGTTCATATAGGTGGCAGCTTGTGTGGGTACGAAAACGACATATCAGTCTACGTAACAAGGCGTCAGTGTTTGTGAAAACAATAAAAACAAAAAACAGTGACGTGTTACAAACACTCGGAGTGTTAAGACTATACCCCGTATTGAGACGATATTTCTTGAGTGCTTCTCATTCTGTCGCCAAGAAGAGGTGCAGAATTATTCAAAATAACCGCAACTGAGTTATTAAATCATGCAGCCTGTTGGAATCCCTGTTAGTAACAAGTCTGGCCCAGAGAAGAAAGCATAGTGTCAGCGGTCTACCCATGTGTGGTCTACAGTGTTGCAGACATTCTCATGAACTTTACTAACAAGCAGACATTTCACAAGAAGCTGGACGGTTGTGTGGTTTCGCGAGCTTTGATTGCAGTATTTCCAGTGTCATCAGACAGTTCTCCATATATACGAGACTGCAGAAGATTGGCACACAACAGAGGCGACATCGTATCAGCAGCAGAAGGACCTGATTCGTCTTAGGTCAGCGGCATCTGTTCTACTGTGGAGGTATCCCCCTGTTGTGAAGTGGACTCGCCCGACGTTCGTGATTGCTGTGCGTTATCCTCGTTGCTAGGGCAACCGGACAGAGGCTGCGCACAGAGACAATTGAGGAGGCACCAGACTCCCTCACCCCACCACAGATAGCAGCTGGACGGATCGCGTTTTCTATACAGACGCTATAACTCCTGTATTAGGTATTTCAAAAGTATACATAGTTTATACACACATTAACACGTTCGAGACATAACTCCACATTGATAGGACATCGGATAGGGTATGTCATTGAAATAAGTGTCTTTCGTATATTCATGTGTACTGACGTAATATAATTTGCAGTAGTTATTTCTTATCTATTTAATCATTCATATTTTAATTATTTTAACTATAATTTTTATCATTTCCTGTACATGAGAGGCAAGTTTTGCTCTTACTGTTAATCATTGTCTGGCTAAACTGAAACTTATTGGATAAATTTTCAAAGTTTCCAATGTATAAATCTGAAGACATTACTCACCTAGCACAAGTAGTTGCTGATGAATTACAATTAAAGGATACAAGTTCCGTATCTTCTGCAAAGGTTGAGTTAGGACTTAAGCCGGAAGCACAGTCGGACGCTTCGGTAGATAGTAGTGAGCAGTTAATTGAGAAATCGTATGACGACTTAAACCGTCGTACTTTACGGTCGGGGAATCAATATCGCACCTCACCTAGACATACACAGGTAGGTTCTAATCCTATTCCGGGTGACAGTGTGTCGGTTGATTTATCATTACCCACCCCATTAACTGAGCCTTCAGTTAGGAGTAAAAGTACTGAGCCTTCAGTTAGGAGTAAAAGTACTGAGCCTTCAGTTAGGAGTAAAAGTACTGAGCCTTCAGTTAGGAGTAAAAGTACTGAGCCTTCAGTTAGGAGTAAAAGTACTGGCTTGCTAACTTCTAACGCTAAAATGGCTTACTCTAACACTTTACCCAATAATGCTCCCGTGTCAGCTAACACAGACAATGTATTTCATATGATGCCACGTGGCGACCACGTACGTAATTTTACGGGTCAAGATAATTATCGTGTGGCGCATTTCATTCGTGCATGTGAAGACGCTATGCGCAATGCCAAAATTACCAGTGATGAGGATAAAAAGTCGTTTGTGCGTTCCCACTTTACGCAGAGATCGTTTGCTAGCAATCACTTAAATGCGTATGGCTTAACATCACCTGACTATGAAAAGTTTAAGCGCACCCTCATTGGAATTTTTGGGGGCGGGTCCCAGTTGGGCCAAATGCAGTGGATCTTCAGGTGGCTGGATCGTTGTGCTCCAGTGGTTCACGCAGAAACACCTATGGTGGCAGTTGATATTGTGGGGGAAGTGCGACAGGATATGGAAGCGACCTTCAGGAATTCGAATTGGTATGAACAGGGTGGGAGAATGTCAGCGACAAATGTGGAAACGCTGATTGAATTGATTAGTTTCTTATTAGTAGTTTGGCGCCCTATATACAACCGGGCACAGGAAGTTCAGTTTGTACCACCTCTTGATAAGGTGGATTATGCAACCAAACTTTGTCCCACGGTTACGGGACCTTTGATGGCGCGTCCCTCCCTGACTACGGCGTGCCCCCCCACAACCCCCCGCCAGTGACATGACACAGATCATATCCCTCTTCCAAGAATTTACCAACCGTATTGAAAAACTCTTCGCTACACTCTGTACCACCATCTCCCACCTACTCCTGCCCTCTGTTGCCACCCAGTCACTCTCTGCTGGTTTGACACAAGCTGTTGGTCCCCCTGTGAGCCCCCCCTGCTCACGGCCTACTCCACCGCCGGCGGCCTTCACTACTGGTGTAGTGCCTACCGGGCCTGCCCTGGTGTGTCCTGCTGCCCCCGAGCGAAGTCCTGCCCCATCCTCACAACACTTGGTGCCTCAACCTGTCCACCACCCACCGCAAGCCGCGCCCGTGTCTGAGCTGTCTCCACCAGGGCTACCTGGACCTGAGGACACCACCCCCGGCTACCTGTACCCCACCGACATGTCGACGAACACACCATCACAATCACACTAAAAGGCGTGTCCCTCAATGTTGTCAATGCCTATGTGCCTCCCTCCACCCCTACTGTACCTGCCCCACCACACCATATCACCTCCACCCCCACTGTACTTCGCCACGCCTAGTACATTGGCAACCCTGAGCCTGGCCGCACTGTTTGTAAACTTTGTGGTCAACAGACTCTCACACCCTCTTTCACACCACATCCTCATCTGCCCTATGACCTCCCCCTACAAGGGTGGCACCTCTTCCCTCCCCGACCAGATATCCCTCCTCCTAGTGACAGGCCTGGCACTTGACATTATTAGTGACCTGCCACATTTTGCCATAAACAGATAAATTGTACCGGGAATTTTCCCCCCACACACTCATCATTGTCACTTTATGTAACTTGCTGACAAAACCCATGACCCTTCAGGCCTTTTACGCCCTTAATGCATGAGTCATAAAGGCAAGCATGAACTCCGCATGCTTCCCAGTTGGGCGCTGTAAACGCTTCTGCGCTTCACCTTGCACAGGATGTAAGGGGGTGCCCAATAAACTAGCCCCCTCCGGGGCAATCTGTAACCTGACTACGGCACCACCCCAGATGGCACAACCCCAGATGGCTCACATGGCACCCTTGGCTCCCATTGCACCACAACACCGAACTTTCAAGCAACGTCGATCTATGAGATGTACCCACTGTAATAGACGGGGCCATTTGATTGATGATTGTTTTCAGCTCCAGGGCGGTGGTGCTACGACAACAGAGACCACAGGTGCTAAGCAGCAGTCAAGGTCATCCACGGAGGCGGTTAAGGCAACGCCTCCACCTAACCAGAAATCACGCATGCGGTGTGCACTCCACAAGTCGACTACTAACAACACAGAAGAGTGCACCTTAGTGTTGAAGGTCAGGAATTTAGACTATGGTGTACCCCAGGTGGCGCAGAAGCGTAAACAGCATCGTTCCCAAGACAAGAAGTCGGGGAAGACCGGCGCCCATCAAAACAAGAAGAAGGATAGGTACATTGTTTCCTGCTTCTCCCCACAACACTTCTATAGCAGCCTCGTTGGTAGCGGCGCTGAGTAAGGTGGAAGTGTTGTCAGTGCCGGTGAGAGTGGATAGTACAAGATTGGCTCTTGATATTGATACTGGTGCTTGCGCGAATGTTTTGGCCTTGACATCCTATCAGGAGTTACAACATAAATTTCCTCACCGTGATTTCAAATGGAGGCCTACTGACGCCGATCTCGAAGGAGTATCTGGCACGCAGTTGAGCATTAACGGAATGGTGACGTTACCACTCAGATTCTCAAGACGTGGTGCTCCCTTCTATGCGGACTTTTATGTGGTTCAGCAGCTTAAATTGCCAGCTGACGGGTTAAATTGGTCTCCCAACCCTTAGAACTCATAAAATACATGTTCATCCACGTAATAATACTATGACGTTTAAAAGTGTTTCCTACAGCGCTATGCGTCATTCTGCACCTTTGCTCACCGCTAGGTCGAAAGTGTTGTCCACCATTCCCACTCAGAGGAAGGCGGAAAATGTGTCAGAGCTAACTCAAGACCTCACACCCACACTTTCCCAGCGTGATTATAGCAGCAACAGTTGAAAGATCGTACCTGCAGTTTTGAAGAGTACTCTCCATTACCAGAATGAGGAATTCACCAAAGCAACTGTCGAATTACCTAACGTGTACACGGGCACTGATGTTGTATGTCTCCCGGAAACATGCAAGGTAAAAGGGTTGTCGTGCGAGTCGACGTTAAGCACGATACGCCCTGGTGGTTTGACAGAGGCACTAGTTCTGAATAGAACAGGCGTTCAACGAATATTAAAGAAAGAATGTTATTTGTGTGATTTTCTAGTATATTACAGCAGTGTCGAAGTACAGTCTACAAAATTCCCAATTGGTAGTATTGTTACTCAATCCCAACAGACTAGGCAAGAGAGGCTAGATCAATTAGTGCCACATGTTAAGGTGCTCGATCATCCTCAGGGCAAGACACGCCTTTTAGAGCTGCTTGCTGACTACAGAAATATTGTAGCCTTGCCAGGGGAAAAGTTGGGTCAGACAGACTTAACATCCCATCATATAGCGTTAAAGGAGGGAACAAACCCTATCTATGTGCCAGCTTACAGACTACCACATAGCCAGCGTGCTGTAGTTCAGGATATGGTGCAAGATACGTTGGATGAGAATGTTATTAAACATTCTAAGTCCCCCTTTAATAGCCCATTATTCCTCGTCCCGAAAAAGGATGGTGGATGGCGCCCTGTTTTTGATTTCAGGCGCGTTAATGAAAAAACGATCCCAGATAGGTACCCTATGCCTGTCTTGAGTGACATATTGCAGTCCTTAGGTAAGGATAATGCTGTATTTAGCAACTTAGATTTGCTTAGTGGTTATTGGCAGATACCACTTGATGAGAAATCACGAGAGGTAACGGCATTCAGTACGCCCCTGGGCCACTTTGAGTTCCTCCGGATGCCATTTGGTCTCAGGAATGCCCCACTAACATTTCAAAGAATGATCAACACCCTGTTTGCCGGATTGATTGGTACCACAGTCTGCGCTTATTTGGATGATCTAATAGTAGTCAGTAAGGATGTCGATACCCATCTGACTAAACTGCGTGAAGTGTTGGACAAACTTTCCACAGCAGGTCTTAAAATTAAACTTTCTAAATGTGAGTTTTTAAAATCCAGAATCCATTTCCTTGGTCATGTAGTTGACGGTGAGGGCAGTCATACAGTAGATGATATAGTGAAAGCTGTATCTCAGTTCCCGCGTCCTACCTCAGTTGATCATGTGCGTAGTTTCTTGGCTTATCTGGATATTATCGTTCTTTTATCAAGAACTATGCAACATTGGCATCGCCCCTAACAAGGTTGTTAAAGACAGATGCAATGTTTATATGGGACGCTGAACACAAAAATAGTTTTGCGGCATTGAAGGCAGCGCTTACCAATGCCCCGTTCTAGCATTCCCAGACTACACTCAACCTTTCACCCTCTGTACTGATGCTTCTGGACTTGGAATCGGAGCTGTACTCATGCAAGAGGATACTCGTGGAATGTTTAGAGTGATAGCTTTTGCAAGTCGTAAACTTATTGATGCTGAAACACGTTATTCGGTAACGCATTTGGAAACGTTAGCCGCTGTGTGGGCACTTAAGAAATTTAAGGACATTATCTTTGGATATAAGATAACTGTCTTTCCGGATCATGCGGCAGTAACTGAGCTGTTCCATGGCAGAAACCTATCAGGCAGATTAGCACGCTGGTATCTGGCAATTCAGGAATTTGACCCCGAGTTCAGGTATTTACCGGGAAGGGCGAATGTTGTCGCCGACGCTTTGTCAAGAAATATAGCACCAGTGATGCCTATATCAACGTTCACTCTTTCACAATTGGAGGATGAGCAACGACGCGACCCATTATGGTCAGCAGTCATTTTTGCTCTCGAATCGGGAGAGGATGTTAAACTCCCCAGATTAATTCTTCCCTTAAGTCAGTTTGAATTACGACAAAACACACTCCATAGGTCGAAAAAGACGCCAGAGGGTATTGTTTCTCAAAGAGTCGTACCTGACACGTTGTGTGAAGCGATTATAACATTGTTCCATGATGTTCCACAGGCAGGTCACCAGGGTCGTGACAAATGCTTGGCGGAATTGAGAAAGAAGTATTTCTGAAACACGACGAAGAAAGACATAGAATTACACATTGCTAAATGTTTGTCATGTGCTCAATATAAAGGTTCTACAGGATCACCGGCCCCGATTCTACAATATCCTAAACCAGGCCGTCCGATTGACACAGTCGCTATTGACTTGTTACAACTCCCGAGGAGTCATCAGGGATTAGCGTACGTCTTTGTGTGTGTGTGGATCATTTTTCTAGGTTCGTGGTCTTGGTCCTACTAAAAGATAAAACAGCCGATTCGGTAGCCTATGCATTGGTGATGAATCTTATATGTCCGTATACTACACCTAAAGTTCTTCTCTCTGACAATGGGACAGAGTTCAAGAATCAGCTAGTGGCGCAAATATGTGCGCAATATGGAATTAAGCAAAGTTTTGTGACACCTTATCATCCACAGGCTAATGATCTTGGTAAGAGAACCAATCGCAAGATCCTGGAGATACTTCGCCCGATTGTGTGTGATTGGGAAGATTGGTTACCGCAGGTTGCAGCGTCTATTAATGGGTCGATTAATAGCTCTACGGGCAAATCACCCTACTACATTGTATATGGTACAGATAAACGTCTACCCTATGATATACTTAAGGACACGCCGAACCCTGTTTATAATATGGATGATTTCGCGGCAAAACAAATCCGTGTTTTTACGGATATTCATACCCAAGTACGATCACATTTAGCAGCGTCACGCGCCGAAATGATGGTCAAGCAACATAAACATGCTAAACCTGTCGTGTTAGACGTAGGTGATGCTGTTATGGTAAGAGAACCTGAAAGGAACTCCAAGCTTTCGGCTAAGTTTTCGGGTCCATTCCGCATTATTGCCAAAGACACAGGCAACAAATTTAAAATTTGGAAGCCTAACGCACAGATCGCAGATGTCGTGCATGCGGACCGTCTTAAGAGGACCCATGAGAATTTATTGCCCGCAGTTGATAATGATGTGACAGACACCTCTTTACAGACTGTACAGAAGCAGAGTGTGCCTAATGATTATTGTATGAAACTTCGTTTTGCAAGTAGATATTAAAACGAGTGTAATCTCTTACAGAATGGCTTGGAACATCATTGTGTTGCTTCTACTGTGTTGTGGCACCGTTGTGTTAACAGATATGTCCACATCCGTCCTCAAACCAGGTGCGCTTGTTGCACCCCTTAGACGCGTTCTCATAGTGGAGGACGTGGTGAACATCAAGTATGAGTTACATGGACTGCTCCAACTTCCCCGTCAGATGGAAAACGTCGACGCGCAACTACAATCAGCTTTGGACATCCTACAGGATCTAAGTTCAGCTCCTAATGTATCGACGATGGTTACACAAACTATAGACCTTCTACACTTTCGTCTCATGAACCTTCGCAAGCTTCTCGTCGCTGTTGGAAAAAGAATACCAGCGTCTGAAATTGATCTTGCAAAAGAAGTGCGTTCTCAGACACGACGAAAAAGAGGCTTATTTAATTTTGTGGGTCTTATCCAGAGCACTCTGGCACGGCAACGGCCGACGAAGTAGCTAAATTGGGGGACCGAATGAACATTGTCAATCAAGCTGTATCTCAGCAGAATCGTGTTATCTCTCAAACTTTCCATGCGATTACTGCTTTAGAATCAAAGGTTAATGCAATAATATCGGAGTCTAACCATGCATCGAGGGTTGTTAATAAGCTACAGAAGTCAATCCCGACGTTAGAGTGGCTCCTTTATTTCACGGGATATTTGCATGCTGAGGAAATTTCAGTTCAGAAGGTTGTTACCTGTAAAAACGAACTAATTGACAGCATAGTAGATGCCGGGATAGGGCGGGTGGACGCAAAGCTTGTGCCTGTGCAGACGCTTCTTGATGCTTTACAGCTTGCCAAGTTGCAGTATAACTTAACTCCTATTTTTAATGATAATGAGGTAGAATATTATTACCCTCTGTTGGAGTTGTCTCTCACACACAATGCTATTCTCATCCACATCCCTATGCGAGGGCGACATCAGTTTAATGCATGGCATTTAGAACCCGTCCCCTGGTTTGTTAACGACACACTGTATACTCTGGATAGGCCTAAAGAACTTTTCCTTGTAGACGAAGATTATTCTTCATTGGCATTAGAGGATCCTGAGGTACTGTCACGGTGTAAGTCGTCATATCTACACCTACACGTATGTCCAGCCTATATGTTCGCGTTTATTCCTGCTGCAGAGGGAATATGTGAATTAGCAGTCATACAAACCAATATACGCACAGCACTTGCGCAATGCAGTTGTAGGCCAGTTAGTGTCAAAACTGTGTTTCACGCTCATCTCCACAATGTGCAGTATTTATTCTTTCCAAATATTACTACTGTTATTTCAAAATGCCATGATGGTGTTAAGCAGCTAGTTGTGAAAGATCATTACAAGGCTCCTGATTATTGTGAAACCACTTGTGGTTCATTATGGACCTTGCCTACTCATCAGCACTTTGCCTTAAATATAAAACTCAAGGCTGCTTTAATTCCACTTCCTGTCATGAATTTCACTGTAAGGGATATTCAAATTGTTTCAGAGAAATTAAAGGTCATTGCATTCTTGAAAAAGACAAAATTTGCTGATTTAAATAATAATTTGCCATTTTATTTATCATGGGAATTTGCTATACCTGGTCTCACAATTCCCACCATTATGTTAATTTTGGCAGTCATGTTTCTTTTCTGATATTATAGGTCAGTATCATCCAAGATGAAAATTGTTCATAACATTTTAACCAGTAAGACACTAAAGTATAGGACCCCTGTAGTAGATAAAACCCCGACAGTAGTAGAATCCCCAGCTTAGTGTCTACACCTTTGTTAATAACATGGTTAGTAGGGTGTGTCATACGGAGGCGAATTTTTTTTTTTGAGTTTGAAAAATCGGCCCATGGTATTAATGATGTAGTTCTAAGTGCAGAATCATGTGATATCTTCAGATTTGAAAAGTTTTCATTTTTTGCTAGGTAAATTTTAACTTGAAATCTTATGAAAATTCAGTATTCCCACCCTTTTACCAACACCACTAAATAGCTTATTTAAAGTAAAGTAAATGTATCAGGTTAATTTATTAGGATGAAAATGATCTAGAATAGTGAAACGAATGATCTTGAAACATTTATTAAATTTAATATTCCTTTAGAAAACAAAATCATCAAATACAAAAACCGGTTTTACTACTACGACCCGGTGTTGCTGCACACCATAGAGAACATGTCTTTCTTGCTTCTGTTTCTACTCATCACTTCCCTGCAGACCACCTGAGCTCGGATGTAGCCTTCCCTCCTCTCCTGGCTATACACGTGACTGCTGGCCTCGCTCACTTGCTGTACACAACGCTTTATACTCTGGGTGTGCGAGGGCCAGGCAGGGACATGCATGGGGTTGTCCAGGAAAGCTCTGACTTGAACATTGGTGAGGCTGCAGGTAAGAGGGGGCTCACTGCCAGCCTGGATGTTATCCAGATCTATGAGATCAGTGAGGGTCTTGGCACCTAGATTGACTTCAGGAGTCTTCCTGACCCTGAAGGAATCGTCACCAACTGATTCGTCATGCCCAAAACCTCTCATAAGTCTCATATCCAAAATCTTTTTGACTGCCACTCTTCTCTCCTCCTCATCCTTACTGCAGAGCATTGTCTGCAGAACTGCCTCGGGATGAGCATACCAGGAAGATCTCCTCACAGTCTGCTCCACAATCTGAACAACCTTCCTTGGCTGACTCCTCAGGAGCTCAAGCTGGAAGAGAACATGCCTCGGACCTTCGGAGAACGATGACTTGACCTTGGTGTTGAACCAATTTGGCAAGTAGACACTCACGATGAATTGGACAATAAGTCTCAGGTTGTGAAGCTGGTTCCCTTTCAGTTTATGATGAGCGACCCAAATTCTGCAGAACCTGAGAGCCGTTGTGAGCCACCTAGAATGTGAGACTGGACCTATCTGCAGGTAAGCAAGTCTATCAGGCATGACCCCAGTTTTGATGGCACTGCAAATCATGTAACCATAGTACTGGTCAGTACTCAGGTCGTCAATGACAGTATGTGCAAGCTCAACGAGTGGAGGGCCAACTGTGATTTTTTCAAAGCTCGGATTTATTTCTAACTCAGTGGCAGAGTCCAGCATCTTGCCAAGAGGACCAGACCATCTGTTGTTTGAAAGAGTCTTGCCATCCAGCTCCTGGATCAGATGTCTGAGTGGCAACTCGTTGGTGTGGAGGTCACAAACAATCCAGACCAGCTTCCTCCCAATCTTCTGCTCTATCCACTGTATGACCCCCCCTTGCCACCCTGTGTTCGTGTTGGTGCTGTCCCCTCCAATGGCCTGCAGGGTCTGGTCTACGTTCCTCTCTCTGAGCCAGTTCACAATGTTATCTGCCATTATCTCAGCTGGTTTCCTGATGTCATCTTTCTCTGGAGTGAGATGCCACAAATACTTCCCTCCTGGTTCACTGCAGCAGGAGTAGTGTTCCTCCTTCACCATGGCAGGGAACAACTTGTCAGAATCTCCAACTTTCATGAACACTTTAGTTTCATCCCTTCTCCCATCACAGAACAAACAATTGATTCCATTTTTTCTTATCCCCTTATCAAACTCCTCTTCTAGGTTACTGACAAGTTTCTCCTGAGCTCTCCTTACTTTGTTATGATCTATCACCAGGTGAACATCATCAGGTGTTATCAAACCACCGTCAACCCAGGCAGCTGTTGCTATCTCTGCAGTTTCTCTGAGACCAGTGTGGTGTCGCATGCTGGCCAGAGCTATGCTCGGGATATCTTTCCTATTTCGAATCCTATGCCTGGAAGGTTTGGGATCATTATTTTCTGGGTTAGGGACAAGGTCACCATTCTCCTGGTCAGCACTCGGATCAGCCATGGGGAAGTCATTAAACTCTGAATCAGCTTGACTCCAATCATCGGCCTTTTTTACTTCACCCTCGGCCTTCTCAAGCCTCTTTTCCTCGGCAACTCTTCTCCTCTTCTGTCTCTCTGTGGCAGCCTCCTGTCTCTTAGACTCCGGAATATCTTGGCTAGAAATCATGAGAGCCCCTATACTGCCAGTCTTCTCTCTCTGTGCTTTGACAAATGCCAGTTCGATCACAGGAATCTTCAGTTCACGCTTGCAAATACAGGAGATGTGGGCCTCGGATTTACAGTCACGATCGCATCCAAACTCAGGACAGAGAACAATTGGGCACTTGCAAGTAATTATGTCAAATAACTGGTCCAGTTGCTTGGCAAAGCTGTCCTTAACTGCAAGTTTTCCTCTCCCAAGAGAGATATCTCTTGCCTTTTCCCAACTGGCTAGCAGTCTCTCACTAATCTTCTTCTGACTTGTTATGACTGGAGGCTTGAACTGAGCGTTAGCCAGAGTGTACTGTGCCAAGACAGCTTTGGTCATATCACTGGCAATGTCTTTGTTTGTGTAAGTTCTTTGGTTCTTTTCACTGATTTGCCTGATTAAAACACCGTATCTCAAAGCATCTCTCAATGTAGGCAACTCCGACTTCAGGAGCTCTCTCCCAGACCCAAGATAGTGACTGAGATGGCTGGATTTTTGGTTCCTCGTCCTGACACAAGCAGCCATCGCAAATATTATCAACTTATAAATGCATCAGAATCTGAAACAGAAAAAAATATTGTTAGTTGGGTTGCTAAAGAATGAAGTCAGAAAGCAATGTTCACTATTTAATTGTAATGCACTAATGCAGCTGTACGTTAGATTTTCGATAAATTTCACGCTAAAATTTACCTAGCAAAAGGTTGCAAAATATTGAAACTGAAATTATTTTCTGTTTATATACACTAAAATCTACCAAAAAAGTGATGGGCCATTAGTTTTAGCTGATCTTCCCTCCTATGACACACCCTAATGGTTAGGGTTGTATAGGATGTACTGTACTCTGTGAGCATATTTAGGCCTCACGGAGCTTGGCTGGTAGGTGATCGAGCGATGTAATGGCCCCTGTCTCATCAACAGAAGTATTGTATAAATGGGTTATTTACATTTGATTTATATTCAAATTTATCCCCTGTAAGTTTCCACTAAATATGAGGAGGACATGAACAGATCACGTGAACGGTAGCTTTCCCAAGAGGGAGAAGCCCATGTGACCATAGTCAGTAAATATGTAAGCACTCTCCATGTGACGCCTTTAGTCAGTCTCACTCACAAACTAATACCGAACAGACGTTGATTCACGTCTATTTACATAGACGCCGTCCCTTTCTCACCACACTCATAAATAATGGAACTTACGGTTGATCTACACTCAGGAATTATACAAATAATACTTTTTAATAAAAGAAGAAACTTCAATTGGGTTTCTTTACCAACCTGGTTAACTTGGAATTAACCAACCAGTTCATATACATACATACATAGACAGACAGACAGACAGACACATACATACATACATGCATACATACATACATACATACATACATACATACATACATACTCTCACCTCCTCTTCTCCCACACACTCACCTCCTCCTCCTCCTCCTCTCACTCACTCTCACCTCCTCCTCCTCCTCCTCCTCCTCCTCCTCCTCCGCCCCCTCTACCTCACTCTCACCTCCTCCTCCTCCTCCTCCTCCTCCTCCTCCTCCTCCTCCTCTCCCACACTCTCACTTCCCTCCTCCTCCTCCTCCTCCTCCTCCTCCTCCTCCTCCTCTCCCACACTCTCACCTCCTCCTCCTCCTCCTCCTACTCCTTCTCCTCCCCCTCCTCCCACACTCTCACCTCCTCCTCCTCCTCCTCCTCCTCCTCCTCCTCCTCCTACTCCTCCTCCTCCCCCTCTCCCACACTCTCACCTCCTCCTCCTCCTCCTCCTCCTACTCCTCCTCCTCCCCCACACTCTCACCTCCTCCTCCTCCTCCTCCCCCTCCTTCTCCTCCTACTCCTCCTCCTCCCCCTCTCCCACACTCTCACCTCCTCCTCCTACTCCTCCTCCTCCCCCTCTCCCACACTCTCACCTCCTCCTCCACCTCCCCCTCCTCCTCCTCCTCCTCCTCCTCCTCCTACTCCTCCTCCTCCCCCTCTCCCACACTCTCACCTCCTCCTCCTCCTCCTCCTCCTCCACCTCCTCCTCCTCCTCCTCCTCCACCTCCTCCTCCTCCTCCTCTCCCACACTCTCACCTCCTCCTCCACCTCCTCCTCCTCCTCTCCCACACTCTCACCTCCTCCTCCTCCTCCTCCTACTCTTCCTCCTCCCCCTCTCCCACACTCTCACCTCCTCCTCCACCTCCTCCTCTCCCACACTCTCACCTCCTCCTCCTCCTCCTCCTCCTCCTCCTCCCCCTCTCCCACACTCTCACCTCCTCCTCCTCCTCCTCCTCCTCCTCCTCCTCCCCCTCCACACTCTCACCTCCTCCTCCTACTCCTCCTCCTCCTCCTCCTCCTCCTCCTCCCCTCCCACACTCTCACCTCCTCCTCCTACTCCTCCTCCTCCTCCTCCTCCTCTCCCACACTCACCTTTGCTTCTGGTCGTAGTTATGTTGTTACGTCATCAACACCTGGCGGATATACCTGACGTTCGCTGCACTTCATTTATTTATTTTTGCTTCTCACAAATATAACATAAACCCAACCTATTTGATCGCACATGACCTGTTTTCACCTGTGAGACACGACCTACTTTGACCTGTGTTGACCTGTGCTGTGATACATGACCTGTGTTGACCTGTGTTGTCATGCATGACCTGTGTTGACCTGTGCTGTCATGCATGACCTGTGTTGATCTGTGCTGTCATGCATGACCTGTATTGGTGGCTGGTAGTTACCTGCCTCGCCCTCGTCTGATGGTTAGGTTAATGGGTCAAACAGGTAATGATTACTAATTAGACAAGGTATTCGCATCGTCTGTAATGAAGTGTCGGTAAGATTTGGCCCCCGAGCTTGTGGGGGTAAGGGAGGTGGAGGAGGAGGAAGAGGAGAAGGGAGGAGGGGAAGAGAGGAGAAAGAAGAGGGAAAAAAAAGAGTGGAGGAGGGGGGGCGCCGGTGGTAGAGTGGTACCGCTTTTGCCTCGCAAGCGAGATGTCACCGGTTCGATTCCTGGGCCGGTGGAAAAGTTGTTTGGGCATACTTCCTAGCCCCCTTGGTCCCTGTTCACCTAGCAGTAAAGTAGGTACCTGCTGTAAATCGAAAGTTGCAAATTCGTATTCAGGGACAAGTTGTTGGAGCTTCCAATAACTTGATGACATAAAACCATTGACTCTTCAGGCTTCTATGCCCTTAACTCATGAGACATAAAGGCAAGCATGAACTTAGCATGCTTCCCTGTTGGGCGCTGTAAACGCTTCTGCGCTTCACCTTACACAAGGATGTAGGGGGGTGCCCAATAAAAAAAAAAAGTGGAGAAGGAAGAGGAGATGGAAAATGAAAGAGTATCAAGGCAGATAAAGTGAATAGCCAGCAAAACAAAAGTCATAATTTGCCTACCTAACTTAACCTAACCTAACCTAATCTATCCAACACAATACAAAACTCTACCACAACTATTAGCTTACAGTAACTAGCCAATAGCAAGACGGTCAACCTACCAACAACTACCCCCTTCCTTGTCTTACACTTACCAACACTAATCTTTCTCCTCTCTACTGTACCGTATAAGGTGTGTGGGTTAGGTTAGGTTAAGTTAGGTTAGGTTCTATTCGAGTCTTGTGTGTGTGTGTGTGGAGAGAGAGAGAGAGAGAGAAGAGAGAGAGAGAGAGAGAGAGAGAGAGAGAGAGAGAGAGAGAGATAATGTATTGTCAATAATCCTTTGAATGACATATAAGGTCTACTGTCACTTCTCACACCTTGGATACACTAGTACTCAGGGTCGCGCCTCCTGACCGGCCACAAGAGGTTATTAAAGTAGAAGTGAAAAGTAAGATACCTAACCTAACGAACAAAACCTAACCTAACCTAACCTAACTTAACCTAACCATCAAAGAGTGCAGTCAGTCCTCACGCCTCTTGACCTTACCTTAACATCTGACCCAGTTCTTAAAAGTGACTCTGCCTGCGTTGGTCCTTTTAGTATAATTAAACAGGAAACGTTCTCAGTCAGGTCGTCCAGGGTCTAATGTACTGGATTAACACTCCTGCCATTGAGGCGTCTCTGTTCAATACTGGGAGTAAAACATTATCTGGTGCGGAGGAGTCAGAAATATCCGACGTAAATTTCACCTAACCAAACCTAACCTAACCTAACCAAACCTAACCTAACCTAACCAAACCTAACCTAACCTAACCTAACAAACAAAAAATTAACCTATCAAACAAAACCTAACCTAACCAAACCTAACTTAACCAAACCCAACCTAAACTAACCTAACCTAACCTTCCGTGGGTCTCAGTGCCTACCTGTCTCTCTGTGAAGGTTGATAACTGAGCACCTCACCTCGTCCTCCTATAACTGAGCACCTCACCTCGTCCTCCTATAACTGAGCACCTCACCTGACCTCGTCCTCCTATAACTGAGCACCTCACCTCGTCCTCCTATAACTGAGCACCTCACCTCGTCCTCCTATAACTGAGCACCTCACCTCACCTCGTCCTCCTATAACTGAGCACCTCACCTCGTCCTCCTATAACTGAGCACCTCACCTCGTCCTCCTATAACTGAGCACCTCACCTCGTCCTCCTATAACTGAACACCTCATCTCGTCCTCCTATAACTGAACACCTCACCTCCCACTGGTCACGTGACTCACTGAAGTAACGCTTGTTTATCCTTCTTTATCTAAACATTTGATTCAGTTAAACTTAAGATATATTCTGGCAAGACCTTCAACACCACGGCCTTGTTATCCTCGAGGCGGAAGGATTACGGATAAGACTTTATAGCATCGAGGATAATATACGTCTTTCTTTTAGCTAGGACAGGTCTTCAGCAACAGACCAAAGTATCGTGATTATGAGAGGGTCGCGGGGACAGGTGAACACACGTACTGTATAATAACAACAGGTACACAAATATCTGCCACAAACACTGACCCTCCAGTAATTACGCTAAGGAATAACAAAAGGAAAAACCTATATATTTTCAAGCCTCTACAGATGTGACCAGAGAAGAAGCAATTAGGAGAGATGAGCATTTCCTGATTACTAGAGATCTGTCCCCATCCCCACCCCCCCCCCCCCAGGATGTGTTCTATTTAAGTGTGTGAGCTGCTGGTTGTTGTGTGATCCCCAAACATCTCCAACATCACATGGAGGACAACTAAACATAAAGTATTAAATAAATAAACCAAAGTCTGTATCGTGTGCCGTCTCCCTCCCCCGTGACCTCACCTTTGACTTAATATCGTAATAGTAACTTGAGCTGCAGAACCATTTCCATCCGGGAGCAGTTGAAAGAGAAGGAAAATATTGCAAATATGTATAATCGACCAAAACCAATTCACGACGCGGAGTGATTGACTTAAACACGTCCTGTACACCTAGATAAACCAACCACTAGTTAAACATACATGTAAATATACCTATGAAAGCAGTAAACAAGGAAGTACATAGTTATTAAGTTTACCGAGACAACAACAAGAACAAAAATGATGAAGACAATATGCATGGAAGCTGACACGATCACAGTATAACAACCAGAGCTTAGGTGATTAAGCTGGTGAAAGTAATTATTGGACAGCCTGAAGGTCACAGCCAAAGGTCATGCAGCGTCACCAAGACAAGTTGTAATACACCTTCCTCCTCCCTCGCCCTCCTTCACACCCTACCTGCCTCCCCTCACACCCTACCTACCTGCCTCCCCTCACACCCTACCTACCTGCCTCCCCTCACACCCTACCTACCTCCCTCCCCTCACACCCTACCTACCTGCCTCCCCTCACACTCTACCTACCTGCCTCCCCTCACACCCTACCTACCTGCCTCCCTTCACACCCAACCTGCCTGCCTCCCTTCACACTCTACCTACCTGCCTCCCTTCACACTCTACCTACCTGCCTCCCCTCACACCCTACCTACCTGCCTCCCTTCACACCCTACCTACCTGCCTCCCCTCACACCCTACCTACCTGCCTCCCCTCACACCCTACCTGCCTCCCTTCACACCCTACCTGCCTGCCTCCCCTCACACCCTACCTACCTGCCTCCCTTCACACCCTACCTGCCTGCCTCCCCTCACACCCTACCTACCTGCCTCCCTTCACACCCTACCTGCCTGCCTCCCCTCACACTCTACCTACCTGCCTCCCCTCACACTCTACCTACCTGCCTCCCCTCACACCCTACCTACCTGCCTCCCTTCACACCCTACCTACCTGCCTCCCCTCACACCCTACCTACCTGCCTCCCCCCACACCCTACCTGCCTGCTCCCCCCCACACCCTACCTACCTGCCTCCCCCCACACCCTACCTATCTGCCTCCCCCCACACCCTACCTACCTGCCTCCCCTCTCACTCTACCTACCTGCCTCCCCCCACACCCTACCTGCCTGCTCCCCCCCACACCCTACCTACCTGCCTCCCCTCACACCCTACCTGCCTCCCCTCACACTCTACCTACCTGCCTCCCTTCACACCCTACCTACCTGCCTCCCCTCACACCCTACCTACCTGCCTCCCTTCACACCCTACCTACCTGCCTCCCCTCACACCCTACCTGCCTCCCCTCACACCCTACCTACCTGCCTCCCCTCACACCCTACCTACCTGCCTCCCCTCACACCCTACCTACCTGCCTCCCTTCACACCCTACCTACCTGCCTCCCTTCACACCCTACCTACCTGCCTCCCTTCACACCCTCCCTACCTGCCTCCCTTCACACCCTACCTACCTGCCTCCCCTCACACCCTACCTACCTGCCTCCCTTCACACCCTACCTACCTGCCTCCCCTCACACCCTACCTACCTGCCTCCCTTCACACCCAACCTACCTGCCTCCCCTCACACCCTACCTGCCTCCCCTCACACCCTACCTGCCTCCCCTCACACCCTACCTACCTGCCTCCCTTCACACCCTACCTACCTGCCTCCCCTCACACCCTACCTACCTGCCTCCCCCCACACCCTACCTGCCTGCTCCCCCCCACACCCTACCTACCTGCCTCCCCCCACACCCTACCTACCTGCCTCCCCCCACACCCTACCTACCTGCCTCCCCTCACACCCTACCTACCTGCCTCCCCCCACACCCTACCTGCCTGCTCCCCCCCACACCCTACCTACCTGCCTCCCCCCACACCCTACCTACCTGCCTCCCCCCACACCCTACCTACCTGCCTCCCCTCACACTCTACCTACCTGCCTCCCCTCACACCCTACCTGCCTCCCCTCACACCCTACCTACCTGCCTCCCCTCACACCCTACCTGCCTCCCCTCACACCCTACCTACCTGCCTCCCTTCACACCCTACCTACCTGCCTCCCCTCACACCCTACCTACCTGCCTCCCCTCACACCCTACCTGCCTCCCCTCACACCCTACCTACCTGCCTCCCCTCACACCCTACCTACCTGCCTCCCCTCACACCCTACCTGCCTCCCCTCACACCCTACCTACCTGCCTCCCCTCACACCCTGCCTCCCTCCCCTCACACCCTACCTACCTGCCTTCCCTCACACCCTACCTGCCTCCCCTTACACCCTACCTGCCTCCCCTCACACCCTACCTACCTGCCTCCCCTCACACCCTACCTACCTGCCTCCCCTCACACCCTACCTACCTGCCTCCCCTCACACCCTACCTGCCTCCCCTCACACCCTACCTGCCTCCCCTCACACCCTACCTACCTGCCTCCCCTCACACCCTACCTGCCTCCCTTCACACCCTACCTGCCTGCCTCCCCTCACACCCTACCTACCTGCCTCCCTTCACACCCTACCTGCCTGCCTCCCCTCACACCCTACCTACCTGCCTCCCTTCACACCCTACCTGCCTGCCTCCCCTCACACTCTACCTACCTGCCTCCCCTCACACTCTACCTACCTGCCTCCCCTCACACCCTACCTACCTGCCTCCCTTCACACCCTACCTACCTGCCTCCCCTCACACCCTACCTGCCTCCCCTCACACCCTACCTGCCTCCCCTCACACCCTACCTACCTGCCTCCCTTCACACCCTACCTACCTGCCTCCCCTCACACCCTACCTACCTGCCTCCCCCCACACCCTACCTGCCTGCTCCCCCCCACACCCTACCTACCTGCCTCCCCCCACACCCTACCTACCTGCCTCCCCTCACACCCTACCTACCTGCCTCCCCTCACACCCTACCTACCTGCCTCCCCCCACACCCTACCTGCCTGCTCCCCCCACACCCTACCTACCTGCCTCCCCTCACACCCTACCTGCCTCCCCTCACACCCTACCTACCTGCCTCCCCTCACACCCTACCTACCTGCCTCCCCTCACACCCTACCTGCCTCCCCTCACACCCTACCTACCTGCCTCCCCTCACACCCTACCTACCTGCCTCCCTTCACACCCTACCTACCTGCCTCCCCTCACACCCTACCTGCCTCCCCTCACACCCTACCTACCTGCCTCCCCTCACACCCTACCTACCTGCCTCCCCTCACACCCTACCTACCTGCCTCCCCTCACACCCTACCTACCTGCCTCCCCTCACACCCTACCTACCTGCCTCCCCTCACACCCTACCTGCCTCCCCTCACACCCTACCTACCTGCCTCCCCTCACACCCTACCTCCCTCCCCTCACACCCTACCTACCTGCCTCCCCTCACACCCTACCTGCCTCCCCTTACACCCTACCTGCCTCCCCTCACACCCTACCTACCTGCCTCCCCTCACACCCTACCTACCTGCCTCCCCTCACACCCTACCTACCTGCCTCCCCTCACACCCTACCTGCCTCCCCTCACACCCTACCTGCCTCCCCTCACACCCTACCTACCTGCCTCCCCTCACACCCTACCTGTCTCCCCTCACACCCTACCTACCTGCCTCCCCTCACACCCTACCTGCCTCCCCTCACACCCTACCTGCCTCCCCTCACACCCTACCTGCCTTACCATGAATATAATGGACATAATATAATGATAATGTTTATAACATTGATCATGATAATAATAATTTATTCATAATAATGACGATAACGATGATAATGGCAACAGAGGTGTTTGTGTGTGCGTGTGTGTATGTGTGTGTGTATGAGGAGGTGTTTGTGTCTGTGTGTGAGGAGGTGTTTGTGTCTGTGTGAGGAGGTGTTTGTGTCTCTGTGTGAGGAGGTGTTTGTGTCTGTGTGTGAGGTGTTTGTGCGTGTGTGTGTGAGGTGTTTGTGTCTGTGTGTGTGTGAGGTGTTTGTGTCTGTGTGAGGAGGTGTTTGTGTCTGTGTGTGAGGTGTTTGTGTCCAGTGTCTGTAATATAATAAAAAGGATAATTTTCTTAGTTTGGAATAATTGAAAGACAAATCGAATTAAATATATATTAACAAACAACAGTGATCAATGGCTACCTATTATTCTCCATATACCTGTGTTGTTTTGTCATCAGTCTTACCAAATTCAACCATATACCTGTACGTCATCACTGGTCAATATCTCTCCTAATTTCTCTTCCTTTTCTCGCTTCTTTCACTTCTTTCATGGTCAACACACCCCCGATGCCCTGTTTCTTTCAATCTCTTTTGCCACACATCATTTTTTATCATGTCTCTCCTACTTCTTGTGTGTTTTATTTTGTCAAAGTTTATCATCATTTATCTCTTCCGTTCCTCGCTCCACACTCCCATCACGCCGCCCCGTTCACACACTACAGTACACCCCTTAAGTGTACGGCAACACCTGCATGATACACCCATACACTGTCGTCTCCCTCGACCACGGTGTGAGAGACAACACTGGTCTGCCTACACCTCACTTATTAGTAACCTCGTGCCCTGCCAGCTGCACCTCCCCGAGTACCCTGCCAGCTGTACCTCTCCTAGTACACTGCCAGCTGTACCTCTCCTAGTACACGTCTAGCTGTACCTCTCCAAGTACACTGCCAGCTGTACCTCTCCTAGTACCCAGCCAGCTGTACCTCCCCTAGTACACATACACACTGTCAGTTCACATCTTCCGTCACACCAACAGCTGGGACTGCGGGGCGGGTGAGCTAAGGTTTGGTTACCATCAGGTAGAGTGGCGTCGCCTTCCTCACAAGTTCCCCAAACCTTTGTGTGGTCCTGAAGAGTCACACACAGAGTAGACTAAAATAGTGTAATATTGAAATAGTGTACTGTAATATATTTTTAATTTTTCGTAATTTATTTCACCAACTGCTGTACGTACATAAATGTGGTATAAAGAATAAATTATTTACTAAATATTTGTAGGAAGTGAGGCTGATGATCAGATAGTGTTGAAGCTTGGCCTCACAATGCTCAGTGATGTGGCTCTGTACCCCAAGACACATCTCAGCTGCACACAGTGTGGCTCGTAGCTCAAGGTGCCGTCTATTTTTGCTCAGTTCTCTGAAAAGAACCCGAGGACTGAAAACATTTTTGTGAACGGGAAGGAAGGCGGCGGCGCATGTAAGACCTGATGCCATCAAATTACCCACTACCACCACTCCCACTCTCAACTTTTAGTGAAGGAGAAACTTGTTCCAGCTCCACGCCTTACCAAACCACATTTTATCTACGACAGTTCCCCTTGACATAGTTGTTAATCTGGAGACACCGGGCTGTAGTTTGTCCTTGGTCGACGCTTCTACAAGGTTTATTTTTCTTTAAACTGTTACGGTACGGTCTTAAACTATAGACGGAATCTTAAACAAATACTAAAACGCTCTTAAGTGATATGGTGTGCCCATAATGTTCTCAGTGTCTTGTTTTATCAGTCTAGGGTTGATAAATCCAATTACTTGCAGACATACAAACAACTCAGGTGATTCAAGGTAGTTAAGCTCATTAATTGTAGATTTGACCTTAAATTATGACACAAACACACCACGCAAAATGAAACCAAGACTTTATTGTTATTTAAGGAAGAATTTACAGTATGAATCTTTGAGAATCATGGAGGGGGCGGCGGAGCGGGATGGGGTGGGGTGGGGTTAGGTGGTGTGGGGTGGGGTGGGGTGGGGTGGGGTGGGGTGGGGTGGGGTGGGGTGGGGTGGGGTAGGGTGGGGTGGGGTGGGATGGGGTGGGGTGGGGTGGGGTGGGGTGGGGAATGTTTGGTCCATAAAGGCACTGTGTTGGCAGGGGCTCAGAAGAGAGCTGAGAAAACTATACCGCTTTAAAGCGCTTCCTGAGAAAATAAAACTCCGCCTGGTGGCATCATTTATAATAACGATATTAACTTACCCAGCAATACCTCTTCATATTATGAGCACCACTCAAATTTTAAAATTACAGGTGGTCTAAAATGAAGCCCTATGATTCGTCACAGGTGATAGATACCCCTTCACCAGAACCACAGCCGAGATACATGGAGACCTGAGAATAAAACCTATCAACCAGCAGCTGCACACCCTGGCCAGCAGAGTCTGGCAAAAGATAGAACGATCAGAGCAAGAACTCCTTCAAAGACTCCCACCAGATAACGACAACAACCATACATGGTTCCCAAAAAGTTACCAAATCTCAAAAGGTCCATTACCACCCCTGATCTACACGGCCGGGCAATAGACAACCTCCCTAGACCAGCATCCGCCAGTGGGGTCGGCGGAATATGAAATAAGGCCCTCAACACACTCATATATGGGACAGGGTAGGATGTCTAGTGCCTGTACCGACAGACAATAACTAACCCATGACACAACCCTAACACACTATTAGCTTAGCTAGGCGGTCAGCCCGCCCTCTCTTACCTCCTCCTAAATTTCTTCAATTTCCGAACTATAACTTCCTTCCCCACCTCTAGTCATCCTTCACCCATCCTTCCCCGCCTCTAGTCATCCTTCACCCATCCTTCCCCCGCCTCTAGTCATCCTTCACCCATCCTTCCCCGCCTGTAGTCATCCTTCACCCATCCTTCCCCCGCCTCTAGTCATCCTTCACCCATCCTTCCCCCACCTCTAGTCATCCTTCACCCATCCTTCCCCCGCCTCTAGTCATCCTTCACCCATCCTTCCCCCACCTCTAGTCATCCTTCACCCATCCTTCCCCCACCTCTAGTCATCCTTCACCCATCCTTCCCCCGCCTCTAGTCATCCTTCACCCATCCTTCCCCCACCTCTAGTCATCCTTCACCCATCCTTCCCCCGCCTCTATTCATCCTTCACCCATCCTTCCCCCGCCTCTAGTCATCCTTCACCCATCCTTCCCCCGCCTCTAGTCATCCTTCACCCATCCTTCCCCCGCCTCTAGTCATCCTTCACCCATCCTTCCCCCACCTCTAGTCATCCTTCACCCATCCTTCCCCCACCTCTAGTCATCCTTCACCCATCCTTCCCCCACCTCTAGTCATCCTTCACCCATCCTTCCCCCGCCTCTAGTCATCCTTCACCCATCCTTCCCCCGCCTCTAGTCATCCTTCACCCATCCTTCCCCCACCTCTAGTCATCCTTCACCCATCCTTCCCCCGCCTCTAGTCATCCTTCACCCATCCTTCCCCCGCCTCTAGTCATCCTTCACCCATCCTTCCCCCACCTCTAGTCATCCTTCACCCATCCTTCCCCCACCTCTAGTCATCCTTCACCCATCCTTCCCCCACCTCTAGTCATCCTTCACCCATCCTTCCCCCACCTCTAGTCATCCTTCACCCATCCTTCCCCCGCCTCTAGTCATTACTTCACCCATCCTTCCCCCGCCTCTAGTCATCCTTCACCCATCCTTCCCCCGCCTCTAGTCATCCTTCACCCATCCTTCCCCCGCCTCTAGTCATCCTTCACCCATCCTTCCCCCACCTCTAGTCATCCTTCACCCATCCTTCCCCCGCCTCTAGTCATCCTTCACCCATCCTTCCCCCGCCTCTAGTCATCCTTCACCCATCCTTCCCCCGCCTCTAGTCATCCTTCACCCATCCTTCCCCGCCTCTAGTCATCCTTCACCCATCCTTCCCCCACCTCTAGTCATCCTTCACCCATCCTTCCCCGCCTCTAGTCATCCTTCACCCATCTTCCCACGCCTCTAGTCATCCTTCAACCCATCCTTCCCCCAAACCCCTCTAGTCATCCTTCAACCCATCCTATAACCGCCTCTAGTCATCCTTCACCCATCCATACCCCACCTCTAGTCATACCTTCAACCCATACCTTTCTCTACAAAAAAAAAAATGGGTGCTCACACCTTAAACGCCTTAACATACGCCAATGACGCCTAAGAACCCTCTATACAGGCCTCTATAACGCCTCTATAACGCCTCTATAACGCCTCTAAAACGCCTCTATAACGCCTCTATAACCCTTCTATAACGCCTCTATAACGCCTCTATAACGCCTCTATAACGCCTCTATAACGCCTTCTATAACGCCTCTATAACGCCTCTATAACCCTTCTATAACGCCTCTATAACGCCTCTATAACGCCTCTATAACGCCTCTATAACGCCTCTATAACGCCTCTATAACGCCTCTATAACGCCTCTATAACGCCTCTATAACGCCTCTGTAACACTTCAATAATGCCTCTATAACACCTCTATAACGCTTCTATAACGCCTCTATAACGCCTCTATAACGCCTCTATAGCGCCTCTATAACGCCTCCATAACGCCTCTATAACGCCTCTATAATGCCTCTATAACACCTCTATAACGCCTCTATAACGCCTCTATAACGCCTCTATAGCGCCTCTATAACGCCTCCATAACGCCTCTATAACGCCTCTATAACGCCTCTATAACACCTCTATAATGCCTCTATAACGCCTCTATACCTCCACCCTAGCTGATCCTCTCCTATAAAGTTGCTCTTTTATAACGTCAACTCAGAGACAGTTTCAGAACACACTCCAGAGGTTAGCGTGTAGGTTAGGTTAGGTTAGGTTAGGTTAGGTCAGGTTAGGTTAGTGTTAGGTTAGGTTAGGTTAGTGTTAGGTTAGGTTAGGTTAGTGTTAGGTTAGGTTAGGTCAGGTCAGGTTAGGTTAGTGTTAGGTTAGGTTAGGTTAGTGTTAGGTTAGGTTAGGTTAGGTTAGGTCAGGTCAGGTTAGGTTAGGTTAGTGTTAGGTTAGGTTAGTGTTAGGTTAGGTTAGGTTAGGTTAGGTTAGTGTTAGGTTAGGTTAGGTTAGTGTTGGGTTAGGTTAGGTTAGGTTAGGTTAGGTTAGGTTAGTGTTAGGTTAGGTTAGTGTTAGGTTAGGTTAGGTTAGGTTAGGTTAGTGTTAGGCTAGGTTAGTGTTAGGTTAGGTTAGGCTAGGTTAGTGTTAGGTTAGGTTAGGTTAGGTTAGGTTAGGTTAGGTTAGGTTAGGTTAGGTTAGGTTAGGTTAGGTTAGGTTAGGTTAGGTTAGGTCAGGTCAGGATAGGTTACATTAGGCCACTGTTAGGTTAGGTTAGGTCAGGTCAGGATAGGTTAGTGTTAGGTTAGGTTAGGTTAGTGTTAGGTTAGGTTAGGTTAGGTTAGGTCAGGTCAGGTTAGGTTAGGTTAGTGTTAGGTTAGGTTAGTGTTAGGTTAGGTTAGGTTAGGTTAGGTTAGGTTAGTGTTAGGTTAGGTTAGGTTAGTGTTGGGTTAGGTTAGGTTAGGTTAGGTTAGGTTAGGTTAGTGTTAGGTTAGGTTAGTGTTAGGTTAGGTTAGGTTAGGTTAGGTTAGTGTTAGGCTAGGTTAGTGTTAGGTTAGGTTAGGCTAGGTTAGTGTTAGGTTAGGTTAGGTTAGGTTAGGTTAGTGTTAGGTTAGGTTAGGTTAGGTTAGGTTAGGTTAGGTTAGGTTAGTGTTAGGTTAGGTTAGGTTAGGTTAGGTTAGGTTAGGTTAGGTTAGGTTAGGTTAGGTTAGGTTAGTGTTAGGTTAGGTTAGGTTAGGTTAGGTTAGGTTAGGTTAGTGTTAGGTTAGGTTAGGTTAGGTTAGGTTAGGTCAGGTTAGGTTAGGTTAGGTTAGGTTAGGTTAGGTTAGGTTAGGTTAGGTTAGGTTAGGTTAGGTTAGGTTAGGTTAGTGCTAGGTTAGTGTTAGGTTAGGTTAGGTTAGGTTAGTGTTAGGTTAGGTTAGGTTAGGTTAGGGTTAGGTTAGTGTTAGGTTAGGTTAGGTTAGGTTAGGTTAGGTTAGGTTAGGTTAGTGTTAGGTTAGGTTAGTGTTAGGTTAGGTTAGGTTAGGTTAGGTTAGGTTAGTGTTGGGTTAGGTTAGGTTAGGTTAGGTTAGGTTAGGTTAGGTTAGTGTTAGGTTAGGTTAGGTTAGGTTAGGTTAGTGTTAGGTTAGGTTAGGTTAGGTTAGTGTTAGGTTAGGTTAGGTTAGGTTAGTGTTAGGTTAGGTTAGGTTAGGTTAGGTTAGTGTTAGGTTAGGTTAGGTTAGGTTAGGTTAGTGTTAGGTTAGGTTAGGTTAGGTTAGTGTTAGGTTAGGTTAGGTTAGGTTAGGTTAGGTTAGGTTAGTGTTAGGTTAGTGTTAGGTTAGGTTAGGTTAGGTTAGGTTAGGTTAGGTTAGGTTAGTGTTAGGTTAGGTTAGGTTAGGTTAGGTTAGGTTAGTGTTGGCTCAGTCATCCTCTTCTACTTTACACTTGTCATCAAACTATATATCTATCTATCTATCTATCTATCTATCTAGTCTGTCTGTCTGTCTTTCTGTCTGTCTATTGTTTACACACACAGGTAACTCATAAGTATACAGGTATTCAAATGTTAACAAACGTAAACACAACTACAGGTGATGACTCTAATTGCAGCTCCATGTAGTTAACAATGAGGCTCACCTGAAGCTTCACCTCTTCCGGGAATCGAACTGGAAAGCCCTCGAGTGTAAAGGTAAGTGTAGTACTAATTGCTATACGATATTTCCAGGTAACACGATTAAATCCAGGTGTGGGTGTACAGTATGTGAGGGTGTGCAGTATGTGAAGGTGTACAGTATGTGAGGGTGTGCAGTATGTGAAGGTGTACAGTATGTGAGGGTGTACAGTATGTGAGGGTGTATGGTATGTGAAGGTGTACAGTATGTGAGGGTGTACAGTATGTGAGGGTGTATGGTATGTGAAGGTGTACAGTATGTGAAGGTGTACAGTATGTGAAGGTGTACAGTATGTGAGGGTGTACAGTATGTGAGGGTGTACAGTATGTGAGGGTGTACAGTATGTGAGGGTGTATGGTATGTGAAGGTGTACAGTATGTGAAGGTGTACAGTATGTGAAGGTGTACAGTATGTGAGGGTGTACAGTATGTGAGGGTGTACAGTATGTGAGGGTGTACAGTATGTGAGGGTGTACAGTATGTGAGGGTGGACAGTATGTGAGGGTGTACAGTATGTGACAGTAGAGCGGTTAATGGAAAAATCGTGCAAATGGTGACACAAGCAGCATGAAATCTGGCCTGATCACACCCTAGGGGCTACTGGTCAAATCTGCCTCATTGGCCATTTGGAAATCCAAGATGGCGGCCATTTTTCAAGATGGCTGCCAAATTGACCTTCGAATTTTTTTTTTTTTTTTTTTTAGAAATTGATGTAGTTGGTTAATCTAAATGATCTTAGTGTCGATACGTATATTTTCAAGTATGCTCAGATGATTTTTTATATTTCTGATGCTCTCGGATATATATTTGTCTTGTTTATGACTGGTTTTATGTACTGGCTTTATGTTTTTTCCAACTAGGTGAGGGTAGCATGCAGAGGGTCTCTGCATGTGAGGGAGTGATTGTCGGGCACTACCAGGGCACACTGGTGACATCACTGCTGTGCAACCCAGCATGGGGTTCAGTGTCAGCTAAGAAGAAGCATGTCATACTGCAACAGCTTAGTGTCCCAAATGCTGCTTAACCAACCCCAAATCAGTTGAGCAGCCGCACCTGAATTGACAGGATGTGCCAGTGCAGGAGAGCCGAGCCAAGGATAACGGGGTTTAGTTATCCGCATGGTGTACAGATCGCACGGGACTAATGACACTGGATGAACGATCGAACTAGGTGTAGGGCAAAAGGCATGAACCTAGTTGTATCCCACACAAAATCTACCAACAAATCATTCCTCACTGACTGGGCAGTGTTGTCTTTGTCAACAGGATAAGAAGGAAGATCTTAAGTCTCCACATGCAAATCCTGCCAAAGAAGGAAATGACGGTTACAAGAGCTTGGCAAGGAATATTCTTATATTTCATTCAATCAATGAACTGCCAATCAAGCTTGACCCTGCAAGACTTGTTGAAGATGATGGGATAGAGGAGACCTTGAGGAGAAGCAAGGCACAGTACCATGAGAGTTGCAGACTTCTGTTCAACAACACAAAGTTAAATAGAGCTCAGAAAAGGCGAACCTCTGCAGTTGCTACAGAGGAGAGCAGCAGTAGCAAGATACCACGAATGGTCAGAGACCCCAAAGCAACAGAATGCTTTCTATGTGAGGAAGAAGCTTCGGGAGATGACATAAGACATGCAATGACAATGAAACTTAATAAAAGATTGAATGATTGTGCGAAGACACTTAGCGATGGAAAACTCCTTGCCAAACTAAGTGCAGGAGATGTTGTGGCACAAGAACTGAAGTATCCCCCTCGCTGCCTGGGAGACCTTTACAACCGAGAAAGAACACACCGAAATGCTCATGAGCAAGAAGAAGCACAAGAGCTTCATCCGAACAAGGACGCATACCCAACTGCTTTCTCTGAACTGGTCACTTACATCACTCAGATGAAAGCTTTAGTGAGGGTACTGAACCACCCATTTTCAGACTCGCTGACCTGGTCACACTCTACAGACAGAGATTTGGGAAAGGAAAGAAATCTGCATGGCAGACATGGAATGTCTGTGATGAAGTTTCAGAAACATTCACCAAACTCAGCCAATGTCCAACAACAGTTGCTGATGTTGACCTGCAGAAGCTGGAAAGATTGTTGTCCTCATGTACGACAGATCTAGTGCAGCCACTGGTGTAGATGAGGCAAGACTAAATTTCTTTTCCCGCAAGCAGAGACCATATGACTCCATTCCACCAAGCCAGGCAGCCCTCAAGGAACATGCAACGCGGGCTGCCTACCAGGCTGGTATCATCTGGGGCCAGGCAACAATCTCCAATCCAGAAACCAGCAGTCCTGTCAACTGGGGATGGACGCAGAAGGGAGAGGCATGGCAGATACGTTGGACGACTCTTCCCCCAATTGCGACATGCTGTCAGGAGCTGACCAAATGTTCCTATAAGAAAGACTGCAACCAGAGATGCAAATGTTTTCGCTCTGGACTTTCCTGCACAGCACTCTACAGCTGCATATGTGAACAGCAGTAAATGCACAAAGATGTAGTGTCAGGAGAAGTCACAGGAACCAGTGCTAATAGTGAGTCCTTTTTTTTTTTAGTAAGTTCTTTTTTGTAATATTTTTTTAATAAAAGTGTTATTTTATGTGGATAAAAATGTTACAGTGGACTTAAAACTATAAAAAAAATCTTCAGAGCATGCTTGAAAACATACATATCGACACCAAGATCACTCAGAGTGACCAACTACATCAATTTCTATAAGAAAAATCAAATTTTGAAGGTCAATATGGCGGCCATCAAAAAATGGCCGCCTTCTTGGATTGTCAAATGGCCAATTAGGCAGACTTGACTAGTAACCATTAGAGAATTACCATGCCAAATTTGCTGCTTGTATCACCATATGCATGATTCTCTTGAAAAATTGCATTTAGCTGCCTCACTATGAGGGTGTACAGCATGTGAGGGTGTCCCGTCTTCCATTACACTACACCACTATCACCAACCCTCCTCCCCAGTATGATGAGCCACAACACCACTATCACCATCCCTCTTCCCCGGTATGATGAGCCACTACACTACACCACTATCACCATCCCTCCTTCCCCGGTATGATGAGCCACAACACCACTATCACCATCCCTCTTCCCCGGTATGATGAGCCACAACACCACTATCACCATCCCTCTTCCCCAGTATGATGAGCCACTACACTACACTACACTACACCACTATCACCAACCATCTTCCCCCGGTATGATGAGCCACAACACCACTATCACCATCCCTCTTCCCCGGTATGATGAGCCACTACACTACACCACTATCACCATCCCTCCTCCCCCGGTATGATGAGCCACTACACTGCACTACACTACATCACTATCACCATCCCTCCTCCCCAATATGATGAGCCACAACACCACTATCACCATCCCTCTTCCCCGGTATGATGAGCCACTGCACTACACCACTATCACCATCCCTCCTCCCCCGGTATGATGAGCCACTACACTACGCTACACCACTATGACCAACCCTCCTCCCGGTATGATGAGCCACAACACTACACTACACCACTATCACCAACCCTCCTCCCCGGTATGATGAGCCACAACACCACTATCACCATCCTCCTCTCTGGTATGATGAGCCACAACACCACTATCACCAACCCTCTTCCCCGGTATGATGAGCCACAACACCACTATCACCAACCCTCTTCCCCGGTATGATGAGCCACTACACTCCACTACACCACTATCACCAACCCTCCTCCCCGGTATGATGAGCCACAACACCACTATCACCAGCTTCCTCTCTGGTATGATGAGCCACTACACTACACCACTATCACCAACCCTCTTCCCCGGTATGATGAGCCACTACACTACACTACACCACTATCACCAACCTTTCTCCCCGGTATGATGAGCCACAACACCACTATCACCAACCCACCTCCCCGGTATGATGAGCCACAACACCACTACCACCAACCCTCCTCCCCGGTATGATGAGCCACAACACCACTATCACCATCCCTAATCCCCCGGTATGATGAGCCACTACACTACACTACACCACTATCACCAACCCTCTTCCTTGGTATGATGAGCCACAACACCACTATCCCCATCCCTTCTCCCCTGTATGATGAGCCACAACACCACTATCACCAACCCTCCTCCCCGGTATGATGAGCCACAACACCAATATCACCATCCCTCCTCCCCGGTATGATGAGCCACTACACTACACCACTATCACCATCCCTCCTCCCCGGTATGATGAGCCACTACACAACACCACTATCACCATCCCTCCTCCCTGGTATGATGAGCCACAACACCACTATCACCATCCCTCCTCCCTGGTATGATGAGCCACAACACCACTATCACCATCCCTCCTCCCCGGTATGATGAGCCACAACACAACACCACTATCACCATCCCTTCTCCCTGGTATGATGAGCCACAACACCACTATCACCATCCCTCCTCCCTGGTATGATGAGCCACAACACCACTATCACCATCCCTCCTCCCCGGTATGATGAGTGTCCTTCTGCCACCATCCATCCTGCACTTGACCTGTGATCCCCTTTGTGTGTCCTGCTTTATGACACAACATACGAGTGTCTGAGGTCAAAGGACTTGTGGGTTATTTGCTCTGTTCTTATTATAGTAGACCGTTCGTGTGTATGTCTCTACCTAACCTAACCAAACCTAACCTAACCAAACTTAACCTAACTTAACCAAACCTAACCTAACCAAACCTAACCTAACCAAACCTAACCTAAATTAACCTAACCTAACCTAACGTAACCTAACCTAACCTAGCCAAACCTAACTAAACCTAACCTAACTAAACCTAACCTAACCAAACCTAACTAAACCTAACCTATCCTACATATCCTATCCTTATCTTACCTAACCTAACCTTACTAAACATCATCTAACTATAAAATGAATATGATTAACACAGTACAAGATCTAATCCCAGCAGAGGATGATTAGCGAATCCACTGAGATGTTCAATATTATCTGTATACTGTAATCATTATCACTCCCTCACTCCCCTGACTAAACCGGACTGACTCACTCCCACACTCCCCTGACTAAACCTGACTGACTCACTCCCTCACTCCCCTGACTAAACCTGACTGACTCACTCCCTCACTCCCCTGACTAAACCGGACTGACTCACTCCCTCACTCCCCTGACTAAACCTGACTAACTCACACCCTCACTCCGCTGACTAAACCGGATTGACTCACTCCCACACTCCCCTGACTAAACCGGATTGACTCACTCCCTCACTCCCCTGACTAAGCTGGACTGACTCACTCCCTCACTCCCCAGACTAAACCTGACTGACTCACTCCCACACTCCCCTGACTAAACCTGACTGACTCACTCCCACACTCCCCTGATTAAACCTGACTGACTCACTCCCATACTCTCCTGACTAAACCGGACTGACTCACTCCCTCACTCCCCTGACTAAACCGGACTGACTCACTCCCTCACTCCCCTGACTAAACCTGACTGACTCACTCCCACACTCTCCTGACTAAACCGGACTGACTCACTCCCTCACTCCTCTGAATAAACCTGACTGACTCACTCCCTCACTCCCCTGACTAAGCTGGACTGACTCACTCCCATACTCCCCTGACTAAACCGGACTGACTCACTCCCTCACTCCCCTGACTAAACCTGACTGACTCACTCCCTCACTCCCCTGACTAAGCTGGACTGACTCACTCCCTCACTCCCCTGACTAAACCTGACTGACTCACTCCCTCACTCCCCTGACTAACCGGACTGACTCACTCCCTCACTCCCCTGACTCAACCGGACTGACTCACTCCCTCACTCCCCTGACTAAACCTGACTGACTCACTCCCTCACTCCCCTGACTAAACCTGACTGACTCACTCCCTCACTCCCCTGACTAAACCTGACTGACTCACTCATTCACACAGATAGAAAATAATATTCTCACTCGCGTTGGAGTCTGAACGTAATACATTTATAACATGGAACACCACATTAACAGCAGATTAACAGCATATTAACACCACATTAACAGCAGATTAACAGCATATTAACACCACATTAACAGCAGATTAACAGCATATTAACACCACATTAACAGCAGATTAACAGCATATTAACACCACATTAACAGCAGATTTAACACCACTTTAACACCACATTAACAGCAAATTTAACACCATTTTAACACCACATTAACAGCAGCTTTAACACCACTTTAACACCACATTAACAGCAGCTTTAACACCATTTTAACACCACATTAACAGCAGATTTAACACCATTTTAACACCACATTAACAGCAGATTTAACACCATTTTAACACCACATTAACAGCAGATTTAACACCATTTTAACACCACATTAACAGCAGATTTAACACCATTTTAACACCACATTAACAGCAGATTTAACACCATTTTAACACCACATTAACACCATATTAACAGCATATTAACACCACATTAACAGCAGATTTAACACCATTTGAACACCACATTAACAGCAAATTTAACAACATTTTAACACCACATTAACAGCAGATTTAACACCATTTTAACACCACATTAACAGACGATTTAACACCATATTAACACCACATTAACAGACGATTTAACACCATTTTAACACCACATTAACAGACGATTTAACACCATATTAACACCACATTAACAGCAAATTTAACGTGGTATTTTTAGTAACATAATGATCCTTGGTACATTAAAATGAGGTCGCAGTAAGGGAAAGTAGAAACACGGTCTACAGTGTGTGTGTGTGTGTGTGTGTGTGTGTGTGTGTGTGTAAGAAGAATAGATCAAACGCACAGACAGAGACAGACAGAGAGACAGAGAGACAGAGAAGACAGAGAGACAGAGAGACAGAAAGCAATATAACTTTTTTAATTAGTTTTGTCTTAAACCACAAGAAGGTGTGAGGTAACAACAGAGGTCAGCGACTTACCTCTACAAAGACAGAACAAGAACAAAACACGTGTTACCTCTACAAAGACAGAATAAGAACAAAACACGTGTTACCTCTACAAAGACAGAACAAGAACAAAACACGTGTTACCTCTACAAAGACAGAACAAGAACAAAACACGTGTTACCTCTACAAAGACAGAACAAGAACAAAACACGTGTTACCTCTACAAAGACAGAACAAGAACAAAACACGTGTTACCTCTACAAAGACAGAACAAGAACAAAACACGTGTTACCTCTATAAAGAACAGAACAAGAACAAAACACGTGTTACCTCTATAAAGAACAGAACAAGAACAAAACACGTGTTACCTCTATAAAGAACAGAACAAGAACAAAACACGTGTTACCTCTATAAAGAACAGAACAAGAACAAAACACGTGTTACCTCTATAAAGAACAGAACAAGAACAAAATAAAACACAAATGTGACCATGAATTTATTTTTTCCGTCGTGTGAATTTATCGAGATTTTCCGGAGCGGGTGAAATAAGACATGATATTAGATGGATAGATGGATGGATAGATGGGAGGATAGAAGGATAGATGGGCGGATAGAAGGATAGATGGGAGGATAAAAGGATAGAGAGGAGGATAGAAGGATAGATGGGAGGATAAAAGGATAGACGGGAGGATAGAAGGATAGATGGGAGGATAAAAGGATAGATGGGAGGATAAAAGGATAGATGGATAGATGGATGGATAGATGGGAGGATAAAAGGATAGATGGGCGGATAGACGGATAGATGAGAGGATAAAAGGATAGATGGGAGGATAGAAGGATAGATGGGAGGATAAAAGGGTAGATGGGTGGATAGAAGGATAGATGAGAGGATAGAAGGGTAGATGGGAGGATAGAAGAATAGATGGGAGGATAAAAGGATATATGGGAGGATAAAAGGATAGATGGGTGGATAGAAGGATAGATGAGAGGATAAAAGGATAGATGGGAGGATAGAAGGATAGAGGGGAGGATAGAAGGATAGCTGGGCGGATGGGAGAATAAAAGGATAGATGGGAGGCTAGAAGGATGGATGGGAGAATAAATGGGTAGACGGGAGGATAAAAGGATAGATGGGAGGATAGAAGGATAGATGGGAGGATAAAAGGATAGATTGGAGGATAAAAGGATAGATGGGAGGATAAAAGGATAGATGGGGGATAGAAGGTTAGATGGGAGGATAGATGGGAGAATAAATGAATGGATAGATGGTTGGGTAGAAGGATAAATTAGAGGATAGGCAGATAGATAAATGGGAGGATAGAGGGATAGACGTACAGTCGGAAACCATAATCTCTAGCCCACCTGGGTGGTTTGGAAGTGTATATTTCCATTCATACTTTCGTAACTACAACCTATGGTAATTTTTCTTCGTGTTCATATATAATGAAGATAATGCAGAGTATAAAATGCCATATACAATATTTATACATAATATCATCTATACAGCCATACTATGACTGTGTGCGTTCGTGCTTGTGTTGCGTCTTGATAGTTAGAGTGGGCACCCGTCCAGAAAGGACACTGTACTAACGATGATTTAACCCTTTGACGACGATGATTTAACCCTTTGACGACGTGATTTAACCCTTTGACGACGATGATTTAACCCTTTGACGACGATGATTTAACCCTTTCACGATGATGATTTAACCCTTTCACGATGATGATTTAACCCTTTCACGACGATGATTTAACCCTTTCACGACGATGATTTAACCCCTTGACAACGATGATTTAACCCTTTGACGACGATGATTTAACCCTTTGACAACGATGATTTAACCCCTTGACGACGATGATTTAACCCTTTGACGACGATGATTTAACCCTTTCACGACGATGATTTAACCCTTTGACAACGATGATTTAACCCTTTCACGACGATGATTTAACCCCTTGACGACGATGATTTAACCCTTTGACGACGATGATTTAACCCTTTGACGACGATGCCCCGACCACACCATTTATCCGTGTGTTATCCAGACCCAACCAAACAATCTATATGTTATCCAGGTCAAACCACACCATCTATATGTTATCCAGGCCTGACCACACCATCTATTTGTGTGTTATCCAGACCAAACCACACTATCTATATGTTATCCAGGCCCAACCACACCATCTATTTGTGTGTTATCTAGGCTTGACCACACCATCTATATGTTATCAAAGGCCCAACCACACCACAGCCACACCATCTTTGCCCACAACACATAACCACGCGTGAGTCAAACCCCTTCCAGGCTAGCTTATGCCGCCACTCCCTTAACTCCTTCCTAAAGTAGATAGAAGGCCTTCCTATTTTTACCTCCTGGGCTGACGATTACTAGCGAGGCATAGAGGGGGGAGGGAATCCTATAACCTTGCCAAGGATTCGTATAAAATATCCTATACTAGCCAAGGATTCTTATAAGAATCCTATAGTGTAGCCAAGGATTCGTATAAAAAATCCTATAGTGTAGCCAAGGATTCGTATAAAAAATCCTATAGTGTAGCCAAGGATTAGTATAAAAAATCCTATAGCCAAGGATTAGTATAAAAAATCCTATAGCCAAGGAATCGATAAAAATCCTATAGTGTAGCCAAGGATTCGTATAAAAAATCCTATAGTGTAGCCAAGGATTAGTACAAAAAATCCTAAAGCCAAGGATTCGTATAAGAAATCCTATAGTGTAGCTAAGGATTAGTATAAAAAATCCTATAGTGTAGCCAAGGATTCGTATAAAAATCCTATAGAGTAGCCAAGGATTCGTATACAAAATACTATAGCCAAGGATTCGTATAAAAATCCTTTAGTGTAGCCAAGGATTCGTATACAAAATACTATAGCCAAGGATTCGTATAAGAAATCCTATAGTGTAGCTAAGGATTAGTATAAAAAATCCTATAGTGTAGCCAAGGATTCGTACAAAAAATCCTTTAGTGTAGCCAAGGATTAGTACAAAAAATCCTATAGCCAAGGATTCGTATAAGAAATCCTATAGTGTAGCTAAGGATTCGTATAAAAATCCTATAGTGTAGCCTAGGATTCGTATAAAAATCCTATAATAGCCGAGGATGAGTATAAAAATCCTATAGTGTAGCCAGGGATTCGTATAAAAATCCTTTAGTGTAGCCAAGAATTAGTATAAAAAATCCTATAGCCAAGGATTCGTATAAGAATCCTATAATAGCAAAGGATTCGCATAAAATTCCTATAGTGTAACCAAGGATTCTTATAAGAATCCTATAATAGCCAAGGATTCGTATAAAATCCTATAGTGTAGCCAAGGTTAGGTTAAGTTAGGTTAGGTTAGGTTAGGTTAGGTTAGGTTAGGTTAAGAGTGGTGTTAAAGTGGCGAGTGGGATGAGTAGGATGTGGTAGACTGGTGCTGGGCTAAGGCTCAGACTCACTGGAGACGATTGTGTGTGTGTGTGTGTGTGTATATATATATATACATATATATATATATATATATAGTATATATATATATATATATATATATATAGATATATATATATATATAGATATATATATGTGTGTGTGTGTGTGTGTGTGTGTGTGTGTGTGTACTCGCTCAGGCTATCACAAAATAGTAAAAGTGACAACAGTTGGTCGTGGATGTACAGGCGGATCACCAGACCTGAGAATATATCTGGCTAAAGTGTGGAGTTTCATGGCGGCAGTATGGACTCAAGTAAATGAACCACAATACTAAAAGTAATCTTCCATCTGGCCAAGACAGCAATAGGCTCTGTTGAGGAAGAGAAGAAACTAACAGCACCCAAGCGGGACATTCAGGCAGCCACCAGATGCTGCTCCTGCTGTAAACTGAGAGCTGCTGTGGGCGCACCTCCAGATGAAGAACGGAGCATGAACCATGGTATTTGGGGTAAGGCAGAAGTTAGATGAAAACTGACGATTCAAAGATGGTTGAATAAGAAGCATTAAAGTGGATCTCGTTGGTAGGCAGTGCAGATACAACAAACAGTACACTTGGCTTTTTATGTCTATATGTAATAAGGTAGTGTGGCCGGCACTGCAATCGACCACCTTCATTTCCCCAACTGTAAACTTGGGTACCCATTCACAGCTGGGTGGACTGGGAATGACCCAAGTACAAACACAACACTCCCTCTACCTCTCCCACTATGTGTGTGTGTGTGTGTGTGTGTGTGTGTGTGTGTATACAGAAACAAACATATATTCAGAGGCACTGGACCCTCCCACAGCCCATCTCGTCTATTTCCTTATCACACAACACAGACACACTCACACACACACACATACACACACACACACACACACACACACACACACATACATACACACACACACACACACACACATACATACATATACACACACACACACACACACACATACATACACACACACACACACACACACATACATACACACACACACACACACACACACACACACACACCTATCTACACCCATACAAATGTACTAAAAGCATACTCATACACACAAACAGTTATATATTCACACATGCATTCACTTGTACACAACAAATACACATGTACCAATATACATTTACAAAGATACATATGAATACAAATATATATCATCAGTTGTTGTCTTTGTGGCGCGGTGGTAGTGATCCCTGTTCATACGGAGAGGTCCAGGGTTCGATTCCCGGCTAGTGAGATATTGTTTGTATATGTAAACAAACATTCATAGCTGACCTACCCCTGACCCCGCAAAAAGAGCCCCCCTGATTTCGCCATAAGAGCCCCCTGACCCCGCCATAAGAGCCCCCTGACCCCGCCATAAGAGCCCCCTGACCCCGCCATAAGAGCCTCCTGACCTCGCCCGAAAAAACCCTGACCCCGCCATAAGAGCCCCCTGACCCCGCCATAAGAGCCCCCTAACCTCCCAGCAGTAACAATAACAACAACAACACCAGTGACAATATAAATAGTAGTAACAGTAACAGTAGTGTCAGAATGTGTTGGTATGTGTGTGAAAGTGTTTGTTTGAGTGTGAATGCTTGTGTGTATATATGACTAACTTGAATAAAAAGTATTAACACACATATACCTGAAATACAAGCGAGTATGCGTTTCTGTATGTATGACAGTATGGGGAATTGTCAAACGTTAGAATCGACACCAAAATACAAAATACAGTACTAATAATAGTTGTCTTGTGTGTCAGTTTCTATAAGAGACTCGTAACGATAATAAATCACCAGAGAGACGATGTAAAGGGAGTTGACAGAGGTGTGAGGAGAGAGAAAATGCTTCCCTGACTCTCGTTTCCACTTACTGCCTGGTGAGCGCTGGGCATGACGCACCAGCTGTTGAGTGTCAGGTGCCATAGGTCCTCAGATGGCTGAAAGAACCACCTGTAGCGTGTAGATAGTTGTTTATATAATCTACAGCTACAGTTAGTCACCAACACTATCTACAGCTACATCAAAGGAACCAAATTACTATTTAGTTTAGGAGGAAAATTTACTGATCTAAAGTGATACGTAACACACACACACACACACACACACACACACACACACACACACACACATACTTTACTGTAGGCTGACACACAACCGCATGACGTCACGAAAATACTACATAATCCCAGTGTCATACTCACCCAAGTTATGACGTCATAAAGCCAATCCTCTGATCAGAACGTAATTTAATGGCGCCAAGAACTCTCACATGAATCAGGCAACGGTGATATAACGTAATGAACCCTCACAGCCAATCACACAAACGCTATCAACCTCACAGCCAATCACACAAACGCTATCAACCTCACAGCCAATCACACAAACGCTATGAACCCTCACAGCCAATCACACAAACGCTATCAACCTCACAGCCAATCACACAAGCGCTATGAACCCTCACAGCCAATCACACAAACGCTATCAACCCTCACAGCCAATCACACAAACGCTATCAACCTCACAGCCAATCACACAAACGCTATGAACCCTCACAGCCAATCACACAAACGCTATGAACCCTCACAGCCAATCACACAAACGCTATCAACCTCACAGCCAATCACACAAACGCTATCAACCCTCACAGCCAATCACACAAACGCTATGAACCCTCACAGCCAATCACACAAACGCTATGAACCCTCACAGCCAATCACACAAACGCTATCAACCTCACAGCCAATCACACAAACGCAATGAACCTCACAGCCAATCACACAAACGCTATAAACCTCACAGCCAATCACACAAACGCTATCAACCACAGCATCACCAAGCCTGAACCTCACAGCAAATCACACAACGCTATGAACCCTCACAGCCAATCACACAAACGCTATCAACCTCACAGCCAATCACACAAACGCTATGAACCTCACAGCCAATCACACAACCGCTATGATCCTCACAGCCAATCACACAAACGCTATCAACCTCACAGCATCACACAACGCTATCAACCTCACAGCCAATCACACAAACGCTATGAACCTCACAGCCATCACAAACGCTATGCACCTCACAGCCATCACACAACGCTATCAACCTCACAGCCAATCACACAAACGCAATGAACCTCACAGCCAATTACACAAACGCTATAAACCTCACAGCCAATCACACAAACGCTATCAACCTCACAGCCAATCACACAAACGCTATGAACCCTCACAGCCAATCACAGCAAACGCTATCAACCTCACAGCCAATCACACAAACGCAATGAACCTCACAGCCAATCACACAAACGCTATAAACCTCACAGCCAATCACACAAACGCTATCAACCTCACAGCCAATCACACAAACGCTATCAACCTCACAGCCAATCACACAAACGCTATGAACCCTCACAGCCAATCACACAAACGCTATGAACCCTCACAGCCAATCACACAAACGCTATGAACCCTCACAGCCAATCACACAAGCGCTATGAACCCTCACAGCCAATCACACAAACGCTATCAACCTCACAGCCAATCACACAAACGCTATCAACCTCACAGCCAATCACACAAACGCTATGAACCCTCACAGCCAATCACACAAACGCTATGAACCCTCACAGCCAATCACAGAGCTTAAAAAAAATATATTACGAATTATGGGATTTTCAGACGAATTACATAGTGTGTCGGTAATGTTATGAAGCCACCGATTAAACACGTTAATTTTACGATCAAATATGTCGGGAAAGTTGACAAAATTATGTACATATATAGACGCCATATTCTCGTGGTTAATAATAATATTCCTCACTAATGACCTGTTAAATTTCCTCTTCTATAATAAACCAGAAACAAACATTAAAGTTAACATAATCGTAGAAATAAGTTAAAAAAGGAGACAAAATAAAGAAAAAATGTCGAAATTATAACATCCCAAAGTTGACCATTGATGATAAAACGGTGCCACACATGGAGAGTTTTACACCGTCTCTGGCAACACTGTTCGACTCTCACACCTGCCTTAATGATGTCTTTACCGGGCACACAAAATGTTCAGGTGAGTTTTATAAAAGGGATCTCTTTCCATTCTCCTTCCGAGAGTCTAGAATTACCTAAGTCTGATTTCCCTTTCATGTTCTCAATTCTAATAACGTGTGAGTATTATGTTGCGTGTGAGTGAGAAGTATTAAAGTGCGTTATTATATTGCGTGTGATTGAGAAGTAATAAAGTGCGTTATTATATTGCGTGTGATTGAGAATTATTAAAGTGCGTTATTATAATGCGTGTGATTGAGAAGTATTAAAGTGCGTTATTATATTGCGTGTGATTGAGAAGTATTAAAGTGCGTTATTATATTGCGTGTGATTGAGAAGTATTAAAGTGCGTTATTATATTGCGTGTGATTGAGAAGTATTAAAGTGCGTTCATTCTATGTAGGTAAGAATCCACCTCTGTATATCGATGATTTTTAGAAAGAATTGATTGAGTATTATTAAGAATATTTTGTTTGACTTAAATAGAGTATTAATTTTCAAAGTTTTGGGATAACTTACAACCACCACAAGACACCACTTACAACCACCTCAAGACACCACTTACAACCACCATAAGACACCACTTATAACCACCACAAGACACCACTTACAACCACCACAAGACACCACTTACAACCACCTCAAGACACCACTTACAACCACCACAAGACACCACGTACAACCACCACAAGACACCACTTACAACCACCTCAAGACACCACTTACAACCACCACAAGACACCACTTACAACCACCTCAAGACACCACTTACAACCACCATAAGACACCACTTACAACCACCACAAGACACCACTTACAACCACCACAAGACACCACTTACAACCACCATAAGACACCACTTACAACCACCATAAGACACCACTTATAACCACCACAAGACACCACTTACAACCACCACAAGACACCACTTACAACCACCTCAAGACACCAATTACAACCACCACAAGACACCACTTATAAACACCACAAGACACCACTTACAACCACCACAAGACACCACTTACAACCACCACAAGACACCACTTACAACCACCATAAGACACCACTTACACCCACCATAAGACACCACTTACAACCACCACAAGACACCACTTACAACCACCACAAGACACCACTTACAACCACCACAAGACACCACTTACAACCACCACAAGACACCACTTTCAACCACCACAAGACACCACTTATAACCACCACAAGACACCACTTACAGCCACCATAAGACACCACTTACAACAACCACAAGACACCACTTACAGCCACCATAAGACACCACTTACAACAACCTCAAGACACCACTTACAGCCACCATAAGACACCACTTACAACAACCTCAAGACACCACTTACAACCACCATAAGACACCACTTACAACCACCATAAGACACCACTTATAACCACCTCAAGACACCACTTACAATCACCACAAGACACCACTTATAACCACCACAAGACACCACTTACAACCACCACAAGACACCACTTTCAACCACCACAAGACACCACTTATAACCACCACAAGACACCACTTACAGCCACCATAAGACACCACTTACAACAACCTCAAGACACCACTTACAACCACCTTAAGACACCACTTACAACCACCTCAAGACACCACTTACAACCACCTCAAGACACCACTTACAACCACCACAAGACCCTACTTACAACCACCATAAGACACCACTTACAACTACCACAAGACACCACTTACAACCACCTCAAGACACCACTTACAACCACCTCAAGACACCACTTACAACCACCACAAGACACCACTTACAACCACCTCAAGACACCACTTACAACCACCACAAGACCCTACTTACAACCACCATAAGACACCACTTACAACCACCACAATACCCTACTTACAACCACCATAAGACACCACTTACAACCACCACAAGACACCACTTACAACCACCTCAAGACACCACTTACAACCACCACAAGACACCACTTACAACCACCACAAGACACCACTTACAACCACCATAAGACACCACTTACAGCCACCATAAGACACCACTTACAACAACCTCAAGACACCACTTACAACCACCTTAAGACACCACTTACAACCACCTCAAGACACCACTTACAACCACCTCAAGACACCACTTACAACCACCACAAGACCCTACTTACAACCACCATAAGACACCACTTACAACCACCACAAGACACCACTTACAACCACCTCAAGACACCACTTTCAACCACCACAAGACACCACTTATAACCACCACAAGACACCACTTACAGCCACCATAAGACACCACTTACAACAACCACAAGACACCACTTACAGCCACCATAAGACACCACTTACAACAACCTCAAGACACCACTTACAGCCACCATAAGACACCACTTACAACAACCTCAAGACACCACTTACAACCACCATAAGACACCACTTACAACCACCATAAGACACCACTTATAACCACCTCAAGACACCACTTACAATCACCACAAGACACCACTTATAACCACCACAAGACACCACTTACAACCACCACAAGACACCACTTTCAACCACCACAAGACACCACTTATAACCACCACAAGACACCACTTACAGCCACCATAAGACACCACTTACAACAACCTCAAGACACCACTTACAACCACCTTAAGACACCACTTACAACCACCTCAAGACACCACTTACAACCACCTCAAGACACCACTTACAACCACCACAAGACCCTACTTACAACCACCATAAGACACCACTTACAACTACCACAAGACACCACTTACAACCACCTCAAGACACCACTTACAACCACCTCAAGACACCACTTACAACCACCACAAGACACCACTTACAACCACCTCAAGACACCACTTACAACCACCACAAGACCCTACTTACAACCACCATAAGACACCACTTACAACCACCACAATACCCTACTTACAACCACCATAAGACACCACTTACAACCACCACAAGACACCACTTACAACCACCTCAAGACACCACTTACAACCACCACAAGACACCACTTACAACCACCACAAGACACCACTTACAACCACCATAAGACACCACTTACAGCCACCATAAGACACCACTTACAACAACCTCAAGACACCACTTACAACCACCTTAAGACACCACTTACAACCACCTCAAGACACCACTTACAACCACCTCAAGACACCACTTACAACCACCACAAGACCCTACTTACAACCACCATAAGACACCACTTACAACCACCACAAGACACCACTTACAACCACCTCAAGACACCACTTACAGCCACCATAAGACACCACCTATAACCACCACAAGACACCACTTATAACCACCACAAGACACAACTTACAGCCACCATAAGACACCACTTACAACAACCTCAAGACACCACTTACAACCACCATAAGACACCACTTACAACCACCTCAAGACACCACTTACAACCACCTCAAGACACCACTTACAACCACCACAAGACAACACTTATAACCACCTCAAGACACCACTTACAGCCACCATAAGACACCACTTACAGCCACCATAAGACACCACTTACAATCACCACAAGACACCACTTACAGCCACCACAAGACACCACTTATAACCACCTCAAGACACCACTTACAACCACCTTAAGACACCACTTACAACCACCACAAGACCCTACTTACAACCACCATAAGACACCACTTACAACCACCTCAAGACACCACTTGCAACCCCCACAAGACATCAGACAGCACCACTAACTCCTCAACATGCTTGTGGTAGAAGCGGTACTGCTCTTGCCTCGCAAACAAGATGTCACGGGTTCGATTCCCGGGCAGGTGGAAGTTGTTTGGACACTCTTCCTAGCCCCTTGGTCCTTGTTCGCCTAGCAGTAAGTAGGTACCTGTTGTATCTCGAAAGGTTGCGAATTCGTATTCAGGGAAAGTTGTTGGAGCTTCTAAACTTGAACTGACACACTCCGAGGAGTGGTGACCCGAGGATCACACCCAACACAGACAAACACAGTGAGACTAACAACCCTCCCTAGCCCACCAGTGCGCCATTACCCACTTCAAGCCACTCAATACGCCACTTACTACACCACTTAGCCCCTCCACTGCACCATAATACATGCCTGGTTACGCCACTTACACAAACCACTTATATTATACGCCTATATAAACGCTAAGATCTTTTCCGGTGAAGACATTTTTGACAACACGGAGAGCGAAATGGAAGGTTTGTTTTGGTGTGTTCTGAGCTCACAACACAAGGGAACTTTAAACGATATAGCTTAAGGGAGAGACTACAGTAGTGAGAACAAACCCCTAAGTGTGTTGACATAAGGGATTGTGTTTTTACGTGAAAATGTGTAAAATTCACTTAAATATTTTACCCCTCAGATCAAACACTTTTTTTCCTCCTTACTAAAATTTTCCTCTTTACCTTGTCCTCCCTTAACAGCTGTACCTCCCCTTTAACTTCATCATTACTCCTTCCCTTCCCTTTGAATTCCTCCCCTTAACTTCATCACTACCCCCTCAATACCTGGAGTTTAAGTTACCACCTCCTCCTCCTCCTCCTCCTCCTCCTCCTCCTCGTCCTCCTCCTCCTCCTCCTCCTCCTCGTCCTCCTCCTCCTCCTCCTCCTCCTCCTCCTCCTGGTCTGAGAGCCTGTTAAACCTTCCTCGTAAAACTATTGTCTACTTTTCGTCTCAAAATCGACCATCTATTCTTACACCACTAACTCATCTATTTAACCTTTTACCTCCTTGAGTACACTGCCTCTCCTTGCCCCTTCCTGCCCTGCCCCTCCCATCCTTGCCCTCCCACCCCCGCCCTCCCTACTCCACCCCTCCATGCCCCCCGCCTCCCCCCCTCCCTACTCCACCACTCTCTGCCCCCCGCCTCCCCCCCTCCCTACTCCACCCCTCCATGCCCCCCGCCTCCCCCCCTCCCTACTCCACCCCTCCATGCCCCCCGCCTCCCCCCTCCCTGCTCCACCCCTCCATGCCCCCCGCCTCCCCCCTCCCTACTCCACCCCTCCATGCCCCCCGCCTCCCCCTCCCTACTCCACCCCTCCATGCCCTCCGCCTCCCCCCTTCCTACTCCACCACTCTCTGCCCCCCGCCTCCCCCCTCCCTACTCCACCCCTCCATGCCCCCCGCCTCCCCCCTTCCTACTCCACCACTTTCTGCCCCCCGCCTCCCCCCTACCTACTCCACCACTCTCTGCCCCCCGCCTCCCCCCTCCCTACTCCACCCCTCCATGCCCCCCGCCTCCCCCCTCCCAACTCCACCCTCTCATGCCCCCCGCCTCCCCCGTCCCTACTCCCCCCCTCCATGCCACCCGCCTCCCCCCTCCCTACTCCACCCCTCCATGCCCCCCGCCTCCCCCCTCCCTATTCCACCCCTCCATGCCCTCCGCCTCCCCCCTTCCTACTCCACCACTCTCTGCCCCCCGCCTCCCCCCTCCCTACTCCACCCCTCCATGCCACCCGCCTCCCCCCTTCCTACTCCACCACTCTCCCCCCCCCCCCTCCCCCCCTCCCTACTCCACCCCTCCATGCCCCCCCCCCACCCCCCTCCCTACTCCACCCCTCCATGCCCCCCGCCTCCCCCTCCCTACTCCACCCCTCCATGCCCGCCGCCTCCCCCCTGCCTACTCCACCCCTCCCTGCCCCCCGCCTCCCCCCTCCCTACTCCACCCCTCCATGCCACCCGCCTCCCCCCTTCCTACTCCACCACTCTCTGCCCCCCCGCCTCCCCCCCTCCCTACTCCACCCCTCCATGCCCCCCGCCTCCCCCTTCCCTACTCCACCCCTCCCTCCCCCCGCCTCCCCCCTCCCTACTCCACCCCTCTCTGCCCCCTCCCAACCCCTCCATATCCAGTCATGTTTGTTTACATTAAGGAAACTGACAGAAAAAATAGAGGATCCGATTATCAAAGACAACTAAAGTTTGTTCCTCCTTAATTGGGTTCACCTGACCACACCTTGACGGTAAAGGAAGGTGACAAAGACTGGTATTGTAATTAAGGTGAGATGTTTACCTGGGCTAACTTACGAGAGGGTATAAGGAGGAAACTTTATTTACTCGTTTGTATTAGTTTATCCCTGGTGTCTTGTGTTGGCTTCAGTGAATGTCTCTCTCTCTCTCTCTCTCTCTCTCTCTCTCTCTCTCTCTCTCTCTCTATCTCTCTCTCTCTCTCTCCATCATTCTCCTTCCTTGCCTCTCTTCTCTTTCTCTTATGTTTTACTTCCTTCTCCCTTCCTGATTTTTCTCCTTCTCCTCATTTTTCTCCCTCTCCTCTTTTCTTTCCTTTTCTTCCCTTTCTCTGTGTTGTTGTTGTTGTTCTTCTTCTTCTCTCCCTCTCTTTTTCCCTCCCTACTCACTCCTTCCTTCCCTCTCTCTGTCTCTGTCCTTCTTTCCTTCCTCCTCTCTCATATCCTTATCTTCTTCCCTATCTTCTCCCCTCATTCTTCCCTCTCTCTCTCTCTGTCCTTCTTTCCTTCCTCCTCTCTCTTAACCTTATCTTCTTCCCTATCTTCTCCCCTCATTCTTCCCTCTCCTCTCCCTCCTTTTCTTCCCTCCATCTCCTCTCCCTCACCTCCTCAGGGCCAGCGAACACAACCACATACAGTAAGCGTATAATCCATCAACTTCCTAGGTTAATATAATCTGTATAATATTCCTTCTCTATGATATCAAGACCACTGATACAATTATTATATCAAGACCACTGATACAATTATTATATCAAGACCACTTATACGATTATTATATCAAGACCAATTATACGATATTATATCAAGACAAATTATTCGATTATGGAACAATAGTGTGGAAAAATATGTATTAATTACGATGACGAGGAGAGAAAACATTCACTTGTGATGGTAAAGTTAAAGAGGTGATGGAGGAGGTGGGAACAAATTATTTAAAAAAATTATGTGTTTTTGCCAGAATGAGAAGAGTGACGTGGTGTGTGGGGGTGAGGTGTGTGGGGGTGAGGTGTGTGGGGGTGAGGATTGTGGGAGTGAGGTGTGTGGGGGTGAGGTGTGTGGGGGAGAGGTGTGTGGGGGTGAGGAGTGTGGGGGTGAGGTGTGTGGGGGTGAGGTGTGTGGGGGTGAGGAGTGTGGGGGTGAGGTGTATGGGGGTGAGGTGTGTGGGGGTGAGGTGTGTGGGGGTGAGGTGTGTGGGGGTGAGGTGTGTGGGGGTGAGGTGTGTGGGGGTGAGGTGTGTGGGGGTGAGGTGTGTGGGGGTGAGGTGTGTGGGGGTGAGGATTGTGGGGGTGAGGTGTGTGGGGGTGAGGTGTGTGGGGGAGAGGTGAGTGGGGGGTGGGGTGTGAGGTATGTGGGGGTGAGGTGTGTGGGGGTGAGGTGGTGTGGGGGTGAGGGTGTGGGAGTGAGGAGTGTGGGGGTGAGGTGTGTGGGGGTGAGGTGTGTGGGGGAGAGGTGTGTGGGAGGTGGGGTTGAGGTGTGTGGGGGTGAGGTGTGTGGGGGTGAGGTGTGTGGGGTGAGGTGTGTGGGGGTGAGGTGTGTGGGGGTGAGGTGTGTGGGGGTGAGGTGTGTGGGGGTGAGGTGTGTGGGGGTGAAGTGTGTGGGGGTGAGGTGTGTGGGGGTGAAGTGTGTGGGGGTGAGGTGTGTAGGGGTGAAGTGTGTGGGGGAGAGGTGTGTGGGGGTGAGGTGTGTGGGGGTGAAGTGTGTGGGGGTGAGGTGTGTAGGGGTGAAGTGTGTGGGGGAGAGGTGTGTGGGGGTGAGGTGTGTGGGGGTGAGGTGTGTGGGGGTGAGGTGTGTGGGGGTGAGGTGTGTGGGGGTGAGGTGTGTGGTGGTGAGGTGTGTGGGGGTGAGATGTGTGGGGGTGAGGTGTGAGAGGGTGAGGTGTGTGGGGGTGAGGATTGTGGGAGTGAGGTGTGTGGGGGTAAGGTGTGTGGGGGAGAGGTGTGTGGGGGTGAGGTGTGTGGGGGTGAGGTGTGTGGGGGTGAGGTGTGTGGGGGTGAGGTGTGTGGGGGTGAGGTGTGTGGGGGTGAGGTGTGTGGGGGTGAGGTGTGTGGGGGTGAGGTGTGTGAGGGTGAGGTGTGTGGGGGTGAGGATTGTGGGAGTGAGGTGTGTGGGGGTAAGGTGTGTGGGGGAGAGGTGTGTGGGGGTGAGGAGTGTGGGGGTGAGGTGTGTGGGGGTGAGGTGTGTGGGGGAGAGGTGTGTGGGGGGTGGGGTTGAGATGTGTGGGGGTGAGGTGTGTGGGGGTGAGGTGTGTGGGGGTGAGGAGTGTGGGGGTGAAGAGTGTGGGGGTGAGGTGTGTGGGGGTGAGGTGTGTGGGGGAGAGGTGTGTGGGGGTGGGGTTGAGGTGTGTAGGGATGAGGTGTGTGGGGGTGAGGTGTGTATGGGTGAGGTGTGTGGGGGTGAGGTGTGTGGGGGTGAGGTGTGTGGGGGTGAGGAGTGTGGGGGTGAGGTGTGTGGGGGAGAGGTGTGTGGGGGTGGGGGTGAGGTGTGTGGGGGAGAGGTGTGTGGGGGTGAGGTGTGTGGGGGTGAGGTGTGTGGGGGTGAGGTGTGTGGGGGTGAAGTGTGTGGGGGTGAGGTGTGTGGGGGTGAGGTGTGTGGGGGTGAAGTGTGTGGGGGTGAGGTGTGTTGGGCTGAACTGTGTTGGGGAGAGGTGTGTGGGGGTGAGGTGTGTGGGGGTGAAGTGTGTGGGGGTGAGGTGTGTGGGGGAGAGGTGTGTGGGGGTGAGGTGTGTGGGGGTGAAGTGTGTGGGGGTGAGGAGTGTGGGGGTGAAGTGTGTGGGGGTGAGGAGTGTGGGGGTGATGTGTGTGGGGGTGAGGTGTGTGGGGGTGAGGTGTGTGGGGGTGAGGTGTGTTTGGTTGAAGTGTGTGGGGGTGAGGTGTGTGGGGGTGAAGTGTGTGGGGGTGAGGTGTGTGGGGGTGAGGTGTGTGGGGGTGAGGTGTGTGGGGGTGAGGTGTGTGGGGGTGAGGTGTGTGGAGGTGAGGTGTGTACGGGTGAGGTGTGTGGGGGTGAAGTGTGTGGGGGTGAGGAGTGTGGGGGTGAAGTGTGTGGGGGTGAGGCGTGTGGGGGTTATGTGTGTGGGGGTGAGGTGTGTGGGGGTGAGGTGTGTTTGGGTGAAGTGTGTGGGTGTGAGGTGTGTGGGGGTGAAGTGTGTGGGGGTGAGGTGTGTGGGGGTGAGGTGTGTGGGGGTGAAGTGTGTGGGGGTGAGGTGTGTGGGGGTGAGGTGTGTGGGGGTGAGGTGTGTGGGGGTGAGGTGTGTGGGGGTGAAGTGTGTGGGGGTGAGGTGTGTGGGGGTGAGGTATGTGATGGTGAGGGTGAGGTGTGTGGGGGTGAGGGTGAAGTGTGTGGGGGGGTGTGGGTGTGGTGTGTGGGGGTACATAAGAACATAAGAATATAAGGAGTATGCAATAGGCCGGTTGGCCTGTGCATGGCAGCTCCTGTCGAGAGTTACTACCACTCTCTATCATCCATGAATATATCCAGCCTCCTTTTGAAACTTTCCAGAGTTCCCGCACTTACTACAAAGTTGCTAAGCTTGTTTCACTCGTCCACCACCCTATTTGTAAACGAGTTCCTTCCTATCTCCCTCCTAAACCTAAACTTATCCAACTTAAATCCGTTGTTCCGAGTCCTATCCTGCTCGGATATTATAAGAACTTTATCTATATCCCCTTTATTGATTCCTTTCACCCACTTGAATACTTCTATCATATCTCCCCGCACTCTTCGTCTTTCTAGGGAATGCAAGTTAAGTTTCTTTAACCTATCTTGATATGGAAGGTTTCTAAGTCCCGGAATCATTTTCGTCATTCTTCGCTGCACCGACTCTAGTGAATTGATATTCATTGTATAATTAGGGCACCAGAATTGAACAGCATAATCGAGGTGCGGGTACATTATGAACTACCGCCCCTCGCTCCTAGCTGAACTACTCAACACCCAAGGCCCTCAGTCCACAACACTCTTGGAAGATAAGTCATTTTGATGTCATTTTCTAACCCACATTATTATCATCATCATCATCATCATCATCATCATCATCATCATTATTATTATTATTATTATTATTATTATTATTATTATTATTATTATTATTATACACAGTTACATTTTAATAAAGCTTTAACTATAATTCTCTCATTAGTTAGGTTTAGAGAACTGAGTTTCCTCCTTTAAACTACGCACCATCATTAACTCAATACGTTGGATGGATATATGAGCAATAGGGGTTGGATGTAAATGGGACTGCCCAGTATGGACCAATAACCCGCTGCAGTTTCCTCCATTCTTACGTTCTTCTTATGTTCTTGTGTGTGTGTGTGTGTGTGTGTGTGTGTGTGTGTGTGTGTGTGGCCAAGACCAGTTTTCGCAAGGATATCGTATTTTATTTCTCGCTTCCCTCTCTGTCGTCACTTAGTCTTTACAAGTTACAACACCATTCCCTCAACTCCAGGCATCATTATAAGTTGCTTTCATGAGGAAGTGTAGTGCAGCAGAGAGAGAGAGAGAGAGAGAGAGAGAGAGAGAGAGAGAGAGAGAGAGAGAGCACTACAGAACCCTTCCATGACCATCTAAGTACAGTATATGGCTGCTACAGTGTTATATCCGTATTGACGGCGCTAATTAAGGTGTACAGAACTGTATATTTCTCACCTGAGTTTAGGTTAGGTTAGGTTAGGTTAGGTTAGGTTAGGTTAGATTAGGTTGTAAAGAGATAAATAATAAAGGAACACCACAAGGAACTTTTTCATAACTACAAGTCGAGGAAAAAACAACAACAACAACAACAACAACAACAACAACACTCCCTCTAAGCTACTCCTCCAGCTCCACCTTGTGCCACCGCTGCCACTCAAGCACGAGCTAATACTCCACTAAAACTTACCCAACACCCACTCACCAACACCCACTCACCAACACCCTATCACCAACACCCACTCATCAACACCAACTCACCAACACCCACTCACCAACACCCTATCACCAACACCCACTCATCAACACCCACTCACCAACACCCACTCACCAACACCCACTTACCAACACCCACTCACCAACACCCACTCACCAACACCCTATCACCAACACCCACTCATCAACACCTACTCACCAACACCCACTCACCAACACCCACTTACCAACACCCACTCACCAACACCCACTTACCAACATCCAATCACCAACACCCACTCACCAACACCCACTTACCAACATCCAATCACCAACACCCACTTATCAACACCCACTTACCAACACCCACTCACCAACAACCACTCACCAACACCCACTCACCAACACCCACTCACCAACACCCAATTACCAACACCCACTCACCAACACCCACTCATCAACACCCACTCACCAACACCCACTCATCAACACCCACTCACCAACCCCCACTCACCAACACCCACTTACCAACACCCACTCACCAACACCCACTCACCAACACCCTATCACCAACACCCACTCACCAACACCCACTTACCAACACCCACTCACCAACACCCACTTACCAACATCCAATCACCAACACCCACTTCCCAACATCCAATCACCAACACCCACTTACCAACATCCAATCACCAACACCCACTCATCAGCACCCACTCTCCAACACCCACTCACCAACACCCACTCACCAACACCCACTTACCAATACCCTATCACCAACACCCACTCATCAACACCCACTCACCAACACCCACTCACCAACACCCTATCACCAACACCCACTCATCAACACCCACTCACCAACACCCACTCACCAACACCCACTTACCAACACCCACTCACCAACACCCACTTACCAACATCCAATCACCAACACCCACTCACCAACACCCACTTACCAACATCCAATCACCAACACCCACTTACCAACATCCAATCACCAACACCCACTCATCAACACCCACTCACCAACACCCACTCACCAACACCCACTTACCAACACCCACTTACCAACACCCTATCACCAACACCCACTCATCAACACCCACTCACCAACACCCACTTACCAACACCCACTCACCAACACCCAGTCACCAACACCCAATCACCAACACCCACTCAGCAACACCCACTGACCAACACCCACTCGTCAACACTCACTCACCAACACCCACTCATCAACACCCACTCATCAACACCCACTCACCAACACCCAATCACCAACACCCACTCATCAACACCCACTCACCAACACTCAATCACCAACACCCACTCACCAACACCCACTCATCAACAACCACTCATCAACACCCACTCACCAACACCCACTCATCAACACCCAATCATCAACACCCACTCATCAGCACCCACTCATCAACAACCACTCATCAACACCCACTCACCAACACCCACTCATCAACACCCACTCATCTACACCCACTCACCAACATCCACTCATCAACACCCACTCATCAACACCCACTCACCAACAACCACTCATCAACACCCACTCATCAACACCCACTCATCAACACCCACTCATCAACACTCACTCACCAACACCCACTCACCAACACCCACTCACCAACACTCACTCATCAACACTCACTCACCAACACCCACTCATCAACACCCACTCACCAACACTCACTCACCAACACCCACTCACCAACACCCACTCATCAACACCCACTCACCAACACCCACTCATATCTTCTACCGAGGAAAGACAGAAAATCGAGGTAAAGTTGTGTAGGATAAACCTCATTGTGTTGTGGTGATGATGTGTGGTGATGTGTTGTGGTGATGATGTGTGGTGATGTGTTGTGGTGATGTGTTGTGGTGATGTGTTGTGGTGATGATGTGTTGTGGTGATGTGTTGTGGTGATGTGTTGTGGTGATGATGTGTGGTGATGTGTTGTGGTGATGATGTGTGGTGATGTGTTGTGGTGATGTGTTGTGGTGATGATGTGTTGTGGTGATGTGTTGTGGTGATGTGTTGTGGTGATGATGTGTGGTGATGTGGTGTGGTGATGTGTTGTGGTGATGTGTTGTGGTGATGTGTTGTGGTGATATGTTGTGGTGATGTGTTGTGGTGATGTGTTGTGGTGATGATGTGTTGTGGTGATGTGCTGTGGTGATGTGTTGTGGTGATGTGTTGTGGTGATGATGTGTTGTGGTGATGTGTTGTGGTGATATGTTGTGGTGATGTGGTGTGGTGATGTGTTGTGGTGATGTGGTGTGGTGATGTGGTGTGGTGATGTGTTGTGGTGATGTGGTGTGGTGATGTGTTGTGGTGATGTGTTGTGGTGATGTGTTGTGGTGATGTGTTGTGGTGATGATGTGTTGTGGTGATGTGTTGTGGTGATGTGTTGTGGTGATATGTTGTGGTGATGTGGTGTGGTGATGTGTTGTGGTGATGTGGTGTGGTGATGATGTGTTGTGGTGATGTGTTGTGGTGATGTGGTGTGGTGATGTGTTGTGGTGATGTGTTGTGGTGATGTGTTGTGGCGATGTGTTGTGGTGATGTGTTGTTGTGCTGTGCTCTGGTGCTGTGCTCTGGTGATGTGCTTTGGTAATGTGCAGTGGTGATTTAGCTAACCTTAACAAGAATCTGCAGAATATAAATAGATTTTCTCAGTTCTAAATTTAATGTAAAATGAATGAGTGGTTGTTTTTTACTCACCTGTGCTTTACTAATTAACCGTTGTCATATATAAACTCAGGTATGATAGGTAAACACGATATACAGTCTACCATAAAAGAACCAGAATAACAACATTCATAAATACTAAAACAAACTGAAACACAACACGAGGTCTGAGCTGGAGGCCCTCACTAAGGCGGGTTAAATGATACAGTTCCTACGGTTCCCTTCACAAAACCTCAAAAGTCTTCCTAAGTGGTCGCACCATTACCTTGTCCCCTCATTATTTTTATCTTTCCTCTGACAAAGTCAACTCTGTCTCGCATATTTCAGCTGAAACTTTTACGCGAATGAGTTTCTAATAATGACAACAGGCATAAATACGTCAGTCTGCTCTCACTACACAGGGCTTTACGACCATCACACTCCAGTAGTTCTTTTGCTAAGGTTTGTTTTGGGATGAAGTTAACCAGAATGAGTGTAGACATAGTAACCTTTATCTCCCCTCGGCCACAGGTAAAGGACACGTGCATAACATAACCATAACCAGTTTCAGCTCTGTGTTACAAGCGGTGATCGTGTACTGAGGGGGACCCAGTTTTGCCTGAGCATTAGTACATCTTAATTAACCCTGAATATCTCACTGACGATTATAAGAAGGTAGAGGTTAGGTTAGGTTAGGCTAGGTTAGGTTAGGTTAGGTTAGGTTAGGTTAGGTTAGGTTAGGTCCTAATCACTCTGGCCCAAACGTCCTACATTCAGCCGGACAGTTCATCACAGTGGAGGCCTCACCACCGCTGACACCCACCAGAGGGCAGGACTGACGGCTGTTGTCGACGCCGGAAATGTCAGAAATACTATATCGACTCTCAGGTCAGCTAAGGTTATGGTGCAGTAATGGGGAGTTAAGGTCAATCAAGGTCAAGTGTGTGTGTGTGTGTGTGTGATAATAATAATATGAGGTTACACTGCCCTGCACTAATGGGTGGTACCTGAGGCAGGTATAAAGTGAAGGGTTAACTCTCTCAAACACTTCTCTCTCCCCAAGTTTTGCTGTTCCTTGTTAAAACAGTTTTACTCTCGGTCACCGAGGAAATAGACCAGTTATCTCGTCACCGGTCGGCAGAGAAGGAGGAGGAGGAAAAGGATGAGGAGGAAGGAGTAGGAGGAGGGGAAAGAGAAAAGGAAGCAGGAAGAGGATGAGGAGGAGGAAGAAGGGCGGGGAAGAAGAAGGAGGAAGAAGGAAGAGGAGGAGGAGGAGGGGAGAGGAGATGGAGGACACGGGACATATAACAATCAGTGTATCGACTGTCTCCTTGTCTGTCTGTCTATCAACAATCATAGCTGTGAAATCAGCCCCCAACATTTTTTTTTTAATGGAATCTCATGACACTCGACATGGGAAGGAAAATACAGCCGAGAGTAGATAGATACTTCCTCCCTGGTGATTATTTTGGTGTGTGTGTGTGTGTGTGTGTGTGTGTGTGTGTGTGTGTGTGTCCCTGGTTAGCCATCTACCTTGTTCCACGTCACATATTTAGAAAAATCCAAGAAGCGAGGTGTAGGAGGAGGGGAAACTATTATAAAGTTTTATACCTGAATACTGACCACTTGTATTTTTTTTTTTTTTTACGGGTATTAGCTCACCCGGGCACAGGTCACTGACCCACATCAGGGCTCGGGGGGCGAAAATGTAATAATAATAATAACAATAATAATAATAATAATAATAATATTAATGATAATGATAATGATAATGATAATGATAATGATAATGATAATAATAATAATAATAATAATAATAATAATAATAATAATAATAATAAAAATAATAATAATAATAATAATAATAATAATAATAATAATAATAATAATAATAATAATAATAATAATTAAATACAAAAACGAAAAAATAATCCAAGACTGAGAAACGATATACATTATGTATGTTCTGTTGTCCAAGTAATAGAAACAATTGAGACCCTGCAATTGTGTGTAAATGAAACAGAAAGTCAGATCATCAACCTGGGACTTGGTCACATATGGCAGCAGGGTCTACCACTAGACAACACATTATGCTGCCAATATCTTCCCAGGCGGTAGTACCTCCCTGTTTGGTAGCTGTCTACTACCTACTTTATGGGAACTTATTTTACTTGGCTGTAATATAAAGCCACAATACCCATGGTCATGTATTGGGCATCTTTGGGTCAACACAGGCTGAGTTTGTTACCGTCAGTACAGGCTGGGCATGCTACAGGCTGGGTATGCTACAGGCTGGGTATGCTACAGGCTGCGTATGCTAGTGACCAAAAGGGGCTAAGTAACATAGAAACATTTGGCCACAAGAGCAGAAAACCTAACCCTCCTTTCCCTCAGACATATTAGATTCGAAGAGACTATGCCAATATGACTCTTACACTGATCACCTTAAGTTCCTGGTCATTTTCCTCATTGATCCAACACAAGAGAGAGAGTAACATTCTTCGTGTCAGTGTTATGGTGAGAGATAACACAGTCGAGTGTTTAAGATCTCTCTCTCTCTCTCTCTCTCTCTCTCTCTCTCTCTCTCTCTCTCTCTCTCTCTCTCTCTCACCGGGTATTATTCATGTTTACGATATCTCAAGAGGCTAAGAATATTATCTAAACTATTATAAATCTCTGCAATCAAGACGTCAGAGTATCGTTAAGTGAGAGATATCGTACGTGAGAGGTGAAACTATCGTATTTAAGTGTTTACGATCTCACACACTTATCAATACACTTAACAGATTGAATTATTGACACTTACACTTATCATTTTGAATTATTGAGACTTGGAGTGAAGACATTGTTACAGTGAGTTAGTGTGTGGGTTTTAAATGATCACCTGTTCCACCACAGTAATTAGGAGTTTAATAATGACATAACTAACGTACAGGTAGAGAGAGAATTGATCATTATCTATACAATTCTATACGTGGTCTTGTTATTCCTCCAAAAAAGACGATTATAATGTAATATTTATAGAATACATTTTTATATATTTTTTTCGTTAACTACTTCATTGGTGCCTCGGTGTTTCACGGATATTTCCTGACACAAAATTTTACGGATATTTCCCGACAGTTATTTTTACGGATATTTCCCGACACTCAGATTTTTACGGATATTTCCCGACACTAAAATTTTACGGATATTTCCCGACAGTCAAGTTTTCCGGATATTTGCCTAAGTTTGGAAAGTTAGACTTGTCTCCTGGACTTGTTTTTCTTCTGTGTTTCCAATGTTTTTCTTCTCATTTTCTTTACGAGGAACAACTCTCGTAAAAGTTGCATTTGGTGAGCAGTGACGACCTCGTATTATTCAGCGTTTTATTGTTTCTGTTGCTGATAAATCTCTCCTTTAGTGACTCTCTTCTTTAAGTGCGTGTGTGTGTGTGTGTGTGTGTGTGTGTGTGTGTGTGTGTGTGTGTGTGTGTGTATACCAACTGAATTATAGACTTTCCTCTATTAACATTAGTTGAATATTTCCATGAGGTGATATAGACGTAATTACTCAGCATAATAAGTAATTTACACAGTCTCAGTAGTTACCCCAGAGAGTCTCGCTTTCCAATTGGCTGTCTCATATTATTAGTCTCATCAACGCTTTACTCTCCTATCACAGCTTCTTACCTGTACAACAGTATAACAACAACACTACAACCCTTCAGCTTGTTACCACAACCTCTATAATGTTTCTCTACTGTTTCCTGGTGTACGATGATAATGATTTCAACACGATGACTTAACACCTTCAGTACAATAACTTATTTCAGGTTTGAACAGTGTTACCTGAGAACACTGTGACCTAAGAACAGTGTGACCTAAGAACAGTGTGACCTAAGAACAGTGTGACCTAAGAAGTGTCACTTACCTTGCATCCTCGGCGCGGGTGAAGAGGACCACGGCTCTGGCAGTCGGCTTCTTCAGCAGGTTGCCGACGGCTGTATCAAACACCTTGTGGTCGGCGTTGTGAGGGATCTTCTCGGACACGGCGATACAAATGTTCCTCTCCATGGCCAGGTCGTGGATCACTTCTATACCGAACTCTCCATAGGAACCCTCGGAGTGGATGGTGGAGATATAGGACCAGTTAAACAGTTGCATTACGTCCATCATGGCCATGGCCTGGAAAGTGTCTGGGGGCACCGTGCGAGCGAAGAACTCGTAGCGGCCTTTGTCAGAGAGCGCCCGGGCAGTGGACGCCGGGCTCACCTGCGGGATGTGGAACAAACGGAACAGATTTGCCACCTGTAGGCTGACGGAGCTGTAGGAGCCCCCCACTACACCCCTCACGGGCTTGGCTCTGTACTTCACTCTAGGGGCTTTCCCGTCGGAACACTCCAGCCCAGAGGTGTCCAGCGCATCTAAGGACACCCGGATGAATTCCAGGGATTGGTTGAGGGCATAGGTGTCCTTAGAACAGGTGTCGAGGATGTGGACACCAAGAGTGATGTTAGGCAGGAGGTTAGAGTCGCTGTTGATGAGATCGACAGCATAAAGCATCGCCTCTAACCTCTGAAGTCCTCTGTCGTACACAGCGGACGAACACGGCGTCTTGTCTCCCTTTTCATGTACAGGGAACAGGCCGCCCAGCATCAGGTCACCAGATGACTGAACCCCAGTAGCTGTGACCTCTGACCTGATCTGTCCTAAGAGTAAGATAACAGAAGCTAACCACGACACCCACGCCCACACCAACACCGTAGACCCTGCTCGTCTGCCGCCAACCATCGTGTCTTGTTCTATCCTCCCGACACTCACGACGGAGGAACCTGGAAAGAAGAAACCAAATATTAGTACATTGTAAAGATATTCATTTATGGTAATTGACCCACTTTACAACATTAAACTATTTAAATACTTCTTAACTCTTTTATTACAATGACTTTGTATTCAGAGGCTTAAGTCATCATAGTTTTTTTTTTTTTACAGGGATTAGCTCACCCGGGCACTGGATCACTGACCCACATTGGGCCTGGAGGGCGGAGATGTAATTATAATAATAAAAATTCATAATAAATAATTAAGGCGTTAAGTCATCATAATTAAGGGGTTAAGTCATCATAATTAAGGAGTTAAGTCATCATAGTCAAGGGATTAAGTCATAGTACTCAAGGTATTAAGTTATCGTAGTCAATGGGTTAAGTCATCGTAGTTTAGGGGTTAAATCATCATAACCAAGTGATTAAGGGCACCAAGCGAAACTGTTGTAGTAGTAAATTTTGAACCATAAGCTCCCTATCCATAAGAATCATTGTCAGATAACCTAACCTTGTGACAACAGTCCTAATAGAATTCATCTTAGTGTGTGTAAACCCTTCCGACAGAGAACAAGACAGTAGCTGAGATAACGACCATTAAACCTGCCTCAGTCTGTTTACATTATGATTTTTCTGCCGTTTTACTCCTCGTGGATCCATACAACGTCAAGACAAAAGCCTTCAACAATCTGAACAATTTTAGGTTAGGTTAGGTTAGGTTAGGTTAGGTTAGGTTAGGTTATATATAAATGTTCATCAGGTTTAAGTCGTTTATAAATAGCAAAGATAAAACTTTTCAATATTTAGATAATCATTAGAATATAAACTAAACAAACATCGTATATAAACTAAACAAACATCGTATATAAACTAAACAAACATCGTATATAAACTAAACAAACATCGTATATAAACTAAACAAACATCATATAAACTAAACAAACATCGTATATAAACTAAACAAACATCATATAAACTAAACAAACATCATATAAACTAAACAAACATCATATAAACTAAACAAACATCGTATAAACTAAACAAACATCATATAAACTAACCAAACATCATATAAACTAAACAAACATCATATAAACTAAACAAACATCATATATATAAACTAAACAAACATCGTATATAAACTAAACAAACATCATATAAACTAAACAAACATCATATAAAGTAAGCAAACATCATATATAAACTAAACAAACATCGTATATAAACTAAACAAACATCGTATATAAACATTGTCATTAACATTAGGTTTCCTGGAGTAGTTTAGTAGTTTAAGGAGAGTGAATTACAATAACTTTTCATCCCTCACGGCCGGCATACACACAGAAAAATATTCACATCACTAAAGTTACCGAAATTCGACCATAGATTTATATTGGAAGGGTTATTGCTGAGTCATGGTCGATGTTCTCCCAGTTCTCTCTTGTATTTAAATCCACAAGTTAAGAGACTATTGGGTATTATACATGTCTCCTGGTACCTATTGGAAGCATAATGTATTGTCTAATGATAGACCCTGCTGCCATATGGTATCACGAAACTTGTGACCAAGTCCCAGGCTGCTAATTTGACTTTCTGCCTCATTTACGCACAGTTGCAGGGTCTCAATTGTCTCTCTTACTATTGGCAACACAACAAATATAACCGTACTTATTCTTGATCTGTTTTATTCATTATATTGATACACACAGTTAAACCTTTTTCTTCTCTATGTTTAACTACTTTCTGTTCTTATTTTTCCGCCCCCCAGTCCCTGTTGTGGGTCGTTCGAGCTGTGCCCCGGTGGGCTAATTTCCGTAAAAAAAAAAGAATGTCCTTGTTGTCTCCTGGTTGTTTTCTAGCTATAAAGGCTTCTTTTTTTTTTTGGTTATATTGGCTGTTTTCTGGCCATATCTTTCTTGTCTCTTGGCTATTTTCTCGTTACCCTATGACTAAATGGGTGTAGACAGCAACATAAGTAAATTATACTGATGACACTAAAATAGGGCTTGTAATTAAATTTGACGAGGACTCCGCAAAACTATAGGAAGATCTAAAAAAAATCGAATGGTTTGAAAAATGGCAGATGAAATCTAATGTGGGCAAATGTTCGGTACTTAGTCTTGGAGATGTAAACAGAGAAACCAGATACCAGATGAACAACGATGTTATTGAGAAATCCGACTGTGAGAAAGATTTAGGAGTAATGATAAGTAGGAATCTTAAGCCAAGTAAACAATGTGTATTTGTTCACCGTATTACAGAATGGATATAGAATCCCTAGAAAGAATCAGAGGAGAATGACAAGACTAATCCTGGGAATTAGGAACCTTGAGTACAGAGACAGGTTAAAGCATCTTAATTTGTACTCCCTCGAGAGACGTAGAGTGAGGAGCGATATGATCGAGGTGTATAAATGGAAGGCAGGGCTGAACAAAGGGGACATTACAAAGGTACTCAAACTATCCAACCAGGAGCAAACTCGTAACAATGGTTTTAAATTAGACAAATTTAGATTTAGGCGCGAGATAGGTAAACACTGGTTTGGAAATAGAGTAACAAGTTACCAAACATCATCATTAACATAGGTTGGATGGCTACATGAGCGATAGGGGTTGGGAGTAAATGGAACTGCCCAGTATGGGCCAATAGGCCCGCTGCAGTTTCCTCCATTCTTATGTTCTTATGTTCTTGTATTTCTTCGCTGTCTGTTAGCTGTCTCCAGTCTGTCTTCTGGCTGCACGATGTCCCTCGCTATCCAACACGCATCTAGCCGCCACAGAACACATCAATATACAATACAGAAGCGAATAATTTATCAGCTAACATCAAGATTTATTTTACATTCAGCTTCATACAATAACTCACACCTCCTACCCTCCCCCCTCCTCTCTCTCCCCTCCTCCGTCTCCCCTCCTTCCCTCCCCCCTCCTCCCTCTCCCCTCCTCCGTCTCCCCTCCTTCCCTCCCCCCTCCTCCCGTCTCCCCTCCTTCCCTCCCCCCTCCTCCCGTCTCCCCTCCTTCCCTCCCCCCTCCTCCCCTCTCCCCTCCTTCCCCCCTCCCCCTCCCCTCCCCCTCCCTCTTGTTCTTCCTCAAGCATTATCATCCATCTTCCCTGTTCTGTAAATCACCCTGAAGAAATAAAATCATCTTTTTTTCTTCCTCTTCTCTCTCCCCATCTTGGCGGGGCAGGTAATTGCCATATTCGCTTAAATTAACTGTCTCTCGCCTCGGAGGTGTGTCTATCTATATGCAAATTTTCGGATTTAAACCCAAAATTAGAGACCTGTGTATTTGGGCCAATTTTTCCTCCTTGGGTTCTGAAAAAAACACAATTCTGTTAGGAGCCTCAAAGGTGGTGTATGGGGATGGATCTGGTCTCAGGTAAGTGGTTCCTGATTTTCGTTGTTTTTTTTCCTCGGTAATTTAATCCAGGAATATGGAAAAGGGATGAATGAGGATAATGATTCGAGATGCATAATGAATAATAAGACAAAAAAGAATAAAAATAGGAACAGTTTTGAATAATGAACCGAATGTATGAAGAGAACGAGAGATAAAGAGATACAGAGAGAGAGAGAGAGAGAGAAAAGAAGAGATGAGAAGTATAAAGAGAAAGAGACAAAAAGAGATAGAGAGAATTACTACTACTAACCTAACCTAACCTAACCTAACCTAACCTTAATGAAGCCTGAACAAGAATATAACTTTCCAGGTGTGATGAAAAAACGTGTCTACAGTATTTTGTTTTGCGTATATTTGGTAACCCTGAGGACGACAGCAGCGTCTAACATTAACACACTAATTTAAACTTCCCTTTTACTCCTTCTTACTCTATTAAATATTAGTGTATTAATAGTAGTAATTATAATATTATTTGGTTACTATAACACTAATAAATAGACAATAATAATAATAATAATAATAATAATAATAATAATAATAATAATAATAAAAGTAGAAAAAGTTTTTGTTAGCGTGAAAGAAAGTAATTACTAGCGTCAGGTGTAGGGCAGGTGTGGGGCGACAGGTGTAGGGCGGTATAATGACCTCTGTGTCGGATGTGAGCAAGGCGGCTTTTGGTGCGGCTGAGTTAGACTAGTCTTCCCCAAAACTTATTTCGATGGAGTTTGGGAGTAACTTACTGGGGAGAGAGAGTGAGAGAGGATGGGAGAGGAGGGAGGGAGACAGGAGAGAGAAGGGAGGGAGGAGGGAGAGAAGAGGGGGGAGAAGGAAGAGAGGAGGGAGGGAGAAGGGAGAGAGAAGGGAGGGAGGAGGGAGAGAAGAGGGGGGAGAAGGAAGAGAGGAGAGAGGGAGACGGGAGAGAGAAGGGAGGGAGGAGGGAGAGAAGAGGGGGGGAGAAGGAAGAGAGGAGAGAGGGAGAAGGGAGAGAGAAGGAAGGGAGGAGGGAGAGAAGAGGGGGAGAAGGAAGAGAGGAGAGAGGGAGACGGGAGAGAGAAGGGAGGGAGGAGGGAGAGAAGAGGGGGGAGAAGGAAGAGAGGAGAGAGGGAGACGGGAGAGAGAAGGGAGGGAGGAGGGAGAGAAGAGGGGGAGAAGGAAGAGAGGAGAGAGGGAGAAGGGAGAGAGAAGGAAGGGAGGAGGGAGAGAAGAGGGGGGAGAAGGAAGAGAGGAGAGAGGGAGAAGGGAGAGAGAAGGGAGAGAAGATGAGAGAGGAGGGGGAGAAAGGGAGGGATAAGGGAAAGAGGATGAGGATGCGAGAGAAGAGGGAGAGAGAAGGGAGAGAAGAAAGAGATGAAAAAATAGGAAAGAAGATAAAAGAGAAATTATGGATACTAAACAAATTTTATATTCCAGAAAATACACCTCGGAGGGTGGTGGGGGGGTGAGGGGGGTGAGGAGGGGGGTGAGGAGGGGGAGGAGGGGGGGGAGGAGGGGGGTGAGGGGGGTGAGGAGAGGGGTGAGGAGGGGAGTGAGGGGGGCGGTGAGGAGGAGTTGCATAAGTTCTTTGCCTCATGGAAAAAAAGTCCCTCTTAAAGTCAATAAAGAAAAAACAGAAAAAAATGGAGGGACACACACACACACACACACACACACACACACACACACACACGCACACACACACACACACACACACACACACGCACACACACACACACACACACACACACACACACACACACACAAAACGAAAGCGAGCAAACAAGTGAGAGAGAGTAAGTGAAAGCAAGAAAGAAAGAAAGTCTAGGTAGGATAAAGAGAGAAGAAAGTATGGGAGTGTGAAAGGTGAGTGAATTAGTGTACCTTCAAGTGGTCATTAAGGAGTACAGGTGCAGTACGGGTCCGTGAGTCAGGTGTAGCTCCAGGTGGCGTGTATAAATGGAGAGGTCAAGGGGGTGTTGTGAGGGGTTGTTAAGGGGTTATTAGGTCAAGGTTGTGTTTTCAGGGGTTGTTAAGGATTTATTAGGTCAAGGTTGTGTTGTGAGAGGTTGTTAAGGGGTTAATATAGGTCAAGGTTGTGTTTTCAGGGGTTGTTAAGGATTTATTAGGTCAAGGTTGTGTTGTGAGGGGTTGTTAAGGGATTAATATAGGTCAAGGTTGTGTTTTCAGGGGTTGTTAAGGATTTATTAGGTCAAGCTTGTGTTGTGAGAGGTTGTTAAGGGGTTAATATAGGTCAAGGTTGTGTTGTGAGGGGTTGTTAAGGGGCTAATATAGGTCAAGGTTGTGTTGTGAGGGGTTGTTAAGGGGTTAATATAGGTCAAGGTTGTGTTGTGAGAGGTTGTTAAAGGGTTATTAGGTCAAGGGGGTATTGTGAGACGTTGTTAAGAGGTTATTATAGGTCAAGGTTGTGTTGTGATGGGTTGTTAAGGGGTTATTAGGTCAAGGTTGTGTTGTGAGAGGTTGTTAAGAGGTTATTATATGTCAAGGTTGTGTTGTGAGAGGTTGTTAAGGGGTTAATATAGGTCAAGGTTGTGTTGTGAGAGGTTGTTAAGGGGTTATTAGGTCAAGGTTGTGTTGTGAGGGGTTGTTAAGGGGTTATTAGGTCAAGGTTGTGTTGTGAGAGGTTGTTAAGGGGTTAATATAGGTCAAGGTTGTGTTGTGAGAGGTTGTTAAGGGGTTATTATAGGTCAAGGTTGTGTTGTGAGGGGTTGTTAAGGGGTTATTAGGTCAAGGTTGTGTTGTGAGGGGTTGTTAAGGGGTTATTAGGTCAAGGTTGTGTTGTGAGAGGTTGTTAAGGGGTTATTATAGGTCAAGGTTGTGTTGTGAGGGGTTGTTAAGGGGTTATTAGGTCAAGGTTGTGTTGTGAGGGGTTGTTAAGAGGTTAATATAGGTCAAGGTTGTGTTGTGAGAGGTTGTTAAGAGGTTAATATAGGTCAAGGTTGTGTTGTGAGGGGTTGTTAAGGATTTATTAGGTCAAGGTTGTGTTGTGATGGGTTGTCAAGGGGTTATTAGGTCAAGGTTGTGTTGTGAGAGGTTGTTAAGAGGTTATTATAGGTCAAGGTTGTGTTGTGAGAGGTTGTTAAGGGGTTAATATAGGTCAAGGTTGTGTTGTGAGAGGATGTTAAGAGGTTAATATAGGTCAAGGTTGTGTTGTGAGAGGTTGTTAAGAGGTTAATATAGGTCAAGGTTGTGTTGTGAGAGGTTGTTAAGAGGTTATTATAGGTCAAGGCTGTGTTGTGAGGGGTTGTTAAGGATTTATTAGGTCAAGGTTATGTTGTGAGAGGTTGTTGAGGGGTTATTAGGTCAAGGTTGTGTTGTGAGGAGTTGTTAAGTATTTATCAAGTCAAGGTTGTGTTGTTAGAGGTTGTTAAGGATTTATTAGGTCAAGGTTGTATTGTGAGGGGTTGTTAGGTCAAAGTTGTGTTGTGAGAGGTTGTTAAGAGGTTATTAGGTCAAGGTTGTGTTGTGAGAGGTTGTTAAGGGGTTATTAGGTCAAGGGGGTGTTGTTAGAGGTTGTTAAGGGGTTATTAGGTCAAGGTTGTGTTGTGAGAGGTTGTTAAGAGGTTATTAGGTCAAGGTTGTGTTGTGAGAGGTTGTTAAGGGGTTATTAGGTCAAGGGGGTGTTGTAGAGGGTTGTTAAGGATTTATTAGGTCAAGGTTGTGTTGTTAGAGGTTGTTAAGGGGTTATTAGGTCAAGGTTGTGTTGTGAGAGGTTGTTAAGAGGTTATTAGGTCAAGGTTGTGTTGTGAGAGGTTGTTAAGGGGTTATTAGGTCAAGGGGGTGTTGTAGAGGGTTGTTAAGGATTTATTAGGTCAAGGTTGTGTTGTTAGAGGTTGTTAAGGGGTTAATATAGGTCAAGGTTGTGCTGTGAGACGTTGCTAAGGGGTTATTAGGTCAAGGTCGATATCAAGGTAAGGAGGCTTAAGTTATCATTGCGTCTCATATAGTTACGTTAAAGCTCGTTAATATAACACTACTGTAACAGATGGTAAAGGTAACACACACAACACCACAATATAACATCTCTAACACAGCACTACAATATAACATCTCTAACACAACACAAAGTTTCCCAAAGCGGTGAGTTAAGTTTGTCAATTTCCTGTCTGCCTTATACTCCGTGCCTGTGGTTCATCCCAGGGGAACTAATTCTTTGTGTTTACCCATAGGTTGTGGAGGAAGGAAGCCATGTAGCCCTTAGCCCTTAGTCTTGTGAGATGTGGCAACTATGTGTTTGTTTACATGGTATTAGAACAGTATAGCCACCTACGCTTATACCTGGTACAGTCGCTGGTGCATTTTGTGAGATGTGGCAACTCTGTGTTTGTTTACCTAGTGTTAAAGCTTGATAATTTTCGTATTAGTTGATATAGAATTAAAAGGTAAAACGATCTAATTAAGGAATAATATATAACCTCTTGTAATTGATCAACAAAGTGTTAATATTTATGGAAACTTATTTTATGAAGAGCTGGTCCCTTTTGTTTCTCTCTCTCTTCCCTTATCTGCCCCTTCCATCTCTTCTTTATCCATCTCCATTTCTCTGTGTCTCCCCGTTCGCTATCTCTGTCTGTTTCTCTCCCTTTCCGTGTCTCTGTCTCCGTCAATTCTCTTACTTCTCCTCTCCCTCTCTCTCAACTCTTCTCTATCCATCTTCATTTTTCTATATCTCTCTCCTCTCTATCTCTCTCCCTCTCCACCTCTCTTTCTCTCTCCAGCCCCATTAGATCAGCCACCATTACCACCCTGTTCTGTCACCTACCGTATAAAGTTGCACCCATTTTCCCAACAGTTTAGATGAATCACTCTTGTACACAACATCTGAGCCTCGTCGCCTCAATGAATCAAAGATATTTTTCTCCTTAATTTTTTCGTCTGTTAACTTCCTAAATTATTCATCATTACTCCGCCGTCTACCTTCCCTCGGGCCGTCTTTCATGTTTGATTTATTATGCAGTCACTTTTATGGGCTCAGAGTTGACACTGTGCAGGTTTTTTTTAATGTTTTTTTGTGTGTGTGTGTGTGTGTGTGTGTGTGTGTGTGTGTGTGTGTGTGTGTGTGTGTGTGTTGATAAAAGACACAGGTTGGTAAAAAAAATAAACCTTTATTTTTTTTTCAATTCTCTTTTCACTAAAATGTAAGGTCACTAGAATCAACAGGAAATGCAGACATACAGACAGACACACACACATCCTCTCTCTCTCTCTCTCTCTCTCTCTCTCTCTCTCTCTCTCTCTCTCTCTCTCTCTCTCTCTCTCTCTTCATTCTTTCACCTGTGATTGATGTGTCTTGTTGCAGTGCTCCCTTCCCATAACAAAAACCCCAAGCATTAATCCAACTTAACCTGGTCACTCTACACGACCTAGCATCAGTCTTCACCAGACAAGTCAATCAGGCATCTACAATACTCACCCAGACTCACTGAACACAATACTTATTCACACACACTGCTGCATCCTGACTGCCAATCACCCCCCCCCCCCCCCCCCCCCACACAAAAAGACAAGTGCATTCTTTATCCATCCTTCCTATTTTCCTCTTCATCATTTTCTCTCTCTCTCTCTCTCTACACCACTAAGATGCCGGAAAACCAGGTTTTTTAAAGTGAGACAGATTGCATGAGTATGGAAACACAGAAAAAGGCAGAGCACTCCAAACTTTGGCTGTGAGAGGAAAGAAGGATGTACTATAACGGGTTATTCTATTGTGACCAACATCCACAGAGAAATGGTGGGCACCGCGGGCAAGACGGCCTTGACGGCGGTACACAGGATGCCAAATCCACCGAACATTGCCTGTTAAAATACCTGTAAAAGAGAGAGTGAAGCAACATTGCGGCGAAGAGAAAGGCAAGAAAGATTGTTAACTAAAGGAGGAGATTTAATAAGACGAAATGCCTATGATTCCACCCTATCTAACAGTTGGACAGAAGAAGAGCCACCCCAGATATGAGAGCAGTACTCCAAGCTAGGACGAATGAATCCCTTATGTACTTGAAGGAACTGCTCAGGAGTGAAGTAGCTACGGCATCTGTACAGCATTACCAACTTTCGGGAGGCAGCTTTATCAACATTGAGGATGTGTGGCTTCCATGACATAATAGAGGAAATGGTGAGGCCTAGCATATCTATTTTAGAATTTGGCGAAATGATAGCGTCCTGAATGTGATTGATGGGAGATCATCTAAATTGGAAAGTGTAATTAGTAAATACTGAGTTTTATTATATTTGAATTTAACCAAGTTTCTATCTCCCCATTCGGAGATGTTGCACAGTTCTGCATTGATAGATGTAATGATATCAGCTCTAGAAACACATCTAGTTTGAGACTTAGGGGGAAGGGGAAAATGTGAAGAAGAGTGAAGAGTAGAATCATCAGCGTAAGAATGGATAGAATTAGTTGTAGTGTGAAGTAAATCATTGATAAAAAGAAGGAAGAGAGTTGGTGAAAGAACAGAACCCTGTGGTATGCCACTATTGGTAGAGAAAGAGCGAGAAATCGATCCCTCGACAACAACTGCCATGGATCGGTTCTCAAGGAAGCTGGAGATTAGAAAAGAAAGTGGGGAGAGAAACCGTAAAAGGGAAGTTTAGAAAGCAAAGTCTTGTGCCATACCCTGTCAAATGTTTTGGAGATGTTGAGGGCCACGACGGAAGTTTCCCCATAATCCCTAAGAGAGGATGACCAAAGATGGGTGCAGTAGGAGAGCAGATCACGAGTAGATCTAGCCTGGCGAAAGCCATACTGATGATCCGACAAAAGAGAAAGGCGTTCAAGGTGACGGAGAAAATGGGAGTTCAAGATAGTTTCGAAAATCTTAGAGAGGGATGAAGTTAGGGCAATGGGGCGATAGTTAGAGGGGTTAGAATGGTCACCCTTCTTCGGGATGGGCTGAACCAAGGCAGGCACCCAAGAAGAAGGAAAAGTTTGGGTTTTGAGGCAAAGGCGATAGAGGCGAGCAAGCACAGGGGCCAGGGCTTCAGCACACTCCCTCAGAACACGAGGGAGTATTCCGTCCGGTCCATGCGCCTTACTCACATCCTACCTGGATAGCACACCAGCAAATAGGAAAGTGCATGGGTTCAGCAGGAGGAGCAGGGTTAGGAGGGATAGAGTTGGAATCGTCTAAGATGGAATTAAAGGAGAATAAGGTGCCAAAGAGGTTGGCTTTGTCAGGGGGAGAGTTGGATATAGAGTTATCAAGTCGGGGGAGAGGAGGAAAAGAAGGTGTGCAGAAGTTATTTCAGATGTTTTTGGTTAAGGACCAGAAGGATTTACTAGAGGAAGAATTAGTCAGGACAGCGGTCTTTCTTTTTATTAAATTCCGTTTGGCCCTACGAAGAATAGCCTTACACCGATTCCTAGAAGTAATGAAAGAGGAGTTGGGGTAACAGGAGAAGGAGATAGTTTCATCACTTGATACGACTTATTTCTCTCCCTACATGCAAGAGAACAGGAGCGATCAAACCATTTACGCCACATCATCCACTAATGTTTCCATCTCGTCTTTTTTGTTTCCGTCTTTCTCTTACCCCCAGAACCCATGTTTCACACCAGAGTCCATGTTTCATACCCAGAGTCCATACCCAGAGTCCATGTTTCACACCCAGAGTCCATACCCAGAGTCCATGTTTCACACCCAGAGTCCATTTTTCACACCCAGAGTCCATGTTTCATATCCAGAGTCCATGTTTCACACCCTTCAGTCCATGTTTCACACCCACAGTCCATGTTTCACACCCACAGTCCATGTTTCACACCCACAGTCCATGCTTCACGCCCAGAGTCCATGTTTCACACCCAGAGTCCATGTTTCACACCCACAGTCCATGTTTCACACCCACAGTCCACGTTTCACACCCAGAGTCCATGTTTCACACCCACAGTCCATGTTTCACACCCACAGTCCATGTTTCACACCCAGAGTCCATGTTTCACGCCCAGAGTTCATGTTTCACACTCAGAGTCCATGTTTCACGCCGAGAGTTCATGTTTCACACCCACAGTCCATGTTTCACACCCACAGTCCACGTTTCACACCCAGAGTCCATGTTTCACACCCACAGTCCATGTTTCACACCCAGAGTCCATGTTTCACACCCAGAGTCCATGTTTCACGCCCAGAGTTCATGTTTCACACTCAGAGTCCATGTTTCACGCCGAGAGTTCATGTTTCACACTCAGAGTCCATGTTTCACACAGCTCCAAAAGGATAAATTTTGGTTCGATTTGTTCGGTAGAATTTTTTTTCCAGGACAATTAAACCTTTTTTTAACTTAAGGTTTATTAATCATACACAGGGAAATTATGAATGGTGTCTTATATGGTAAACAATACAATAATTTAGTCACTGTTCCTTCAGGTTGATCACCCGAACTAAAACTAGTGAAATTTTTCCTTCGGTCAGAAAATTTCAACCATATTTTATTTTAGAGACTCTATCATTGGGAGATAAAAAAATATAATTGGTTCACCTCTATTGTTTATACAGAGTCTATGTTCTTTACTTGGCCTCGAGCCCAGGACGTCTCGGAAAAGGTTCTCTTCAGGGAGAGCTGAAGTTAACCCACGTAATCTACCTTCTTAGTGGAACAATATCAACTGATAGTAACGATAGTAATATTGACCGAGTCAATCTCAGGTCTTCCTCATTTCGCTAGGTTCAAGATTTCTTAAGAGCATTATAGGAGTTCCAATCTTGAGAGTGAGGTGGTGAGGAGGCATTCCAGCGGGCTCCTAAGAATTAAGGAATTCTGCATGGAAGTGGACTGCTTGGTCCTGGTCGATTACTGTATCAACAGATTTGAATGAGGTCTCACTGCCTGGAAGCTGTCTGAGTAGAGTCATGTTGATTTCAGCCGCTGCTTCATTCTTTGGTGCCAGAATTGAGCATTCACGCAGCCGCTTGTGATCCTTGTAGTGGTGGATAATGTTTGGGTAGACCATGTTAGTGAGCTCAGTTGGGGACTTTACAACATTTCCACATCCTTTTCAACCTCTGTGTGGTTTAACGGGTCGGGTCGGGTTGGGTGTGTCGGATCGGGTTGGTTGGGGTTTTCGTGAGATCCCCACATGACACTTGCTATCCATGCCAAGTTTGGTCCGGGCGGCTCATTCGCTAGGCCACGGTAGGACGCCACCCTCTGGGAGGCTCCACATTGTCTCACTGTTCAGTCCCCAAAACTTCTTCTTCCATCAATAGTTCATTAACGGTGTAAGTTCCACTACAACCGTACAGCAAAGTATATATGTTTTAGCATTAAACTGTTATTATTTTATTGTTTTATCATCACTACATATAACACCACCCATCATCACTACATATAACAACATCCATCATCATTACATATAACATCATCCATCATCACTACAAAAAACACCATCCATCATCACTACATATAACACCATCCATCATCACTACATATAACACCATCCATCATCACTACATATAACATCATCCATCATCACTACATATAACACCATCCATCATCACTACATATAACACCATCCATCATCACTACATATAACATCATCCATCGTCACTACATATAACATCATCCATCATCACTACATATAACACCATCCATCATCACTACAGATCGGTAAAGTAGGTTCCGAGATTCTCGAGCGGACGCACAAACACACATACTTCTTTGTTATATATATATATGTATATATATATATATATAGATATATTGTCACTAACACAGAAGCGCCTCTCTCTCTCTCTCTCTCTCTCTCTCTCTCTCTCTCTCTCTCTCTCTCTCTCTCTCTCTCTCTCTTTGTTTTCACCTCACCATTCTTCAGACATTTCACCATCTGTCACATCACCAATAGGAGGAAGAACTAAGAACATAAAGAACAAATAGCAAAAACAAACTATTACATCCATTATTCTGCGTCCTCTCCTGTGTTGTGATTCTTACACAGTAATTACTAGCCTCTGTTACTAGTAGAAAAGATGGCGTTATTTGGTGGGGGATATCCCTTTCAGAGAGTCGGTGAACTACAGGTGAATATGTCCGGCCTCTTAATTATTTTTCTTCTTTTTTTCATCTCTTGAGTTTTAGAAAATCTCTCTCTTTGTCGATGGCCTTTTGGCTGTTGGAATGTATGCGGAGTGGATCAAAGGGGCAGAGAAACCTCAAGAGAATGGGAGAGAATTGTCAGGAGAGAAATGTAGAAAAGGAGAGAAGTGGTAGAGAAGTGAGGAAAGGAAGAAGAAACTGTAAACAAATATTTAACGAGTAACCCTCAACACACCTGACCTTTTATAACTAACTAATATAACATGTGACTCAGTGAATATTACTTGATACATCACAGCACAATCACTCACTCAGTAACACCAACACCTACAGAAGCACTCCACTCTACACGTACCCTGGTCATTCTTCTGTCAATATGTGACACTTGTTCTTCACACTAAACCATTCTTATAACTTGTCCATCTCTGTCTTGATCTTCTCGTTCATGTAATTGAATCTATAGTGTCAGTTTGTTTATTAGTCTGTCATTTATCGTGGTTTCTCATTATCTATGTCAACTCTGCGTACACTTACATCAGTTCAGCTCAAGACTAATTAACTCAGCATCAGGAAAATATTTAGAGAAAAGAAGTGTGTGTGTGTGTGTGTGTGTGTGTGTGTGTGTGTGTGTGTGTGTGTGTGTGTGTGTGTGTGTGTGTGTGTGTGTGAGTGTGTTTGTGTGTGTGTGTAATAATAAAATAATAATAATAATAAACGGTTTATTAATAGAGTTGCAGCCGGTGACTGAAAATATACAGATTTACATTTGATTTAGACATAATGATATATTATGCATTGAATACATTTACAGGGCTGTACAGTACATAAATCAGGAGTTGTTTATTATTTTAACAATAGATTGGATGGTGCTGTTCTTATATCTATCGGTGCGGGCTCTTATGGGCTGAATTTTGTTGTAGTGGCGGACTGCACGAGTTGGGTGGGGGGCTGCAGGTGGCAGGAGGTGGCGATGACGAGGGTGGTGCAGTACTGCACTGCCAAACCTTTACAGTGCTTGGTGGTGGAGGTCACTGAGGGATGGCATTTCCAGGGTGGAGAGAGCTTTGGTGAAGCCGGAGTATTCTGCACCGTGCATGATTCTGCAGGCCCTTTTCTGTACCTTCTCTAGCTGACGTTGTTGGGTGGAGTTGAGAGAAGACGACCAGGCTGGTGACGCATACGTTAGTTTGGGGAGAATAAAGGCGTTGTAGATGGTCCTCAGCTCTGGCGTGGGTTTCCCAAGTGACCTAAGTCGTCGTAGCATGTAGAGACGGTACGAGGCCGCCTTGACTGTGTTATTTACATGGGACTTTCAGTCAAGTTTGTTGTCTATGGTTACACCCAGGAGTTTGGCAGACTACACCAGCTGGAGAGGATGGGCACCCACTGTGACTGCTGGGGCTTGCACTGGAGTGGTGGCGGTATTGATGTGCATGACTACGGTTTTGGTGTGGTTGATGGTGACCTTGTTCTCCGTGGTCCATGTCTGCAGCCTGTCCAGGGTGCCTTGTAGCGATGAGTCTGGTGCGGTGTTGTCCCCTGAAACCCCCACAGTGCAGTCATCCACGTACTTCCACCTGTGAGGAGTGTCCTATAGAGCATCGTTGATCAGGATGAGGAAGCACAGTGGTCCCATCTTGGTCCTCTGGGGAACACCGCAGGTGAGGTGTTGGAATGTGGAGGCCAAGCCCTGATACCTCACTGCCTGGCGACGTCCACTCAAGAAATCAGAGAGCCATGAGACCAGGTTGATGGGCAGCCCTAGTGCAATAGCCTTGTTGATAACAGTGCAGTGATCAACAAGGTCAAAAGCCTTCCTGATGTCCACAAGGGCAACGGCCAGTGATGTCTTACGTTTCTGCAAGTTTTTGTGCAGAAAATCCAGAAAGCTCACCAAGCAATGTGATGTAGAGGAGGTCCTCATATTGCCAAATTGCTGTGGATCAATTTACTGATAGATTCTGGCAAATGCCCACTCAAAAACAATGTCCTCACAAAGTAGACTGGGTATGGGGGTAATGGCAACTGGCCTGAGGTCGTTAGGGGACTGTGAGGTGGTCACCTTGGGGATGGGGGTGACAAATGCGGTTTTCCATTCATTAGGGCATTTGCTTTGTCTGAGGGATGCATTAATAATAGAACAGAGGGGGGTGGCAAGTTCCACTGCAAACTCCTTGTATATTTTGATTGGGAGGTCAATTGGGGTCGTGGAGCGTTTGGATTTAAATTTCAGGAGTTTGTTGGCGATTTCATATGGTTGAACACTGGGAGGGGGGGAGGGGGAAGGTAAGTAAGCCGGGAGGAGAGTGAGGTCAAGACTGGGTAAGGTATGACATATGGTAGCAAAATGGTTATTACTTATCTCAGCTGCCTCCTCACTAGGTAAATGTGAGATGAAGGGAAGTGTGGGAGACTGACGGTTGAGACCACAGAGATCTTTTACCTTGGAGTACTACTGACCGATGCCGACTTCCTTGAGGCCGTGCACTCTCCTGGGATAATAAGTCTTCTTGGCAGACTTGATTTCCCTGATGACCTGGTTACGTAGACTTTTGTACAGGCGGTTGTTGGTGTAGTATGCCTTGTTGCGGTACTCAATAAGTCTTTTTATGCGGGGCGTAATCCACGGGACATCATCGGGGTGGGTCCTCAGTGTTTTGGCTGGAAAGAAGTGGTGGTAGGCTTTGGTGATAGTGTCCAGGTAATTATCCCACTTGTTCTGCACATCGTCTACCGTGATCACTTCAGTCCAGGTATACCGGGTTATCCATTGTCCAAAACTCCGCATAGCAGAGTCGGGGGTGGGTCGGTAAGTCCTGGTGGCAACTGGCGGTGGTGAGAAGGTGGGGGTAGGTAACCACAGTAGGGACAGGTGGGAGCTGCGTCCCATGTGAGGCAGCGGCTGGGGGGGAAGGTAGTGGTTACCGAGATCAGTCTAACTCATTGAAGTCACCGCATATTACTAGTTTATCACATGGAAATCTGGATCTCAGGGAGTCAGCAGTGTCTATAATATGATAATCAGTACATTGGCGGTTGGTGCGCGGGGGGGGGGGGGAGGGGGGGGGGTGACCTGAACCCACAAGGCTTCTACATCTTCAGGTACATTAACACCTAGGGGTGATGGTTTGAGGTCACTGCAACACCACCACTTCTCCTGTCCTTTCTAAGGTGGTGAAATAACTCATAGTTTTCTATAGCACAGATCTCAGGAACAATTTTCCACGCCTCGGTAATCGCCACAATACCTGCACCAACTGACTACACTGTGACACTGACCTCCTCCACCTTGTTGCACGAAGATGTGACATTGGACAGCAGTAGGGATGGTAGGCTGTACCATAGTCGCGGCACTTCATAGCGAGTACACTGTTTTTCAAGTACTGGCTTGACTTTCCTATGCTTGCCCGGTGTGATGATAGGGATTCGTCTGGGAATGCGGCGACCCCGTCTGCAGCCGCGGTTGTGGAAGATACTCAGCACCTTTAGTAGAGTGATGGTGTGGGGTGTGGTCCAATCACTCAGGGCACAGCCTCCCTCCACTCATCCGGCGGTAACTCCCTAATTAAAGACGATGAAGACATCCGTCAGCGCTGGAAAGAGAACTACCATTCACTGCTCAACCGAAACACCGATGTGGATGTCCTGACTACCCAGCAGGTCCCTCAACATCGAGAGCTGACCCATCTCAGCTCTCCTCCATCCCTGGATGAGGTAGCTACTGCCATTAAAGGGATGAAAAATAACAAAGCCTCAGTGCCTGATGGAATCCCAGCCGTATAAAGCAGGAGGACCTCTTCTTATCAGCGGTCTCCACTCTCTCCTGGAGAATATATGGGAAAAGGAGGAAATCCTCCAAGCCCTTAAAGACGCCTCCATTGTCAATACTTTTATGGACAAGGGAGACCGGTCAGACTGTGGCAACTAAAGCCGGATCTCGCTGCTCTCCATAGCTGGCAAGATTATCTCCCGAGTCCTCCTAAACAGACTTCTTCCTGAGGCGGAAAACTTCCTCCCAGAATCTCAATGTGGTTTGAGACCATCACGTGGCACCACTGATATGATCTTTGCTGCCCGCCAGATACAGGAAAAGTGCAGAGAATAGCGTCGTGACCTGTAAATGGCCTTCATCGACCTAACCAAGGCCTTCAACTCGGTCAACAGGGAAGCCCTCTGGTGTACCCTCAGCCGGTTTGGCTGCCCACAAAAATTCATCGCTATTGTGAGGCAACTCCACGATGTCATGAACGGCAGTGTCCTGCACAATGGCACCCAGTCTGAATTCTTCCCCATCCAGTGCCAATTTAGGCGGCGGGGTGGATATGCAGTACTGGATGAAGGATCTTTTCAAAATACACTGCAAGACGATTCCAAGCAGGAACAAAGGAGTCGGCAGCTTTCATTATTGAACTTCAGTATGCAGACGACCTCACCCTTGTTGCTCACACTGAACGCGACCTACAGGAGATCCTGAACACCTATGCAGATGCGTATGCACACTTCGGCTTTGAGGTGAATGTGCGTAGGACTTAGATTCTCTTTCAGCCTGTCCCTGGTTCAGCCACACCTCCACCATCCATCCAGCTTAACGGTTACCCACTTTCAGTATCTCGGCTCCCACCTGTCCACCACCGCTGACATCGATGAAGAGATTCAACATCGGATCAGATGTGCATCTCAAGCCTTTGGCAGACTCCGTACCCGTGTCTTCAGCTGTAGGGAACTGAAATTATCGACAAAGCTGCACGTATATCGAGCAGTGGTCCTCCCCACCCTGCTATATGGCAGCAAGACATGGGTCACATACAGGAGACACCTCAAGGCACTTGAAAACTTTCACAAACGTATTCTACGTTCCAGCCTCCAAGCTCGCTGGGAAGACAAGAGAACAAATGCCTGTATTCTCCCTGACACCAACTATAGGAGCATCGAGGCTACCATTATCCATAAACAACTACGTTGGACTGGCCATGTTACCCGCATAGACGACAATAGACTGCCAAAGCAGCTACTTTACAGTCACTTAACTAATAGTAAACGTAACTCCGGCGGGCAACTGAAAAGGTATAAGGATAGTCTTAAGACAAACCTGAAAAAGTGCCAAATCGACCCCCCTCACCTGGAAGACAAATACTCCACACCATAACGCTTGGAGGATCACCACGCGAGAAGGTGTCAATACTTTCAAATTTGCCCGACTGCAAACCGAGGCAGACAAGCGCCAGCGCCGGAAAGACGCTGCCGCCGCCCTTCCCGCACTAGATGCAGCCCCCCACAAGTGCAACATCTGTGAACGACTCTGCCGATCCAGTATCGGCCTCTTTAGTCACCTTAAAACTCACCAATGAAGGTGACATCCCTAATAACTCATATCATTGTATCATAGCTGGATGATCGTTATACTCGATTCCGAGTGACAGCAAAGTAGTAATAGTGTGTGTGTGTGTGTGTGTGTGTGTGCGTGTGTGTGTGTGTGTGTGTGTGTGTGTGTGTGTGTGTGTGTGTGTGTGTTCTAAGGATCAATGGTTAGATCCCAAGGTACTCACAGATAATCTAGCATTACATTGATACCAGACTTAACAGATTAGGGAAGTGGAGACAGTCAAGTACAGTACTAACCAATGCTGCCTCCTTGTATACTGAAGGCTTATATACTGTCCCTAATGCCCCGTCATGCTTATGGGGACACACTCTCATCACCACAAACATCACAGTCTCTCCCCGGGTTAAATTGATAACACACCATCCTCGACCAATTCTTTTTTAACACAAATATTATCTGTCACCAGGCGTCATCTTTATTCTGTAGTATTCTATAGCCACGAAATAATACTCTCACTTCATGCATCACTCCACCAGTAAAGTCAGACTGCAGTGAAGATACAAAATTAATATACCTTCTTTTAAAGCTCTCTAGCCCTCACCGATAAACAGTTTAGTAAAAAATTTCACACATCATAAACTTAATACCTTTCCCTTCCTTCATCCTGGGGAAAAAAAATTATTCCTTTGTAATTCCCTCGTTGTTAGGACTTTTACCTCTATAACGGGGTACAATAACAACCATCCTCCCGTCAATAGGTTCTCACATTCCCACACTTCTTCTTCACACACCATAGCGTCAGCAACTCCATGTCTTAAGTCGTCTATCGTATGCCTTAAGTCCTGTATCGTATGTCTTAAGTCCTGTATCGTATGTCTTAAGTCCTGTATCGTATGTCTTAAGTCCTGTATCGTATGTCTTAAGTCTTGTATCGTATGTCTTAAGTCGTCTATCGTATGTCTTAAGTCCTGTATCGTATGTCTTAAGTCCTGTATCGTATGTCTTGAGTCGTCTATCGTATGTCTTAAGTCCTGTATTGTATGCCTTAAGTCCCGTATCGTATGTCTTAAGTCCCGTATCGTATGTCTTAAGTCGTCTATCGTATGTCTTAAGTCGTCTATCGTATGTCTTAAGTCCCGTATCGTATGTCTTAAGTCGTCTATCGTATGTCTTAGTCTCTCTTTTATATTTTCTCATAATGTCTGCTTCTATTACACACTAACTATGCATACAGTAGTTCTCTCCATTTCCACTGATTCTCTAATTACCTTCACCTCTCTCTTTTAACATATATATTTTTTCATTACATTTACACCTTAAGAGAAAACAAATATCATCTGGTATATAATTCTCCCAAGTGAACAAAACTAAATGTAGAGTGTGTGGTCAGACATACGGCCACACACTCTAATAGTGCGTCTTATACTGTGAAAAAATGGCAACTTTCAGGGACACATCTAAGCTCAATGCACATCACTTTATCTCTGATGGTAAGATGGCTCATATACTAAGGCTGCATCCACACTTCGCATCTAGTAACAAAGCAAATTTCTATGTACAGAACTAAACAAACAATGTACTGGTAATACTCTGTAACACTCAACGTCACAATATCTTGGGTCTGATAAACACCCTTTGTGGCCTCTACTCTGTAATCCTTTTTGTGCTACCGCTAACAGGATGAGTATGGGGTGCACAATAAACTAGCTGCTGTCCGTGGAAAAAGTTCAAAATTCAAAATATTCCTAAAATGCTTACGTTTACGTGGTCGTGGTGGGTTATAGCTGACACACACACACACACACACACACACCTGAACTATGATACCAACCTCAGGACAATTATAAACATTTAAATCGATTCATTAAGTGACAGTAAAAATGACAAAATACTTATATTAAAGCAAAGAAAAAATGTGATCTTATTCAGTTGTCTATTTAACGATGAAATCTATTGTTTATAATCAAAAAATTCCAGAACGATAACAACTGAACAATGGAACAAAGACACGTTCATTAGACCAGCTAGAATGGTAATTAACGGATATGATTGTTAATTTGAGGAGTTTAATGGCCTAGTTACTGCCGCCCTCTAGGACACCCGGGGGTGATAATCAAGTGAGCTTTGATGTAATTGTCGACTTTATTTACCTGCTTGTTGCGAGTGCCAGGCTATTACCGTCCAGCTCAGGTAAGAGAGAGAGAGGAAGTGTTGTGGTATTTGTACCTTTAATTCTTCTGCTTGGTGAGATAACACGACTGGTGAAGAGTGTTGCCCATGAGTAGACATAAACGCTTAACCTAACCTAACCTTAACCTAACCTAACCTTAACCTAATCTAATCTAATCTAACCTAACCTAACCTAGCCTAACCTAATCTAATCTAATCTCACCTAACCTAGCCTAACCTAGCCCAACCTAACCTAATCTAATCTAACCTAACCTAGCCAAGCCTAACCTAACCTAACCTAACCTAACCTAACCTAACCTTAACCTAACCTAACCTTAACCTAATCTAACCTAACCAAATCTAATCTAACCTAACCTAACCTAACCTAGCCTAACCTAACCTAATCTAATCTAACCTAACCTGACCAAACCTAACCTAACCTAACCTAACCTAACCTAACCTAACCTAACCTGATTCTGATTCATCAAGGAAAAGCTTTTGAAGAACATGCTAAGCTCTGTTTCAGTAGTGTTAAGCCTCAGGTACTCCCAACACACGACACCCAGCGGACCTCTTACTTCACGTTATTGTACAGCCACTTAAAGAAAACTGTCTATACAAAATATGTTGAAAAAATGTAACACAACGGACGAAAGATTTTGACAACCCTACCGAGACAACAGGAGTCACAGTGTTCATTCTGAGACTCATCGATCACCCCAAGTACAGATAGTTTTTTGGGTGTGTGTTACAATACAGTTTATCTCTCCTGAAATACACACTGTGTATAATGGTATTTAACCTTTATTATCCTCAGTACTATAAGTTATTTGCTGATTAACACTTAAGTGCGACTATTAACATTATCTATCTCTCAGTGTGTGTGAACTGTGTCAGGTTATGATCAGCATGCTCGCCTCGCAAGCGAGAGGAACCGGGTTCGATCCCCAGGCAGGGTGAAACTATGGGTAAATTTCTTTACGCCATTTGTCTACCCAGCAGTATTTGGGAACCTGGATGTAAATCGACTAGCTAACCAGTGCAGTTGGCGAGTTGTCCGGTCTTCTCGGACTATTCCTTGACACTGGGTCATGCAGCTCGTTAACTCAGGGTGTGGTTGTGGTGTTGGCGACAGCTTCTACACCTTAAATAAATTCACGCCTAGGTGGCTCTTGGGCCGGCTATCCTCGTTACACGAGGGACAACCATTATTTACTGCAGGTAGTGCTTAAACTGGTGCCAGGGTGAGTGAGTGAGTGAGTGAGTGAGTGAGTGAGTGGGTGAGTGAGTGAGTGAGTGGGTGAGTGAGTGAGTGAGTGAGTGAGTGAGTGGGTGTGATCAAAGCCTCCCTCTCCTCACCACCAG